>CM060316.1:48288757-48301257 GCA_030674155.1 Stramonita haemastoma | reverse complement strand
ATCCCCGAAGCCAGAATGTGGCTACCTTAATGATGGGTAGACACAGTCACCTACGCAAAATCTCACCATTGCTGAATCTAGGAGCTCTGACCTAGGAACGAAAAAAATGAGGAGAAAAAAAAAATCATAAATGAACTCAAAGCATTCACTTTTCTCAGAATCATTCCTGATGAAACACAATATGGTCCTGTCGACTGATGTTTACAGAAGATAAGCGTGTGTTGAATGCTGTGCCTGCCTTATCTCCCCTATCTTTACAGATGATCCAAATATTATTGATCACCCCTTTCATTTTTATTCTTCACTTGTCCTGTACTAAAGAGTGGTCTATTTTTTTTTTGAATGGTGAAAACTATCTTATAAAAAATCTCATCACACCCTTTCTCTAGACCTCTAATTTTAATTTGTTTTCCATAAAGTATTTCAGTTCAACAGTGTTGCATACACCCATGCACAAACCTACACACACACCCATGCACAAACCTACACACACCTGTGCACAAACCTACACATACACGCACGCACGCACACACACATACACACACACACACACATTCCAAAAACTTCTACTTTCTAGCTAATGCTGAAGATCATCTTTTGACAATGAGTGGAAACATCAATTTTTATCAAACATCGGTCATCTACTCTGGATTCGAGAAAGAGAAATAAAAGGATATGTTGTGTGATAATTATATACATGCACAGCAAATTTGAAGATTTTAAGAAAACCACGAGCAATTAGATAATTAATTACTGACGGTGTATGGACATTCACTTAGTGCCAGAAAACGAGCCCAGAGCAAACATGAAGTTGGCCCGAAAGTGCGTGCATAGAAATAAAAAAATCAGTTGAATAGAAAATGTTTCACCATGCGCATATATACACACACCCTTACCCATCCACCTACACCCACGCACCCACCCACACATCCACCCACTCAACCCACCCCCCTCCCCGATCCACACACACACGAAGGAACATGTTCTTGCACACATTGGTAAGTACACAAATAATACATAAAAAAACCATATTGGATGCTCCCCTTTTTCCTTACAACACATCAGATTTTTTTTCACAATTTATCTCCACCACCACTATATTCATATACTAGAGTAAGGCTGAATCCATACCACGAGTCATTGCACTGATAATAATGGCGAAGGGGCCATCATGCTCGCTTGAACAAAGAGTGCTTCAATACAGGTTGTCTTCATCATGTCTCTGAAAATGGTCAGCTGTCTTCTATTAGACCTCTGTATAACACAGTACATGATGGTAACAACTAGTTTTATGAGCAGACAGGCAATCGTCGATTCGCAATCTTCAAAGAAATCTTGCTTTGGCTAGTAAAAGTCAAAATATTCCTGAAGCCCTCTATTTGCAGGAATTATTCTACACGCTGGTATCTTTCCAATATAATGCAGTATGCTTAGCCACAACTTTGGATAGTTGAGTAGAGCAATGCGTAGTGTGGTTTTTTTTGTTCCTTGGCTAGAGCTGCGAGGTTTGCCAATGATGAAATTTTGTATTTTATGCAGGCATTTATAGCCCACTAAGTTAGCTGCATTCCGACTTAGAGCGCTTTGATTTGTTCTTTACAAGATTCAGCGCTCGAGGATTTCTATACAATATTATATTAATACTATTGTTATAAATTCTAACGATCCTGAAATCGTTGCTTTGAATTTAAACCATACCGGGAGATGTTACGGGTGGAGATTTTCACCATTTTCCATGTCATGGTAAACGAAGTTCTTTACTCCCCTCCATGTAGTAGCTGGTTCTAACCTGTCTACTCTGTTTCTGGTAACTATCTGTTGCTTATGTATAAAAGCAAGTGTTTCAGCCATTAGCTACTTACACTCTGGAGATGCCAGGCTGCATCCAGTTTATGGGGTTAGAGTGGAGGGTCAGAAGCTTAAAGCTGTGTACGTTTGTTTCAGAATGGAAGATCTCTTTGTTCTTGTTTATTGTTTGATCGGATGTGCTCCGGGGAACGGGGTGGTCTTGTAGTTACCGATCTGATGACCTGGGTCCGAGTTACCAACAAAGTACCCGTTGAAGCCATTTCCCCCCTGGAGTTAACAAAATTAGTGCCAACCCCATTCCCCTGAAAGTCTTTTCGATGACAGTATAAGCCTAAGCCCAGTGTGCGAACACGCACAGAACATCTTGTGCACATGTAAAAACCCGTTCCGCTTTTCGAAGGAATAGGCCATGTTATGCCGGTGGGAAAGACTGACAAAATTTATAAAACTGCATGCACACTGGTGTCGTGTTTAGACATCACCCCAAAAGTTAGATGAAGGTTATATGGTGGGTAAAAAAGTCGCATACGCAAAATCTCACCATTGATGAACCTCAGAGCTCTGGTGAAGGAACGAAAACAACACAACAACAACAACAACAACAACAACAACAACAAAAGATAGACTGATCTAACTGCCTTTATTTAGAACCAGCGTTCAGTTAAGTTTACAAAATGAACGTATTGTTCAGATCTAAGCTCTTGTACTTAACCAAAAAATGAAACCTCAAAAATGAAACGAAATAGCAGTCACTCATGGCAATGTTTCACAGTACACTCACACCTGAAGCGACCTTTCTCACCCAGTCTTCGACATCGTAATAGTTTGTTTCAGTGCACTTAGTTTGCCCAATTTCTTTGTACAAAACATGCACATTTTGAAGAGGAGAGAGAGAGAGAGAGAGAGAGAGAGAGAGGAGAGAGAGAGAGAGAGAGAGGAGAGAGAGAGAGAGAGAGAGAGAGAGAGAGAGAGAGAGAAGAGAGAGAGAGAGAAGAGAGAGAGAGAGAGACAGAGACAGAGACAGAGAGACAGACAGACAGACAGACAGACAGACAGACAGACAGACAGGCAACAGAAAGACAGACAGACAGGCAAACAGAAAGACAGAAAGACAGAAAGACAGATAGACAAACAGAAACAAATCACACAAAGTAAGTTTTGCCGAAGAATTGTAGCAATCAGCAGCAGTTACATCATCCTTCTTCAGTTCCGGAAGGAGAAAACACATCATTATCAACACCGCAGAACCAACCTTTCACGCACATATCATTATCATCATCAACTTCATCGTCTCTAATCTATGCCAGTGTGTTCTACAGACAGTCAACCACAATAATTCGCATTGTAACGGCATCTGTGTTCGCGTGGTTATCACTTTTTTTGACAGCCAGTCACCGTGTGTGCATTATGTTATTGTAGTATTCTCACGGCCAACCGCAATTCATGTGTCATGTTTCCTAACACTGTATAAAGCACAACACGCACAATACCTTTCGTTATGTGAGATTTTTTTTCTAGTCATTACACACACGGGCGCGAGTGAGCGCGCCCACACACACACACACACACACACACACACACACACACACACACACACACACACACACACACACACACACACACACACACACACACACAATACACACTTACACACACACATACACACACACTCTCTCTCTCTCTGTCTCTCTCTCCATCCTTCCATCCCTACCAAACTCCACGCCCCTCCCCAACCCCTCATCCCACTCCACCCCTCAACCCACAAAAAAAGACACTCGCACGAAAGACGGAGATTATTTTCTGAGAACCAGATTTCAGTCAATATCAATCATGACTTTTCTCCTGCAGGAATAAAAAAAAAACCCACACAAACCCACACATCTCATTTCTTCTTCCTTTTACCCCTCACTTCTTCCAGAACCATTCACGTGGTGTACTTCATCACGAGTCTACAGAGAACGAGCCCTTCAAAGGGAACAGACTCCATGCATAGAGCACAATCCGCAATTATTCTCGTTTGATGTCCATCCTTGTGACGCTCTCAGGGGCTGGCTGTTTGTCAGGCAGAACGGACTGAGGTCAGCCGGTGAGAGAAGGGAGGTGGGGGTTGGTGGGGTGGGGGTGACCAGGCACTCTTTTGTCTAGAAGTCCGTGTCCCAGCCTGAAGTTTCATCCATGGGGATATCCATGTCGTGGGGGTAGTTGTCGAAGTTGCTGCAGTCTGTGGGTCCCTTCAACTGCACAGAAGGGATGAGAATATCATGAACTTTGCCAATCAAAGAGAGGAGGAGGAAGGAGGAGGAGGAAGAGGAGGAGGGGGAGGAGGGGGAGGAGGGGGAGGAGGAGGAGGAGGAGGAAAGGAGGAGGAGGAGGAGGAGAGGAAGAGGAGGAGGTAAAAACATTAAGCTTGGTCATTTGAGGGGGAGGATTGAGAAAGGATGAAAGCCGGGATTTAAAAAAAAAAAGGACGAAAAAAAAAACGAGGCGAGCGAATATGAAGTAGAAGAAGCACTACACACAAAAAACAGATTAATAAAAGGGGAACCAAACCGTAAAGAAAACAGAAAGGAAAAAGCTAAAACAATCAGATGACTAAAAATTAAACTGACTGAAACCGGGTGCGATGAAGAAAAATAAAAAAAATTGCAAAGACCTAGGATAATGGACGACAGGAAAAGACATCTTTTAAAAATAGAGAATTCAGATGGTATGAATGAAGACGATTAGAAATATTAAGATGATGATGATAAAGAAATTAAATTATTGAGAATTGAGATGATGCAGATTCAAGATGACTAAAAACGAGAACGGCCACGCCACACAAACTGTCAAGAGATGAGTACAGCACACAGTAAAAGAAAACAAAAACAACATCAGATATAAAACACACTAGAATGAAAAAAAACAAGAACAAGAAGAAGGAGACAAAAAATAAAAATAGATAGCAGTTGAGATGAGACGACCCCCCTTCCCTCCATAAATAATAATAAAAAAAAGACCTAGGAGACATCTCTAGAGATAAAAGGAGAGAGAACGCAGACATCAGCTCGTGAAACGATGGTAATGCCCTCTCAGATCAAGAAGCAGCCATTGTTAAAATATTGTTTTACACCCAGTTCTCTCTGCTGTGCTTTTTTCTTTTTTTTATGAAGTCAATGCGATCAAGACATGCAACAGGTTGTAACAAATGTGCTCTAGTTGTGAAACATATTGTTTTGCACCTCTCTCTCTCTGCACAGCTCTATTTGAAGACAATTTGTGGGATCAAGACATGCAACAGATGGTACAAACTTATGTCACCCTGCCGTCGCTAACAGTCTTAAGTTTCAAGGTTAAGCAAAAGTTTTTGGTCAAGATATGCGAGTTGTTCACCATGAACATGGACCGGCCTAACTAAAAAATGTTGTCACAACTCGATATAGACGGACGCTATAGTCGAGTGGTTATGACTGTTCGACTTCAATCCTATGGGTCCATGAAGTCATGGGTTCGAATCTCCGCGGCGTCTGGTAATTAAAGGGTGGGGATTTTTTTTTACCACCTCCCAGGTCAATTTCGAGTGCAAACCTGCCAGCGCCTTAATCCCTTTCGTGTAGAAACACATGCAGAAGATCAAATAATTATGCACGTAAAATATCTCGTGATTCATATCAGCTTCGGTGGGTTACGGAAACATGAACACACCCAGCAGGCATCCCGAAGTCGGAATGCAGCTAACTTCATGGTTGGCAAAAGCGGTCGCATAGGCAAAATCTCACCATAGGTAAACCATGGAGCTCTAGCCGAGGAACCCCCCAAAACAACAACAACAACAACAACAACAAAAACAAAAACAACAAAAAACAAACCTAAACAAACCCAACAACAACAAACCTACAACTTCCCAAGCCCACAGGGATGAAAGTCAACGGTTCTATTCACTCGGCTACGGTGTCCGTCTTCCAGAACATGCCTACATGTAAATGTTTATTATTCTGTTGTTAGTTAGAGGTGTTTTGTTTTGTATTGATGTCATCCCTGATAAAGGCGGGGACTGGATGTAAAAAAAAGCACATGAGTGCTTATTCATTATCCTCGAAATAAAAGAATTGACTTGACTTGACCTCTTCAATGGGAAGAAGTCAGTTGCACTGCAGACGGAAAAACTAGACACTGCTGGCCCACTAGACCTGTGCTCACCTTGGGAACGATGGGAGGTGTGATGGTGCTGTTTACTAAGCCATCCCAGTCAAAGCCTTGGAACCATCTGAAAAAAAAACAGACGAAAATGTCTGGATAAAGTCTTAAAAAGGATAAATAAATGAATGAATGAATGAATGAATGAATGAATGAATGAATGATGATGAATGATGAACAATCTTTATTTTTCAAGGGTAACACAGAGAGAGAGAGAGAGAGAGAGAGAGAGAGAGAGAGAGAGAGAGAGAGAGAGAGAGAGAGAGAGAGAGAGAGAGGAGAGAGAGAGAGAGAGAGAGAGAGAGGAGAGAGAGAGAGAGAGAGAGAGAGAGAAGAGGAGAGAGGGAGAGAGAGAGAGAGATCTTGGGAGTTAACATCGTTTAGATTTCCCTCCCCCAAAAGTCCTTCGGATGAGGCTACAAACCGAATGCCTAGCATAAAGTAGCCGCATCCGAGTCGAATGCACGCAGAACAATTTGAGCACACGTTTCAAACCCGTTCACCTTTCTGAAGGATAGACCATTGCGTACAGATGAACATTTTTAAAATGCACACTGGTTTTGTTTTTAGACTTCTCCGAAATCGGAGGAACGGCTACCTTACAGGTGGGCAAAAAGCGGTCGCAGATACACGCACAAATCACTGGTGAACCTGGACCCTCTAGCTGAAGACCCCACCACCCCACCCAACTCCCCTAAAAAAGAGGTTCTACACATGACAACCTACTTGTTCTTCCTGATGTCCGACAGGCCGTTCTTGCCGTAGCCCAGGCGTTCTCCAGGAGCATCTCGACACAGCTTCTTGATCAGCAGGGTGGCTGACCGGCTCACCTTCTTCGGGAACTCGATGACATCGATGCCCTGTGATAACATACACATGCAGACATGTTGTCATTCACATTAACGAAAAAGAAGCAAATATACAAACAAAACCAAACAAAGAAAAACAGGACATGATCAGAGGCAATGGCAACAGATGGGACCCAACACCCAAAGCAAGCAAGCAAGCAAGCACAGTAAGCAAGCAAACAACCAAGCAAGCAAGCAAGCAAGCAGCAAGCTAACACAACCAACCAACCAACCAACGCGAAAGACAACCGACCGAGAGCAGAGCACATCAAAACCAACCAACAACAACGCAAAAAGGCAGTGAATTAAAAAAACAACTGAACGTCGGGATGGTAGTAGCAATAAAAGCAAACAGCAGCAGTAGTAAAAGTAGTAAGAGCAGCAGTAGTGCCCAGCAACAAACATCACATCATCATCCATCATCATCATCATCATCATCATCATCATCATCATCATCAGCAGCAGCAGCAGCAGCAGCAGCAGCAGCAGCAGCAGCAGCAAGCAACAGGCAGCAGCAGACCAGCAGCAGCAGACAGCAGCAGCTGCAGCGGCAGCAGCAGCAGCACAGCAGCAGCAGCAGCAGCAAACAGCAGCAGCAGCGAGCAGCAGTAGCAGCGTAGCAGCAGCAGCAGCAGCAGCAGTAGCGGTAGTAGTAGTAGTAGCAGTACTAGTGGTATAGCAGTGGTAGTGGTAGTGGTGGTGGTGGTATAGGCTGTTACAGCAGAAGTAGTGAATAGTAGTAGTAGTAGTAGTGTAGTCGAGCAGCTAAGCAGAAGGGAAAATAGTAGTAGTAGTAGTAGTAGTAGTAGTAGTAGTAGTGTAGTAGTAGTAGTGTGCTACTCTAGCCATACAAAGGTTTCGGTCATTGACGTGATGGTGCCAGCCCGAGAGAGGAGCTGTCGACCATGATTTGTGGAACTGAATTAGAGCCTTGTCAGGTGCCGTCCACACACACACACACACACACACACACACACACACACACACACACACACACACACACACACACTCACTCACAAAACACACACACACACACACACACACACGCACTCACACACATACACACACACACACACTCACACACACACATCACACACACACACACACACACACACACACACACACACACACACACACACACACACACACCACACACAATGAGTGCGTGTGCGCATGTGTACAGGCGCACAGACACGCAGGCATACACATCAACGTGTCTGTAAGTGTGCACGTATGCTCATCAGGATGTCAGACTTCTCTGATGATGGACCAAGGGTGAAAGGAGGCCAATAAAGACCTGCCGGTTATGGGTTCGAGTATGCAGATAACAACATCCCCCCCCATCCTTATCCTTCTGTCCCCATCATCCTGTCCTTTCTTCCCTTTACTCATAGTGTAAATGTTAACGACAAAGGAAATTACTGTAAAGAGATGGAGCATGTATTTGTACAACAAAAGGTAACGCTTTCCCACCAGATGTTACATTCCCATTAAGTTTTAATTCAGTATTTCGATCAGCAATGTAGACAGGAAAATACACAAAAACTGAAATGTGGTCACCCTCTCCACCACCCTGTGTGAAACACCCCTCTAGCTCTCCCCTTACTCATCCGGCACCTACTTCAATATGAAAGCCATTGACGCAGGAAGTAGGCTGGCTACCAGTCAGCAGGAGTTCAAACACCAGAACACCCAGAGAACAGAATGATGATGTTCCTCAAACACTCCAACACACCCACTCCCTGGTAGCTCTCACCTTGACAATGATACTGTAGATCTGTAAGGATTTTTTGTCTTTTAAAATTTATTTATTTTTTATTCTTTTATATCGAAGATAATGGAATAAGCACCCATGTCCTTTTTATATTTTACATCCAGTCCTTGTGTGTGCAGTTTAAAAAATTTTTCATCTGTTCCCACGGGCACACAATGGCCTACTCTTTCGAAAAGCGGAACACGTTTAACATGTGCGCAAGGTGTTTTGCGTGCGTTCGCACACGGGACCTCGGTTTATAGTCTCATCCGAAGGATTTTGGGGGGAGTGGAGTCTGCGCTAATGTTAACTCTTGGGGAAAATCCTTTTGAACAGGATTCGAACCTGGGTCTTTAGATTGCGAGCAGATTGTTCTAACCACTAGCCTAACCCGTCCCACACATCGGCAAAGTAGGCATGACCAGTCAGTAGTTCAACTAGAAGGATGACCAGGAATCACTGTCTAATTCCTTACCCTCCTCCCACCTTTTACCCTATTCCCTCTACTTATCTTCTCAGCACCTACATTGGAGGTTTTCATGGCTTTTATTTTTGCTAGTAATACAATATAAGAGGAGGATGGCAGTCAGCAGCTTAAACATGAAGGTGTCCATAGAACAAATGTATGTCTCAAACATCCTATCCGAACTGCATCAGTCAGAATGCAACTACTGTCATGCGTCTCATGGTGGGGATAAAAACGGTCGTATGTACGCAAAATTTTACCATTGGTAAACCTCGGAGCTCTAGCCAAGGAAATGACCACCCCCCCAAAAAAAAAATTACCCCAAAAACCCCATCAGTCATAAAAAGCAGTGTTTAAAAACCCCAGTCATTTAAAACACTATTTCTCTATTTTATCCTTTCACTAAATCAACACCTCTCCCCAAATCACCCCCCTTCCCCTCCCACTCAAGCAGCACGCACCTTGAGGATGATGTTGTAGGTCTTCATGGGGTCGGGGCCGGTGAAGGGGGGACTGCCGGTCAGCAGCTCGAACATGAGAATGCCCATGGACCAGATGTCGGCCGTGGTCGTGTCCCTGTTCAGGATGATCTCAGGGGCCACGTACTCCGGCGTACCGCAGAACGTCCACGTTTTCTTGCCACCCGATCCCCTTGGCAAAGCCGAAGTCCACTGAATATCAAGACAGACAGATAGCATGTCCCTTGGGTTAAGCTTGTATCAATGTAAATTAAAAATTAATAGATCCCCGAACTCGGAATGCGGCTGTCTTCATGGTGGGCAGAAAACCTCGATCGCATAGGCAAAATTTCACCATTAGTGAACTTCAGAGTTCTAGGTGAGGAATAAAAAAACAAAAACAAAAACTAAAGTAGAGGGAGATTCAACAACTGGTTTTTATGAGTCAGAGATCATAAATTTTCTGGTACTATGATTAAAAAAAAAGTTTTTGTGTGTGAAAAAAAGTGTTTGAGGATTGATTTGTATTGTTCACTTGGATAAACGAAACAGATATATATATATATATATATATATATATATATATAATAGATATAGATAATATATAAATATATAAAAATATATAGAAGATATAATAATATATAATAAAAATATGTATGTTTCTTTTAAGAAAGAGAGAGAGAGAGAGAGAGAGAGAGAGAGAGAGAGAGAGAGAGAGAGGAGGAGAGACAGAGACAGAGAGAGAGACAGAGAGCAGAGAGAGACAGAGAGAGACAGAGAGAGACAGAGACACAGAGAGAGAGTTATAACATAGTCATAAGAAAATGCTTGTTTTCCATTACCAGACCTTTCAGGTTTCTGCTTGATGTCAAACAACCTCACCCTTCCACTCCATGCTGAGAAACGAAGGTAAGGTATTAAAAAGCAACGTCGAAGAAATGAACGGACGGGGGTAGGGGTAAAGAACGGATTTCTATTTCCTTAAATTCGATTACAGGAGCGATTATCGTCAAGTGGTGTCGACATTCAGGGGAGATGATTACCATGCGTCCACAGCTGCTTTTCAAAGCAAATTGAATCACTTATCTCCCCTCCTTTAACCTTGAAAGACATTGAGAGTTCAGTCTATAGACGTTGTGTATCACACAGATTAAAAAAAAAGAAATAAAACAAATAACTCGGGGAAGGGAAGAAAGAGGGGGCTGGAGAAAATAAAAAAGCAATAGAAATAACAAAAAGAAAACAGAGACTTACTTAAAAAAGAGGAAGTCGCGGATGGAAAAAAGTTCTCTCTCTCTCTCTCTCTCTCTCTCTCTCTCTCTCTCTCTCTCTCTCTCTTCTCTCTCTCTCTCTCTCTCTCTCTCTCAAAAATCGTGCAAAGTAACTATTACAAACGAATGGGCAGCATGCAGCATTCTTATGAAGACTACCATGTCAATTGTCAAGTTTATGAATCACACACACATACACACTTGCTTTACAAACCATGCCAGATATGTGCCATCTGACATTTTGATAAACGAATTTTATGTCACCTAAACACTAGTTCCCAACCTGCAACATTTGTGTTTTTATTTTTTATTTTAGGAGAGTGCACACAAAATAAGAAAAAAGCAAAAATTAAAAGATAAAAAAAGGACCTAACAAAGGAACATTCCGAGCTCTAGGAGCAACACCGAAGCAAAAGAGAAAGCATTATGACGAATTTTGAGACAGAGAAGCGAGAAAACTTAGAAATCTGTCAATACATTTTTCTTGCAGACACAACATTCTCCAATGAGTCTGCATTTTGATTAGATCACACTCAACCAGAGTGAAAAGAATGATTGAATTATTACCTTATTCTTAATTCTTTATATCGAGATAATGGGATAACATTCTGTGCTTTTTACTCCAGTCCCCGTGTGTATGCATTTTGTAAATGTCATCTGTTCCCACCGGCACACGATGGCTACTCTTACGAAAAGCGGAAAGGATTTAAGTGTGCGCAAGATGTTTGAGAGAGAGAGGAGAGAGAGAGAGAGAGAGAGAGAGAGAGGAGAGAGAGAGAGAGAGAGAGAGAGAGAGAGAGAATATTTTTTTTAATTACAGTTATTTTTACTCATTCTGCAGACCCTGATCTTAATGCATACTACAAACAATTGATAACAAAATAGACTTGCTGACAAGACTTGATCGTGTCCTGTTGGAATAAAAAAAAAAAAGAGTTTCCATTGACAAACAGCGCGTGCCTTTCAATACGTGCAATCTCAGCAGACACAAATCACATACAGATACACAGAGACACACAGTGACACACAGACAGACAGGCAGAATAGCATACAGACAGATACACATACATACACATCTCAACAGACAGCTGCTGATCTGTGGGTGATATATATATATACATATTTAAAAAAAAATCTATTCTTTTATATTAAGGATAATGGAATAAGCACTCGTGTGTTTTTTTCATCCAGTGCCCATGTGTATGCAGCTTTGTAAATCTTGTAATCTGTTCCCACACTGCACACAGATGGCCTACAATCTTACGAAAGAGGGAAAACATGACTTAACAATGTGCGCAATATAGTGTGATGGGTGCGTGCTGATGTTCAGAACCTGTGTTGTGCTAATATATATCCGTGATATATATATTATTATTATATATTATTATATATTATTATTATTATATATTATTATTATTATTATTATTTTTTTTATTATTTACACATTTACCGTTTATATGTATGGCTTGAAACCCGCAGAATTTCTCTTTTTGAGATAACAAGAGTATTTTGAATTGAATTGACACCTACGCATAATATATGCATTTCGCACGCCACACACAACACACACACACACACCACACACACTCACAAACACAACACACAACCAACCACCACACATCTAAATCCCGTACCCACTCTAAAAATAAAACAAGAAACAAAACACAAACAACAACAAAAATAATCAAAAAGAAAAACACTCAACCGCTTATGCTGACT
>CM060316.1:48256257-48278757 GCA_030674155.1 Stramonita haemastoma | reverse complement strand
TTGTCTCCTATCTGTTTGTCTTTCTGTCTCTTTGTCTTTCTTTCTTTCTTTTTTTTTTCTTTTTCTTTCTTTCTTTCTTTCTTTCTTTCTTTCTTTCTTTCTTTTTTCTTTTTCTTTTTGTTTTTTTTCTTTCTTCTTTCTGTTTTTCTTTCTTTCTTTCTTTTTTCTTTCTTTCTTTCTTTCTTTCTTTCTTTCTTTCTTTCTTTCTCCTCCCTTCTTCCGTCCTGCCTTCTTTCCTTTCCTTTCTTTTCTTTTCTTGTCTTGTCTTTCCTCCTGTTTACATCCCAGTCTTTACATTCATAATCCTCATATCTCTCCCCACTCATGTTTCACGAACGCGTAGTTCTTCATCGTTTTTGCGTTATTGTTCTTCTGCTCTTATTCTTGTTATTTATTGTTATTCTTGTCCTTCTCGCCCCATTTTCTTTGCCATACCACCAGTGCAGCTCTATATGCTTTTTCTTCTTCTTTTTCTTCTTGTTCTTGTTCTTATCCTTGTTGTTGTTGTTGCTGCTGTTGTTGTTCCTTCTTCTTCTTCTTCTTCTTCTTCTTCTTCTTCTTCTTCTTCTTCTTCTCTTCTCTTCTTCTTCTTAACATTCTTTTTCTTTGTATCCTTCTTTTTGGCATTCTTCTCTTTTGGGTTCTTCTTTCCATTGTTGTTGTTTTTCTTCTTCTTCTTCGTCTCCATCTTCCTTCCTTCTTTCGTCCTCATCTCTCTCTTCTCTCTTCTCTCTTCTTCTTCTTCTCGTCTCTCTCTCTGTCTTCTTCTCTCTCTCTCTGTTCTCGGTGTCGTGTCTGTCTGTCGTCGGTCGGTCGGTCGGTCGGTCGGTCGGTCGGTCGTCGGTTCCTTCCTTCCTTCCTTCCTTCCTCTCTTTTCATTTCTCCCTTCCTTCCTTCCTTCCTTCTTCCTTCCTAGTTCTTGTTCTTCTTTTCCTTTTTTTTCTTCTTCTCTCCCTCCTCCCCCTCCTCCTCCTCCTCCTCCTCCATCTCCTCTCCTCCTCTCCTCTCCTCCTTCTCTTCCCCTACTCCTCTTACCTCTGGCTCCTCCCTCCTCCTCTTTCCAAGTCTCTCTCTCCTCATATGCACACATGGACACAGGTCAGGGGCAGTGGTGAGTTGTGAGAATCGGTTTTGCTCATGTAGGGTCATTGGCAATAACAGCAAGACCCCCTCCTCCTTTTCTCTCCTCTTCCCTCCTTTCCAATCCCTCTCTATCTCCCCACCCCATTAACCCTCTCACTTTCTGTCCCTCTCGCAGGGAATATCAGATCAACTGTCAATTATGACTGACATGGAAGGAGAACGAAATAGATGAAGGTAAAAACAAAACAAAACACAGAGCAGAGAGGAAAAAAAGTGGAAGATGTTAGGAAAGGTGAGGAGAAAAATAGAAAGAAGAAGAAGATGAGAAGAAGAAGAAGGAAGAAGAAGAAAGAAGAAGAGAAGAAAAAGAAGAATGAGAAGAAGAAGAAGGAAGAAGAAGAGGAAGAGAAGAAGAAGCAAGAAGAATGAAGAAGAATGGAAGAAGAAGAGAACGAAGAAAGAATGCGAAGAAGAAGAATGCGAAGAAGAAGAAGAATGCGAAGAAAAATGAAGAAGAATGCGAAGAAGAAGAAGAATGCGAAGAAGAAGAAGAATGCGAAGAAGAAGGAAGAAATGCAAAGAAGAGAAATGCGAAAAAGAAGAAGAAATGCAAAGAAGAGATGCAAGAATGCGAAGAAAATGCGAAAGAAGAATGAACGCGAAGAATGCGGAGAAAAATGCAAGAAGAGAAATGGAAGAGATGCGAAGAAGAAGAAAAAGAAGAAGAAAAGAATAAGAAGAAGAAGGGAAGAAGAAGAAGAAGAAGAAAGAAGAAGAAGAAGAAGAAGAAGAAGAACAACAACAACAACAACAACAACAGCAACAGCAACAGCAACAGCAACAACCACAAGAGCAACAACAACAACTACGTCACCCTATCAAACCTAAACAGCAGCCGCCCCCCTCCCCCTTCAAGGGAAAAAAAAAGGGCACTCATCCCACCAAACACTAAATTGGACTCAAACCCGTGACCAACTGGCAAAAGATCATTTTCATAGCATGCCCCAAAGAGAAAGCTAGATCCTAGGGGGGGTGACCATTTAAAAAAAGAAGCTTTCAACAAAAATGAAGCAAAGTCGAAGAAAAAAAGTACAACTCAAAGTGAAGGCTCCTCCAAGAAAATTTGACGAAGAGGGAAGCTTTTTACGAAAGCACAGCAATTTTGAAATAGAGGATTATTTCAGAAGAAAAGTTATTTCTTCTTCTTCTTCTTTTTTTTCTTCTCTTGTTCTTCTTGTTCTTCTTGTTCTTGTTCTTCTGTTCTTGTTCTTCTTCTTCTTCTTCTTCTTCTTCTTCTTTTTTCTTTTCTTCTTCTTCTTCGCTTTCTTCGTTCTCTTTTCTTCGTCGTCGTCGTCGTTGTCGTCGTCGTCGTTCGAATGCTCAGAACCGACTATTGTTGACAGTGAAAATGTCGTTGCCTCCCGTTAAGCGCCTGACAAGTCAGGCCCAGCACAGCACATAGAATTGTTACATTTTAATCTTTCTGCAAAAAAAAAAAGGCAGGAGAATGAACCAAGAACGCAAAACGTACACAAGAAGGAGGTGACAGAAGAAAAGGAACCAGGGAGAACACGGATAAGGACAGAAAAAACGAAAATTTCTAGCACATACTTTCCGGAAGATGGGGATGCTATCTATACTGACAGGCCCCCGGCATCCCCACAGGGGAAAAGCTGTTTCTAAAGAGAAGCAATGTCCCCGCGGAAAGGGCAGTGACAGGCGTGAAAGTCTTTGACACTGACACCTTGAGCAGAACGGAGACAGGATGGCATCAGACGTCACAGGCGGAAATCCCAAGCCGCTAAAAATGAAGTATTCCTCCCTGACGTGCCTTCTCGCTGCCTACTCTAACTGTCTGCGCTGTCTGTTCTGTGTTGTCTGTGTATTCTGTCTTGTGTCTGTTTGTTGTATCTGTCTGTGTTTGTTTGTGTATCTGTCTGTGTGTTCTGTGTATCTGTCTGATTGTCTTGTTGTTGTGTATCTGTGTCTATGTCTGTTTGTGTATCTGTCTGTGTCTGTGTATCTGTCTGTCTGTGAATCTGTTTGTGTCTGTCTGTCTCTTTTTTGTCTCTGAGCCCCCATTCCCCCGCCTGCTCTTGTTTGTTTGTTTGTTTGTTTGTGTCGTGTGTTTGTGTGTGTCTGTGTGTGTCTGTGTGTGTCTGTGTGTGTCTGTGTGTGTGTCTTCTTGTGTCGTCTGTGTGTGTGTGTGCTGTTTCGTTCTGTCGTGTGTGTGTGTGTGTGCGTGTGTGTGTGTGTGTGTGTGTGTGTGTGTGTTGTGTGTCGTGTGTGTTGTGTGTCTGTGTCTGTGTTGTTGTGTGTGTGTCTGTATCTGTGAGTGTGTGTCGGGGAGGGGGGAGGTGGTTTGTGTTTGCGTGAGACGTGCGCGCGCTATATATCCCACATCCCTCCTTTTATTCCAGTTTCTCTTTTGTTTCTGTTTTTCTCATGTTCTTTTCTCCTTCTTTCTTTCCGGTCTGCTTCTTTAACTGATTCTGACCACGCTACTGTGTTAAAAGTTTTATTTTTGTAGTTTTAGTCTCTTTTTACTGGAGCTGTGACAGTCTCTTTAGAGCTTGTTATAACAGCTGATCGTAGGTAACACGAGCCTGAAATCTTCTTCTTTTCTGTCGTCTCTGTCTCTGTCTGTCTGTCTGTCTTCTTTCTTCTGTCTTCTTCTGCTGCTCGATCTTCTTCTCTGTCGTCTGTCTGTCTGTCTCTCTCTCTCTCTCTCTCTCTCTCTCTCTCTCTCTCTCTCTCTCTCTCTCTCTCTCTTTCTGTCTCTCTCTCTCACTCTCTCTCTCTTTCCCACCTATCTCTTTATTATGTATCGTTTTTCTTTCCTTCTTTTATCCATCCTTTTTTTTTTATCTAATAGGCAGATACATCAAACATGGCCAGGGTAGTGGGTGAAAGAGAGCGAAAGAAAAAGCTGTACAGACGGCTGTGGATCAGTGCAGAAACCAGAGAGGTTTTCTCCTCTCAGCACCCCCTTCACACCAACCATTCATCATGGATCAAGTGCGAGTATGAGACGAAAGGGAGCAAAAAGAAGGCAAAGAAGAAAAGAAGAAGAAGCAGAATGCAAAGAAGAAACATGCAAAGAAGAAAGTAAACAAAAATGCAAAGAAACGAGGAAGAAGAAGAAGCAAGAGAGGAAAAGAAATATGCAAAGAATAATGAGAGAAAAAAAACAACCAAAGATAAAACGAAGAAGAACGCAAAAAAAGAAAAAAAAGAGAAAAGAAGTACGCAAAGACAACGAAAAAGAAGAATTAATGAAGACGAAGAAGAATTTTGACGGAGGAGAAGAATGTAAAGAAGTATGCAAAGAAGAAGCAAAAAAGAAGCAAAGAAAATGCAAAGAAGAAGAAGAAGAAGAAGAAGAAGAAGAAGAAGAAGAAGAAGAAGAAGAAGAAGAAGAAGAAGAAGAAAGAAGAAGCACTGTTGCCAAAAAAAAAACAAAAAAGGGAAAAAAAAGAAGAAAAATTTGTTAACTTCATATTTAGACAGGATTAAATATACTTGCTTTCCTATCATAACTATAAAACTATCTAATTTGCGACTAAAAAAAACCTGAATCAAATTACATTTAAACCAAATTAGGAAACTCTCTGACCTAATTCCATCTTTAAAATCCACTTTGCGGCAAATCTTCCACGGTCTGGAAAACTCCGGAGAGTCGCCAGCGCTGGACTTCAACTATCAACATCCAAGAATGTCCGTCCATTCATTCAGGGCAAAATGGTTCAGCAGTTTATTGCCTGAAGAAACAACACTCTTCCCCACAGCCGTTAATCGGACTCCAGGGATACAATGAGCAGCATCAAATCAGCGCTGTTTTTTTTCCAAACATTTCCCCTGGGGCCATACAATAATCAAAGGGAGATAATTAGGGTTTAGCACCGTATTATTTCCCTTTTGGAACTGCTCAGGTTTCCAACATTACTGTTAAGAGGTTATTGACACAGTTTGATTGAGGAGTTTAAGCATGACAACGGTTGTGGTTTTAAGCTCCTGATGTGTACTTGTGTGTGTGTGTTGTGTGTGTGTGTGTGTGTGTGGTGTGTGTGTGTGTGTGTGTGTGTGTGTGTGTGTGTTGTGGGGTGCGCGCGCGCGCGCACGCTCTTTCATAATTTCACTATCCTCATCATCGTCCTTTTCCTTCTCTGGCACCCTAACCCTCTTTGTTGCAGTCGTGGTCATCACCGTCATCTCTGTCAAGCCAAATCCACTCCATACAGCCGCACACTGTGGCCCCAGCGACACTGGAGATGTTCCAGACCCACTTGGCTATCAAATCGATTTGGACAGCCGCTATACATACGGCAGGGCACTTTTGCCATATTACACGCACGCACGCACGCACGCACGCACACGTGTGCAAGCATACACACAACACACACACACACACATACACACACACACGCGCGCGCGCGCACGCACGCTGCACACACGCGCCACGGAAGCATGTACATACATATACACACACACTACACATTCGCGCGCGCGCACACGCGCCGCGCACCGCGCGCACACACACACACACATTCACACACACACACACACACACACACACACACACAACACACACACACACACAACACACACACGCACGCACGCACACACGCACGCACGCACACACTTGACCACCAATGCGTGCTTTTTTTTGACAAGCAGACCACATCAACGTCAATTCTCGTGACACGGTTCATTTTTGGCCTGCCTCCTTGCCGAAATGCGTTTTGTTTGTTCGCTTAGTTTTTTTTTGGGGTTTTGTTTTCTGTTCTTCAGTTATGCTACGAAGTTTACCAATGGTTAAATCATTCTTGTGAATGCGACCGACTTTTACCACGATGAAAGTAGCCGCATTCCAACTTCGGGGATAGTTGTCTAAGCAGACACCTGTGCGAAACGGTTAAAAAAAAGAAATTAGGAATGGTTTTATCATTCGTTCGTTACAGGCACAAAGTGGCCTACCCTCCCGAAAAGGGGAACAGGTTATTCAACTGTTGCACAAGATGTCTAAAGGCGTTGGCAAACAGGGTCTTGAACTTTTAGTTCTCACCGGACGGACTTTTGAGGAAGTGGAGTCAGTGTTGATGTTAATTTCATTATAAAAAAGAATCCCAGAAAGGATGTGTCAGTGGTAGCTTGATCCTGAGCTGTCGATCACGAACATAATGCACACACATTAAAATTTTACAAGCATTATCCGACCAAACAGACTATCAATTACACTTTGCCATGACAGATATATTGCGATTAAACTGTTTACTCAACAACAGCAAAATCAAATTGGTTTGCTACGGATCACATCATTTATCTTGGCATTTGGTAGGTTACCTAAACACAGAAATCCATGCTCCCCTAATGGAGTTTATTGAAATGTATCTGTCATGGGAAACTGTATTTAATAGTCTGTTTGGTTGGATAATGCTTGTAAAATTTGAATGTGTGTGCGCACGTGTGCGCATGCGCACACGTTTATATACCTTTACCTGTAAGCACACATGCGAACATGCACATTAAGTAGAGACGTACCACCGACTTCACTCAACTTTTCCTGGCTTAGAAACAGAAATAGATGGTCATGATACAGAGATAGATGAAGGTGACACTGACGACCCTTTCCCTGTAGGGGACATCGGTGTCCATAGTCAGGGGGCCAGTTTCACCACACAGATCGGCCCGGTTCACATCGGCACCAGTGTTTGCAGTTTGGCAATGCAGCTGCAAGCAGAATCGATATCTGCCCTCTAGAAAACTGGGCCCTTCCCGCTAGCTTTGATATATCTGGCCATGGCAATCTCTTTTCATTCTCTATGTCTCATGTCACAGACTGTCTGTATGTGTGTCTGTCTCTCTGTGTGTGTCTGTTCCTGTGTGTTGTGTCTTTTCTCTGTATACGAAATTAGTATGCATTATGTAGCTATTTGTACTTTGAAATATCTGTTTCATTGCTATAGTCTGCCACTCCTCAGCTTCAATATCAAGTTTTCAGTTGTTATTGCTTTTGGTGAGTTTGTGAGTTTAGTCTGTTAGTTGGCCATTTAGCTACAGAGTTAGGTAGTTAGTTATGTTAGTTGGTTAGTTTGAAGGTACATAAGGTAATCAGTTATTAGGTTGGTTAAATTATTAATTGGTGTTCAGTCAGCCAGTCAGTCAATTAGTCTATTAGTCAATCAGTCAGTCAGTTAGTTAGTTGGTTGACTGATTAGTGTGTTAATTTGCCTGTGACTTAGAAACAAATTAAAAAAACTCAAAGAAAAGAAAAGGCATCCATACACTCAAATCAGTATATGGACATCAAAAACATACGCCCCCCTCCCCTCGATAGCAACAACGATATCACAACAACAAATTAAAATGGAAATCTAAAAATCTGAAAGAAAAGGTTACAATTTTGAACTTCTCCAAACTACGATATCATTGTATCCCAAGGGTGGCACAACATTTCTCATTTTGTAGCCCATCTTCCGTTTATCATTCAAGGGCATGTCAAGCAACTGCTTTGCACTAAAGTTTATATTTATGAGCGATAAGCAGAAAGCCACCAATAGGATATAGGAAATTTGATATAGGTAGAAACAGATGGAAAGATATATGTATATATATATATGTGGAGAGAGAGAGGTAATACATACACATAATTAAATATAAATTACATACATACAACTACATACCTACATACCTACCTACCTACCTACATACATACATACACACACACACACACACGCACGCATGCACACACAGAGGGATGTATACACACACACACACACACACACACACACACACACACACACACATATATATATATATATATATAATATATATATATATATATATATATATATATTATCAATAGACAGAGACAAATGCAAATTCATCAACATTTGAATCTGAACAGATAAAGGGAACTTCAAAAGGCAACAGCTCCATTCAGCCTGCAGGATATTCCGCCTTTATTCACAGGCTTCAAAATGCACCTCACCAATGCACAACGCACCAAGGGTTTTTTCTGTTGGCAAAGGTGCCAGCTCTTCACGAAAGATCATTGCCCCTCACAGAAACCTCTCTGGTGATAAACTGCAGCGTGCTGCTGAAAGAAGGTGAGGAATTTGTATTTGGCTAAGTGGGAAATGCTGTTTAAATGTGGGCTTTTTTTGCTTGTATACACGCTATATCGATCAATATCACAGACACATTGATAGATAGACAGAGAGATAGGCAGACAGACAAACAAACAGATTCGTATGAGTACGAGTACACGTGCACACAATCTAAGCATACTGCTCACATGCACGTACACACACACACACACATACACACACCACTCACACACATACACACACACACACACACACACACACACACACACACAACACACACACACACACACACACTCACACACATACACAAACACACACACACACACACAAACACACGCACACAAACACACTACTATAGACAAACAGGACACAGATACAGACACACAGACACAGACACGCACACAGACACGCACACAGACACAGACACATGCAGACACACACACACACACACGCATACACACACACACACACACACACACACACACACACACACACACACACACACACACACACACACACACACACACACACACACACAACACACACACACACACACACAGAGTTAGAACGGTGATGGACTAAAAGTTAACAGACTAAAATAATCCACAAAACATAAAAACATTCCCTTAATCGCAGCCAAAACGAGTTAAAATATTTTTACAGCAATGGGGGATAAAATGAATGGATACATCCAAACTCCACGATAAAAACAAAAGAAAGAAAGAAAGAAAAAAAAACACAATCAAGGAACAAGAGAAAGACAATCGGGCACAAACCAGAAAAGAATAGGACCAGGGAAAGTACTCAATTTATCAAGATGGGACGGCAAGCCAATACAGCTGATCCCTTGCAATGGACATTATGTGAACAGCAAAATCTCGACAAAAAATCTGTTTTAACTTCTCAGCTTGCCGCAAGGAGAAGGACAAAATGAGGAAAGCTTAGCTCTTCAAAGCAACACAATTTCTACTTTTACTGACAGTATGAAGGTGGATGAGGTCTTTTTCTGGCGTCTGCAAAGAGGGAATTCGGCTCTTTCTGCTGTTTGGATGGCAGCTGATGCTTAGGTGTACACACACACCTACACCCACACACACACGCGTGCGCACACACAGACACACAGACACACAGACATACACAAAACACACACACACACATCAAAGTGACTTTCTTACAACAAACAGTACATGGACAAACAATGACTGGATGCACCTTAAAACTTCATGGAAAAAGACAAAAAAAGAAAATATACAACTAAACCCTCCCCCCCTCCCCCGAAATACGAATGTCTAACAGACAGGAAAGACAAAAACCCAGAATAAAGAAAAGCACCCATTTTATCAAGACAAGACGGCAAGTCAATACAGCTGATCTCTTGCAATGGGCACTGTGTAACCAGCAGGATCTCAGCAAAGAAGCTGTTTTAGCTTCTGAGCTCCGGGAAAAGGAAGAAGCACAAATGACGGAAGTTTAGCGCTTCAAAGCCACACAATTTCCATCGTTTGTGGGCGGTATGAAGGTAAACATGCTTTTACTGGCTTTTACAGAGAAGGCATTTCGTCATTTTTCTTGTTCAGATGGCATATGGTACAGTTTGTTTTGACATTCAGCTGGTTTGTGTAACAATGTGTGTGTGTGTGTGTGTGTGTGTGTGTGTGTGTTGTGTGTGTGTGTGTGTGTGTGTGTGTGTGTGTGTGTGTGTGTGTGTGTTGTACTTACACTGAAACTGCTATCCGATGAATGGAAACGGCTTCAATCTCTTCTCTATAGATGCCCAGAAAAAGCGTTATCCACCTCCATACTGTTCGCAGAACATAGACATTGTGTGGCTTTGAAGCGCTAAGCTTCCGTCATTTGTGCTTCTTCTTTTCCCGGAGCTCAGAAGCTAAAACAGCTTCTTTGCTGAGATCCTGCTGGTTACACACTGTCCATTGCAAGAGATCAGCTGTATTGACTTGCCTCTCTTCCTGCTGGATTTCCTGGTCTGTTTTTTTTGGTCTTTCTTTTTCTTCCTCTGTCTCGTTTTTCCTTTTGATTTTCTTTTGTTTGTATTTGTCATGGGCAAGAGATTTGGAAGAATATCTAGTCGATTAGATCACTCATTCATGTTTGATGTATGAAAGTTGTCTTGGCTTAGTTTTTTTTTTTTTTTTTTTTTTTTTTTGGGGGGGATCGAGGTTACACGTTTGTTTTTTGTACTTTATTTAATTAACTGGGGTGTGTGAGTGTATGCATGGGTGTGTATATGTATGTGTGCACGTGCATGTGCACGCATATATATATATATATATATATATATATATATATATATATATATATATAATATATATATATATGTGTGTGTGTGTGTGTGTGTGTGTGTGTGTGTGTGTGTTGTGTGTGTGTGTGTTGTGTCTGTGTGTGTGATATTGTGTTGTGTTTGTGTGTAGTGTTTGTGTTGTGTGTATTTTGAAATGAATGTGTTTTGTCATTCATTTGTGCTCTCTCTATGTCTGTCTCTGTCTCTTCTCCCCTTCTCTCCCCGTCTTAGCCTGTTGGAGTCCAGACTTACTTCTCATTACCTATGTAAGCTTTCATGCCAAACAGTAGTTCAACATGTACTGGGTTTTTTTCCCACACTAGCCCTTGAATTGTCAACAATCATCTGAAGGATGGGTTTTGTTAGTCAACTTATGTGCCGTTTCATGGGAGAAACTAATACTGGTACAAGCAATGGCATTGCAGTTCGAAAAAACAAAACAACCTTCAAATGTTAAACTGTTCTTACAGATTTGATGTTTTTGTGGTGGTGGTAGCTGTGGAGAAGGCGGTGGTTGGTTTTTGAGTTGAGCTCATAGGTTTATTTTCTTTGAGGCTTCCAGATTATTACTAACTCGTAAGCTAGCTAAATAAATAAAATAAATAACTAGAAAACTAGCTAGATAACTATGTAGCTTGCTGACTGACTGCCTGGCGAGTTAGCTTGTTGATTAATTTGCTAAGCTATAAACGAACTAACGCATTTACCCCAGCACACTCTCACTACAAATTAACTTGCTAAAAGTTAATAAAAAATGAATGAAAAAACAAACCACTTAAACTGGACAGTCATACACATTGGAGTTAACAAATGACAAACCACAAGGAGACAGAATTGAGAGACAACAACTGTGACCTTATCTATGAACAGAGAAAGACAAGCCAAAACAAAAAGACGACAATATAGTTGTATACAAACAAACAGAAAGACTTGACAGTGACTTAAATGAGAGACAGAGAGAATGAAAAGAGATTGGCATCGTCATATATATCAAAGCTAGCGGGAAGGGCCCAGTTTTCTAGGAGGGCAGATATCGATTCTGCTTGCAGCTGCATGGCCAAACTGCAAACACTGGTGCCGATGGTGAACCCGGCCGATCTGTGTGTGGTGAAACTGGCCCCTGCCTATGGACACTGATTGTCCCCCACAGGGAAAGTGGTCCTCAGTGTCACCTTCATTTCATTTCTCCCTATCCGGGCATCTGTTTCTGCTTTTAAGCCGGGGAAAGTAGAGTGATTACTCTCTCTCTTCTCTGTCTCTCTGTGTCTTTGTCTCTCTCTTTCTCTCTCACACATAAATACAGACGCACACACACACACACACACACACACACCACACACACACACACACACACACACACACACACACACACTCACACACACACACACACCACACACACTACACAACACACACATACACTCAGATAGCTGATCATAACATTTTTTACCAGAAAAACGATTTTGAATACTTATACTGTGAGCCTCTCCAAAACTAAAACAAAGCAAAAACACTAAACACACAAAAATGCCCAACAGATTTTCTTATTACAAACAGTCAATGGACAATTAAACCTTCAAACCCCATACACCCTCACTTCCTGACCGAAACATAACTATAAAACCCAACCAACCATCCAGCTAACCAACAAGGCAACAAACAAACGAAAAAAAAACACCCCCAAAACAGTTAGGTAAAGAATACAAATTACTATAACCACAGAAAGTACCCACTTTATCAAGGAGAAACGGTAAGTCAATACGGCTGATCCCTTGCAATGGACATTGAGTAATCAGCAGGATCACAGCTAGAATTTTTTTAACTTCAGAGCTTCAGCAAAGAAAAGGACAAATCACGGAAGCTTAGCTCTTCAAAGCAGCACAGTTTCTACTTTATAGGGACAGCATGTAGATAGATAACACTCTTGCTGGCTTTTGCAGAGAAGGGTTTCAGCTTTGTGTTGTCCATTCAGACGGTATACAGATTGTACAATTCGTACCTGTTGATATCAATAGTAGCTTCCGTGGTGCAATACTGGGCATTCATTTGAAACCAGCAAAAAAAAAATAAAAATATTCATGGATACGCAAGCATGTGTGTGTGCGTGTGTGTTTTTTTTTGTGTGGTGTACGTGTGTGTGTGTGTGTGTGTGTGTGGGTGGTGGCGTGCGTGCGTGCGCGTGTGTGTATTTGTGTGATATTTACTTTTACACAAGACATGCTACACGCAGTTTTAATCCAACCAGGCACTGAGGTTTCACATACTGTGAATAATACCTGAGCACACAATAATGGTATACTTTTATGTCACCCATTCCTACCTGGACAGGACAGTGGCTCACCCACCTTTAGAAATGAAATGGAATTTCAAACATGAAGTAGAAAGTGTGTTCATGCATGTGTTCTCGGCAGTGTGGCCTGAAAGTCTTGTTCTGAGGGACTGAAGTGTCCTTAGAGATGAGCACTCTAGGGAAATTTCGCCTGGCTATTGTGAGTGGCATGGACATGGCAGGTATGACACTGATTATGCAGAATATTCTGTTCCAAGTGACGTTCCTGTTGCAGAAAAGGGCACTAAAACAGATTCCAAGTGCTTTTGGAATTTGTGACTGTCGCCGAAACTCTGTGTTGTGTGTGTGTGTGTGTGTGTGTGTGTGTGTGTGTGTGTGTGTGTGTGTGTGTGTGTCGCGTGCGCGTGCGCGTGCGTGTGCGTGCATGTGTGTGTGTGAGTGTATGTGTGTGTTTGTGTGAGTGTGTGTGTGTTTGTGTGTGTGTGTGTGCGTGTGTGCGTGTGTGCGTGTGCGTGCGTGCGTGCGTGTGTGTTAGTGTGTGTGTGTTTGTGTGAGTGTGTGTGTTGTGTGTGTGTGTGCGCGCGCGCGCGCGTCCGTGCTGGTGTGTGTATGTATGTACATATGTGTGTAAGCACGCGCGCACGCGCGCGAAACCAGTGCCAAACAAATGACACTACTAGAACAGATTCAAAGTGTTTTGTAAAAGCGTCTGCATTTTTGTAAACGTCTCCAAAACGTTTTTCTTCTCTTTTTCTTTTCTCTTTTTTTCTATAAAAGGAAGGAGACAGTGAGTCTGAGCACTTAAATCAAGTGGATGATCTGTGTCTGCCCAGAAGAAGGCCCAAATCAAGGTTGCTTTTCTTCAGCATCGGCTGTGATTTAAGCTGTCTGTCTAAGGCGATCACTGACGTGACGCACGTTTCTTTTTCTGTCGCCCCTTAGGACTCAGCGATTGGTCTGGATTGAAAAGTGTGTGTTGTGGTGTGTGGTGGTTGGTATGATGTGTGTTGTGTGTGTGTGTGTTGTGTATGTGTGTGTGTGTTGTGTTGTGTTGTGTTGTGTTGTGTTTGGTGTGTTGTGTGTGTGTGTGTGTGTGTGTGTGTGTGTGTGTGTGATGTTTGTGTGTATTGTGTGTGTGTGTATGTGTGTATGTGTGGTGTGTGTGCATACTCGCGCGAGCTCGCGTTTGTGTATGAGTGCACATGTGCTTGTGGGTTATTGTGTTTTCCTTTATTCATTTCCTATTTCAAGGATAGGAAATGATCACTCGCACATTTTTATAAAATCCTGCCCCCCCCCCTCCTCCCCCTGTGCATGGGTCTTTGTCTTTGTTCTTACTGCAATATTATCTACTTCTCTCTGTTACCATAGCCAGCCAGCTACAAATTATCCATCCATCCATCCATCCATCCATCCATCCTCCATCCATCCATCCATCCTCATCTACCCCATCTATCCATCCATTAGCCTGTCACAAGCCAATGCTCCATCCATCCATTCATCCATCCATCCATCCATCCAGCCAGCAGCACAGCCAGCTAGATCTACTAGCAGCCAGCAGCCACTAACCAACAACCAACCATATAGAAAGCTATCTGTTCACTAAAAAAATCGATCAAAGAATTGAAAACACTACCATTAAACTTTCTTTCTTTCTAGTTTTCTTTTGTTTTCTCTTTTCCCTCTTTTATTTGTTACTCTTTCTTCTTTTCCTTTCTTAAACCGATTTGCTGTAGCCACTTGTGGGTGTGTAAAAGAAAAAAAAGAGAGAAGAGAGAGAGAGAGAAATAGAGAGAGAGAAATAGAAAGAGAGAGAGAGGCAGAGACATAGACAGAGAGGTAGACAGACAGAAAGACAGACAAGGCAGAGACAGATAGAAAAAGAGAGAAGAAACAGAGAAGAAAAAAAGACAGACAGATGCAGGCAGGGACAGAGACAGAAAACATGGGACAGAGGCACAATCAAACTGTTGCTGCCGCAACAATAAGTCAGTCATTAGGCGACAGACTGGCTGGACAACACCATTACACGTTCACGGCCAATTCATTTACACAGATGGACGAGCAGAGAGAGAAAAAAGAGAGAAAAGATGTATTGACGGGCGTGCTCGGTTTATTTTGATTAAGTCCACATGATGTATGACTCGCTGACTTAATAAGCTGACGCTGTCTATCAGTCATAATGAAAGTTGACCTATAATCGATCTTTTCAACTGCGAGCGTGCGCACACGCACGCACGCGCACAACACACACACACACACACACACACACACACACACACACACACACGCGCGCGCGCGCGCGCGCGCGTACACACACACACACACTATGCACACGTGTGCACGTGCACACACACGATTGCACAAAGTACGTTCTCATATACGCACACACTAACATACATACGCTCTCTTTTTCTGTCTGTCCTTTTCTATGTCTGTGTGTCTGCGTGTCTGTCTGCGTGTCTGTCTCTCTCTGTGCCCAACTTGCTTTTGTATTGTGGACTATGGCCGTTGTACAGTAAAAGTATAAAGTCTCTCTGTCACACACACGCACACACACATACACACAACACACACACACACACACACACACACACACACACACACACACACACACACACACACACACACACACACACACACGTGTGCGTGTCCAACAAAACCGAATCCCAATCGGTCTTAACCTTGTCTGTCCCTAGAGAAGGCAGGACGCAATGTAAATGCAATCGGCTCTGACAGACGGAGAGAGAGAAGAGGTTCACACGGTTTGTTTCTATCTCACACACAGTCAGCCACATGTCGTCTTCAAGGTAGAGGCCATGGTAACTTTTGTTTTTCAAGGACTCTAAGTATAATGTTCAGAGTCCGCGTTCGGATGCGCGCAGAAGCGCGCGCACGCACGCACACACACACACACACACACACACACACACACACATCCCCTCCCTCCCCCAACACACACAGACACACACAGACACATAGACACACAGGCACAAACACACACACAACGTAAAATTAAAAATTGAAGACAACTACACGTGAAATTGAAGACTACTACACACACACAAACACACACACAAAACACACACACACCCATCCCCCTCCCCCTGACACCCATCCACCCCCACCATCAACATACAGCACACACATACACACACACACAAACACCACACACACAAACACACACACACACACACACACACACACACACACACACACACACACACAACACACAAACCCCCCCCCCCCCCATACACAAAACCTTCCCCATAAGAACTTCAACTTTCCAGCACATTATCCTTGTTCGCAGACTGATGCAGTGCCCACCCTCCACCACCACCAACCACCACCACCAACCACCACCACCAACCATCACCATCACCACCACCGCCACAAGCCAGGCCCCTTTACACACGGGAGTGGTGGTGGACGGTCCTTTGGGCAGACGATTTATGTGTGAGGATCGGCACCTGAGGCCACAGGCCCCATCACATTATGCAGCCTGGAGCCACCGGTCAGAGACAAACAACGCTCACCATTACTTGCTTGACAAGAAGGGATTTTGTTGGCCAGGCTGAGACAGCGACGAAAAGGGAGATATCTCTTTCCTCCAGTATGCATTTTACGTGTGTATGAACGCACTGACATGCGTCCCGTGTACACACATGCAGGTTTGTGTATGTATAAGTTAGCACACGCATGTGGGTACGTACGATTGCGCAAGCACGCATGCACATACATAGACGCGTATATTTGGGTACATAATGGGTATATATAATGTGGATGATTCAGACATAGATGCGCTAGATACATACATGACTTAAATACGTATGTACACATACAGAGATACAGACATACATTCCACCCTACGCCCCTTTCCAGGTTATTGCTATTAAATTAGAGCAAAAGGCCAAACTTTTCAAGCACACACACACATACACACACATTCACGCAAACACACACCCCACACACACACACACACACACACACACACACACACACACACGCGCGCGCGCGCGCGCGCGCGCGCGCGCGCGAACACACACACACAACACACACACACAATCACCTACAAACACACGCACACACACACTCACACACACATATTCACACACACACACAACACACACACACACACACACACACACACACACACATACACACACACTACACCCCCCCCCCCCACACACCACACCACACACACACACACACACACACACACACACACACACCACACCACAACACACACACACACACACACACACACACACACACACACACACACACACACACACACACATTCACACACACACACACACACACACACACACCACACACACACACACACACACACACACTTTCAGCCCCACTGCATTTCCAGATCTCAGGCTCCAGGCTGAGCCCCAACAAGCAGGGTGATTGCCCCTGATGGCCGTTGAGGCAGACGATTGGCCGCTGACATGGACCAGGGCAGACGACAGTGAGATGTGTTAGGGGGACAGGGAACCAGCAGAGAAAAGAGGATCAGGGACGATTCCTTGCAGGCAAAGGACAAGTCATGGACGTATAATTACTCATGTGGACAAGTTAACGGTATTCACGTTCTCGCTGTTGCCCATCGTTTAAAGAAGGTATATATATTTTCTTTATTTACATTCCATTCAGGCTGGGAATGTTGCTTTATAAATAAGGCAGTCTCCCCCTCCCGTAAAACACAACAAAAAAGATAACAAAAAGCCAAACAAAACAAAAATAGAGCTACAAAGTATAGACTGCTTAACTGTGGCAAAAAGCTGAAGAAAACACTGGTATAAATTATTTCCTACAATCAGACTGGTGGTACAGCAGTGGATACCAAAAACGTAAACTTAACTTAAACTACAGAAGGACAGAAGGATATAAAAAAAACACACCTGGATAACCTCAATCTTTTACCCACAACAACAAATAATTGTGACTTGGCCTGGCCTGACTTGACTTGTTTATCAAAAACGTGACAATCCAGCACAAAACGGAAGACTAATGACGACGGCTATAGCCTATATCACAACAGTAGAGGCCGGAAACGTGCTATGTAGGCCTGATTAGCTCGGCACAGTAAGCACAGCATTGGCACAGCATTGGCACAGCATCGTCAAACTTGTGGCTTCAACTCTGCGTTGTCCTACATCAAAAAATCATTCCCACTTCACATCTAAAATGATCTGGGATTCTAATGGTACAATGCACTCATCTACTTTTCAGTCATTCATGATTGAAATACTTTGAAGGAAGGAGAGAGAGAGAGAGAGAGAGAGAGAGAGAGAGAGAGAGAGAGAGAGAGAGAGAGAGAGAGAGAGAGAGAGAGAGAGAGAGAGAGAGAGAGAGAGAGAGCAAACGTTTTATCTCAATTTCTGAAGACATTACAACAAAGAAAAGATTCCAGTTTTCCCAGGAAATCATCCACAGTAATAGCTAGCAACCAATGTCGCCTGAAACTGCCGTTTGATTACCGAATAATGGCCGTCCGCCCAGACGACCGACATGTGACGTAAACCACGTGACATGGAAGCCCAATCAAACCTCGTTCTTTACAGTGTCTGGCGCTTTGTGTTCTGGAAACGCTAGCTGAAGAAAAAGGCACTAAAATGAGTATGGGAGACTTCTTCTGCGTAAAAGTCTATTTTTGCAATTTTCAACATAAAAAGGGTAATTTTATACTTTACAATGATTTGGTGCCTATTTACAACGAAGAGGCAGACAGAGGAAATGATGGGAAGACAACATCAGAGAGTGGACAAGCCTTGGGTGGAACGACCTACTACGGAGAGCGGAGGACCATGGGGAGTGGAGGAAGCTGGTTTCAAAATTTTCAGTTGTGCCCCCACGGTCCACGGGATGACGGGACAGGAGAAGGTGAAGCTGAAGACAACGTTTTGAATGAGATAAAAATTGGGTGCATTTATTTAGGAGTAATTTTTTTTTTTACAAGTAAAGTATGTTAAAAATATAACTCTCACCCAGGAAACAATGACTGTCTTGATAGAAAGAGTTATGGTGTAATAAAGTTATTATAATCATGACATACCATAATACCTTCTATTTACTTAGACATATTCAAACGTAATTTTGAAAGTTGTTTCTTTTTAAACCAGAATCAGTCATGGGCTAACCATATGACCAACAGTCAGAACTATGATTCAACAGAATTGTTCATTTACGTAACAGCAGTTCAATATACAACAGTTTTTCGTGGTTAACTTGATAGTGCAGATTGTTAAACGTGAGTGCCATTTGCAGGCTAACGAATATTTCGTGGTAAACACAAGAACAATGACACAAACAACCCACCTTGCCATTCTGCAAAGTTAAATCTACAATACTGATCTGACTGCTTGAGTGGATAAACAACAATGTTCTCATCTGAAAATAAAAGTGCATAGCTTTCTTGGTGTTTGGTAAAAAAACAGATTAATCTAAGTTTACGCAGGCTGTGAAGCCTTTCCTCTTGTTACCAGAGAATCTATTTCTAGTTCCTCCTACGTCCAGACAATTGACCAAACCTTATCAACACTAACCCACAGAACGTGAAACAGTGTGCAGTAACTTTTTAACAACGACATGATATTGATCGCTCTGCTTCCAAACTATTACAATTGTATCTAACAACAGTCTACAAGACTTAAACTTACTGCCTAGTTAAATCCAGTTTTTAAAAAATCCCCGCAAACTTTTACCTCTATAACGGGTAAAACTTGATGAAAGTAATTTTTAAAAAAATCGATGAACTCAAAAACTTTGAAAAATATGTGGTTAAGCATCTCTCTTCCCCCCCCCCCTTCCCACTCCAAGAAAACCCTACAGTCATTCCAGGAAAAGCACACAGCACTGTGTTAAACACCCCCCCAAAACAACAACAACAACAACAAACAAAATAAACAAACAAAAAAACAAAACACACACAAAACCACAACAAAAACAACAAACAAAAACAACCCCCCCCCCAACCTCCCAACCAAAAACCCAAAACGAAACCACAAACAACCCCCCCCCCCACACCCACCCACCCCTCAATCCCTGTCCACTCCACACTTATGAAATGTAGTGCAGACCTTCAAGAAATGCATCTGGCCGGCCGTTGGTCTATTCTGCCAGTCATCCATCCCTCTGCTCTCGATGCTTTCCTATCCTCCCTACAGGGCAGGCAGAGGCTGAGGTTTGTCACACATGCTCCGCTTCTCACGTACACAGTCTTGCACGTGCTGTACCCCATTGCCCAGAGATTAGACAACGCCTCAAGAGGCAAGGGGATGGAGGGGAATTGGTTCCAAGTTTCAACATCTTGCTGTATCAAGATCTGACAGTGTTTTTTCTTTTTCTTTTTTTTTTCTTTCGTGGGATTTTACTATTATTTTTTATCAACAAAGAGTTGAGAGAGAGGGGGGGACAGGAAGAGAGAGAGAGAGAGAGAGAGAGAGAGAGAGAGAGAGAGAGAGAGAGAGAGAGAGAGAGAGAGAGAGAGAGAGAACAGACAGACAGACAGACAGACAGACAGACAGACAGACAGACAGAGACCTACCTACCTACCTACCTACCTACCTACCTACCTACCTACCTACCTACCTACCTACCTACATACATACATACATACATACATACATACACACACATACATACAAATAGAAACAGAGAGACAAACAGACCGACAAACAGACAAAAGCACAAAGAAAAACAGAAAAACAGACCCAGACAGAAACAGCTGCGGGGACCACTTCAGGAAACTGACATTAAAGGACCAAGGCAAGCATTGGTAAAAAGTATATCTAAAAAAATAGAAGAACGAAAAAAGAGCAAATGCTTCATTTGAAGGCCAACAATTGTCTCTGTCTGGGTCTCACTCCCTGTTTCTCTTGATCTATGTCTGTCATTCTGTCTGTCTTTCTATCTGTCATTCTGTCTGTCTTTCTGTCTATCTGTCTGTCTATCTGTCTGTCATTCTGTCTGTCTTTCTGTCTGTCTGTCTTTCTCTCTGTCATTCTGTCTGTCTTTCTGTCTGTCTGTCTTTCTGTCTGTCATTCTGTCTGTCATTTTTGTCTGTCTTTCTGTCTGTCTTTCAGTCTGTCTTTTTTGTCTGTCTTTCTGTCTGTCTTTCAGTCTGTCTTTCTGTCTGTATTTCAGTCTGTCTCTCTGTCTGCCTTTCTGTCTGTCATTCTGTCTGTCATTCTGTCATTTTGTCTGTCATTCTGTCTGTCATTCTGTCTGTCATTCTGTCTCTATTTGCTATCTCAGGACGCAGCAATGCAGTGGACGGTCCGGGCCTGAGTCTCCTTCAGCGGTCAGTGTCTTCACACTCCAGTTACTGTCATTGCTGATACCACAGTGTAATGCTCCCATCACGTCTGTCAATAGACTGTGCCAGTTTGTGGATGCGTACGCACGCACGCACGAACGCACGCTCGCACGCACACAGACACAGAACACACACACATACACTCACGAACGCACGCACACACACACGCACATACACACACATGTGCGCATGCAACACAGACATATACAAATGCAAACACAGACATATACACATACAAACACACACACATACATACACATGCAAACACACACACATATACATACACGCAAACAGAGAGAGAGTGAGAGAGAGAGAGAGAGAGAGAGAGAGAGAGAGAGAGAGAGAGAGAGAGAGAGAGAGAGAGAGAGAGAGAGAGAGAGAGAGAGGAGGAGGGAGGAGGAGGAGAGAGAGAGAGAGAGAGAGAGAGAGAGAGAGAGAGGAGAGAGAGAGAGACAGACAGAGAGAGAGACAGACAGAGAGAGAGACAGAGAGACAGAGAGACAGAGACAGAGAGAGACAGACAGACAGACAGACAGACAGACAGACAGACACGGTTAATGAGATCACAAGACAGAAAACTGACATATAGGGCCAAGTCAAAATTCTATTCAAAAGAAGAAAAAACCGGAAAAAAGAACAAGAACCCTCCCCCCATCAAAAAGTGGCATTTAATGGTACATTGAACAGACGGCAGTAGAGGGTCTGTGTGTCCTTTAAGGGCTTACTCCCTTCACGTATCAATTACTGTCACTGCGGCTTCCACATCTGCCCTCACCCCCCACCTCTTTTCCCACTGCACCTGTCAAGTATATGTATGCGCACACACACACACACACACACACACACACACACACACACACACACACACACACACACACACACACATACATACATACATACATACATACATACATACATACACGCACGCATAAATACATGCATGCATGCATGCATGCATGCATGCATATATACATATATACATACATAAATACATACATACATACATACATACATACATACATACATACATACATATGCACACACATTCTTGCCTGAACATGTGTGTACGCACGCACGCACGCACGCACGCACGTACGCACACACACACACACACACACACACACACATACACACACACGCGAGCGCGCGCGCGCGATGTACGAGGCCACTCTTTTCACATACCAATTACTGTCACTAATAATTCCACACTGCTCTAATCACATTGGTCAACATACACCTACACTCAAAATATGCATGCATGTACTCACGCAAGCACGAAATCACGCGTGCGCACACACACGTACACACACACACGCACTCACAGACACAACACCACACACACACACACACACTCACACACACACACACACACACACACACACAAACATACACA
>CM060316.1:48233757-48251257 GCA_030674155.1 Stramonita haemastoma | reverse complement strand
TTCCTTCACTGCTTCTTAAAACACCGATATAAACATGACAAAAACTACATAATAGTGTTCTCTGTCTGTCTGTCTGTCTGTCTGTCTGTCTGTCTGTCTCTATATCTCTCTCTGCCTCTGTGTGTGTGTGTGTGTGTGTGTGTGTGTGTGTGTGTGTGTGTGTGTGTGTGTGTTTGTGTGTGTGTGTGTGTGTGTGTGTGTGTGTGTTGAGTGTTTGTGCATGTGACCACGTATGTTTGTTTGTTTTACTGATTTAATATCCATTCCATACGAGGTGTTTTATGCACACACGCATTGATATTTAGAAAAAAAGAAAACAAGGAAAAGTATGGATACAAACTACATGAATAATACGGCATAGATATCAAGCTTCATGCATGAGAGAAAACTTCAGGGTTCAATCATTAAACCCTGTTGTAGTTTTTTTTTAAAGAAATCAAATGAAGAATAAAACATTACTTAACTATACCAGTATTGCATCCGGAAATTGAACGTTTATTTAGGCAATCAATGTTCCATAATTTTTAGGGCCATACGGTACTTCATAAACATAATTGTAATAACTCAACTTATGAATACTGTCTTTTAAGGCAAGATCAAAACCGATACAAAAGAAAAAAAAGAGAAGAAAATGGCAGACCACCAGCTTCTTTCGTTGGCAACATCATCGAATAGAGTGATACGAAAATCCATGAAGTCTGCAGAGCCAGTGAAGATTGGAACATTTTCTTTTTAAGTGAGGAAAGCCAGAATTGACTTAGTGTAATTAAACGCAGCGACCAAGACCGTACCTGGTGATGCTAATCAGGGTCCTATTCTTTTATCTTTTATTTGTATGGCTGTCTTTATTCTTTAGATTATCAAACAATATGGTAAGGCTGAAAAATCTGTTGTCAACTAATGCACGTCACATTCAGAAAAAAATGCTTTGTATTCAGACATTATATATATATATATATATATATATATATATATATATATATATATATATATATATATATATATATATATATATATATATATGTGTGTGTGTGTGTGTGTGTGTGTGTGTATGTATGTATGTGCGTATGTATTTGTGTGTGCGTGCATCCCCCATTTTTAAAAAATCTGTATCTGTATATACATGCATGCATGTCTGCAGATACGCGGTAATTGTTGAGTGCGCATGTGCACATGTACATACAAAATGCATACAATTCATTCGTAAAGTGCCTTAAGAGCTTACGTGGGTGTTGGCAAAGAGCAGGCAGGTAACCCAACACCAAAGCAGCACAACAAATCTCTTTTTTTTTCCTTCATCATTATTTACAGAAAATTGTTCTAGCTTACACGCTCTGGAGCTTTCGTATAAGAAAATAGGTGTCGAGTGACAAAAAAAATACCATACCATTTCTTCTTGCATAGAACAAAATGGGTGTCCAGTGCAGTGACAAAACTACGGGTATCATATCCTGCTCCTAGTGCGCCCTGTGTAGTAAGGCTGACAAAGGCAGCCTGCCCACCTCCCCCACCACACCACACTGCTGCATATACCAAGCTGCTCTTAGCCACAGGAAGCAAGCTGGAGTGCACGCATTAGCGAGTTCCTCATAAAGACTCATTGCATGCATTCTGCTGCTATTTGAGTCGTGCTGTGTGTGTATGTGTGTGTGTGTGTGTGTGTGTGTGTGTGTGTGTGTGTGTGTGTGTGTGTGTGTGTGTGGTGTGTGTGGTGTGGTGTGTGTATGAGAGAGAGAGAGAGACAGAGACAGAGAGAGACAGAGACAGAGATAGAGAGAGACAAAGAGAGACACAGAGAGAGACAGAGACAAAAACAAAGTGTGTGTGTATGTGTATGTGTGTCTTTCTGCTGTGTGTGTATGTGTGCGTTTATATAAACGTGTGTTTATAAAACACACACAGACACACAGACACACAGACACACAGACACACACACACACACACACACACACACACACACACACACACACACACACACCACCACACACACTTTTTTCTGGTGTTCTGAAGTAGAGAGAGGAGAAAGAAGAAAACGGCCTCCTCCCAACACTTCAGTATGCAGATTGGCAGACACAATATCTGGAGGGCCACTTCCCTGCTGTCCAGCTGCCCAAAGATTGTGGTGGTCGGTGGTCTATAGGTAACGCGCCTGCCTAGAAAGCGAAAAGTCCGGGTCGGAGTGTGCGGTAGTTCGAATCCGTTTGGGCCTAAAACTTTCCCCCCATCCTTTAGACCATCCGTGGTGGTCTAGCTGGGTGCTAGTCTTTCGGATGAGACGAAGAACCGAGGTCCTGTGTGTTACACTTCATTATTTAGCGCAGGTAAAAGAACCCATGACAACAGGAGGCTTGTCCCTGGCAAAATTCCGTAGACAAAAAGCCATTCTGATAGGGAAACAAATACAACGACAGACAGGGAAAAAATAATGGGTGGCGCTGCACTTGTGGCAACGTGCTCTCCCCGGGGATGGAGAGCAGCCCGAATTTCACGCAGATAAATCTGCAGTGACATAAAGGGGTATGATTAAAAAAAAAAAAAAGAATGAAGAAGATAGCTGACTCATATTCCTCATTGGACTGTCTTCTTTAAAAGACCACACAGCCAAACATTTCTCACTGCCTCGTAAACCCAGCTCGCTTATTGTTGATAATTTATGATCTCTTCCTTTTCGACACTTTACGTTTTCCAACTTTCCTATTTTTTCAGAGGGGAGAGAGAGAGAGAGAGAGAGAGAGAGAGAGAGAGAGAGAGAGGAGAGAGAGAGAGGAGAGAGAGAGAGAGAGAGAGAGAGAGAGAGAGAGAGAGAGACAGACAGACAGACAGACAGACAGACAGACAGACAGACAGACAGACAGACAGACAGACAGACAGACAGACAGACAAAATAGACAGACAGACAGACAGACATTCAGACAAATAGAAAAAAGACCGACATAGATAGACAGAAAGTGAGAGTAAAATGGAATGAAAAAAAAAATCTAAGCGTCTCACTGCTAGTTCTGAGGAAAGGAACTCTTGAATCCAAGTATCTGGTCACGACTCTGACAGTTGCTTTTTGAACGTGTCAAAGCCTTACTCTGTAGCTGTCAGGAAAAGGATGGCAAGACGGATGAAGCCTCCAGAGAGCGAACCAGCAGTCGTGGAAAAGTGGTGTATGTCCTCCTGCTGAACTTTAATGGCTACAAGGCTCTGGATTGACAGATACTCTTTCTGGGTAAAATGTGTCCCTTTTTTTAAAAGTCTGAGGTTTCTTCCTTTTTAGTATTTTTTTTCTTATTCTTGCTCCATTTAATAAAAAATTGTTTTTCCTCTTTTGTGTTTTGTTCTTCTTTGTGGACAAGTGTGTGTATAGTTTTTCTTCCCCTGTATTCACAAGAATAAAGTGAAGTGGTGTATTGTTTCTATTTGACTTTGAAAATCGTTCTGCACCCTCACTTTTCATTTATTTTCTTTATCCTACCTAGCATATGTTGACATTATTTTGACTTTATCAAGCTGGTTTTTGAGGGTAATTTTTTTTTAATTTCTTATTTTTTCCCATAAGAGTATGATGGGAGGGAGGGGCTTTAACTGCCTCCCTTGCGGAAGCAGTACGTTTCGCAGTGCTACCAAAACAGGTCACAATTAGAGAATTGTGTGATGCTCTGTTGCTTTGGATGGTAGTTTTGACGTATCTCAACATACACTTCACCTGCGCAGTTAATTGAAGACTTTCCATAGCTTCTTTACAGAGGCCACTTCTCAGGACTGATCGTGCTCTGTAGCTCAGAGGTTGTTGCAAAGATGGGGGCTGATCTATCGTCACTCTGAGACAAGAGTTTCATCAGTCTTCTTCCTGGAGTTTTGTATCTGGGATGATTGTGTCTGTGGCAGAGATATGATCAACACACACAGTACTAGTCGACAGTTCAGTGAAAAGGACACACTGCCTTTTTGTGCTTACAGAAAAAAAAATATTGAGGCAGTTTCCATGACAGTGCATATGCGTCACTCTAGGCACCGATTCTATCATGCAGCGCCCCCCTCTCCCACCACCACCACCCTATTGAGTGTAACATCTTTACTTCGTTTGCTTCTCAACACTATTTTTTTCTGCTCTCTCTGTTTTAACCTATAAAACTCTCTTCTTTATCTCCTTTTCGTCCTGTCACGAAATTCTGAGGCATTGCTTTTCCCGTCGCTGTTCAGATTTTTATCCCGCTTCTTGTCTTTCGGTTTTGAGATTTTTCTCCTTCTGTCTCAGTCTGTGCTCGAAACTTCCTTCTTCTGCTGACCGATACATTTGAAGCCCAGTGGATGACACGACAAGCTTGCAGCTCTATTGGGTGTGAATGAATAATGCTGCGGTTTTGAATCTTAGGTGGATTAATGGCGTGGATTTAAAAAATAAAATAATCTTTCAGGTGAAGCTATGTGCACATGAGTTTACATATTTAAAAGAAGACCAAGTACACCTTTTAAAGTCGTAATAATTCATGAAAGCAATTGGTAAATTGTGTAAACTATGAAAAAACCCAGAGTGTAACCTATTACTCCCAGCACACTGAAGTGACGTGACACAACTGGTAAAGAATTTGTTAGGTGGCTTTCTAGGCCTGTACGGTGTGGGGTATATGAAATGTTCCACAAACAATAACACACATCATGAACATTAGATTTGTTTCATCTACATCTCCCTCATCTTAACTTCAAAACATTAATCTCTTCCTTCTGAGCTCATCTGAGCATTTATATCCATATCTATATTTCCTAACTGAAGTCATTATATTCCTTCTATATCTCCTCTTTCAGGATTTACTTAAGGCTCAAGGCCAAAATACTTAATTTTTTTCCAGAATCAAACAAGAGTGTCAAATTCAAACCGGGCAGAATAAAAAACTGTTGATATAGAAAAAATACTGAAAGCTTGTTTTGGATTGGTGGAATGAATAAGGCACAATCTGAATACTTTTGGATAACATGGTTTGAGTGAGTGAGAGAGCAGGATGCCAGAAAGCATAGAAACACGACACTAGAGCACAGGAAGCGGAAATGGAAGAGCGTCGTGGGCAGAAAAGGACAGTGGTTGAGTCGGTAACGGAAGTAAACACGCATGCGCGTGCTTTAGCCGCCGCATTCCAAAGCCATGCAACATCATGTTTCACGTCTGTCATTTTCACGAATTGAATAAAACCTGGGCAAGCATCACATTTCCAATAAAAACTATCCTATGGTCACTTTTAACAGCTCCCTCTGTCGGTGCGTGGAGGCAGTGGGCAAAGAGAGGCGACCACTTTCAGCCACAGGAAGTAAACAGGATATGACGCCATGAAGAAAAACAAACATGCGCTTTGTCGTCAGTACAGCTTCTTTAAATAGACATCCATGTCAGTGACGTCACCATTCTGGTTTCGGAGGTAACCTTGGTGACATGAAAGAAGATTCTGATTCAGAAAGCTGTAGGAAATTTGTCCCAAACTGTAGTTCTCAGAGATATAAAACCAACCAACAAACAACCTGGCAAATAAAAATCCCAGCCAGCCAGCAGAAATGTGTGGGGCTGAGTGAAAAAAAGACAGTTCCAAGAACCTTTAGTTGTCATATGTGTGTGTAGTGTATAATACATCGCCATGACGACTTTCTATAAAAAAGAAAGCTGGTTAGTACAAGATAAGACTTTTTCATGGACAATGTCAAACAGCTATGAAGGTGTGTTTTTTTCCGAATGACATGCAGTTTCACACTCACTCAGTCCATGTCCAAAGACGTAGGGGACATGAGAGAGAGCAACAAGATCTTTTTCCATGCTTCACGATCCGTGTGCTAGTAGGAGGTGTCAGGTTGGCGGTCCAGTCTTGATGCTGTCAACCCATGATTTCTTTGGCGGCCTCTTTCTCTGCCTCGACTGTGCCTTCAGTTCGAGACAAAGCAGGCCATTAAAAAGGAAAGTCTAATAAAAATCTTAGACTAGAACTGGTAGACATGCACATGCACGCACGCACGCACGCAACACACACACGCTCACACGCACGTGCGCACGCGCATGCACGCACACACATATTTCTATTTGAATTAAAGTTTAAGGCAGCAAATATTTTAAAATAATCAATAGTTCCAGCTTTTACCACGATGTCCTCAGATGTTTAATATTCTATTACAACTCTTACCATGACGCCCTGGGATATACTTCTAATATGATGATTGTCCTCGGATGTTTTATGTTTTAAATAATATAATATAATATAGTTCACTGTACGAAAGAAATCTGGTCACAAAAAGAAACAGCTTGTCATTTAGCACTGATCTAAATCAGCCAGTCTAAGCAGAAGGTCCAAAAGAAGGCTGAAGGGTGAAGACAAGTCTGCAGCCGGCAGGAGAAAGATTCACGACAGGATGAAAATGACTATGTCTGGTCATGGGGCCTAAACCTCCTGTCATAAGTATGATGTATGAGGGAAAACCCTGGTGACAAAAGAAGAGTGCAGACCAGACACACATATCACCCCGCACCTCTTTGCCACCAAGACATTTTTCTTAGTGATTTCTTTATATTGTGCTGTCAGCAGGATGGGTCAGATTTTCTGGTCTTGCTGTCATTAATGATGCTTTTCTGATTGCACTTATAGGTGCAAATATACACAGCATGCATGCTTGGAAACACACACACACATACACACATACACATACACACACGCGCGCGCACGCACACACATAAACAAAGACACATTTCCATTTGAACCAAAGTTCAGAGCCATAGATATTTTAAGATAATGGAAAATTTCAACTTTCATCATGATGTCCTGGACGTTTTATATTCTATTCCAACTTTTACCATAATGTCCTCAGATGGTTTATGTTCTATTTGATAAAACTTTTTCACTTTACGCATCAAAGACATCTGGACAAGTAAAGAAACAACTGATCATGTCTCACTGACCTATATCATCCAGTCTAAGCAGAAATTCCAAAAGAAAGCTGAAAGATTAAGACAAATCTGTGGCCAGCATGAGAAAGGAGTTATGGCGGTTTGACATGGACTGTGTCTTGTCACGTGGCCCAAACCTCCTGCCATAACTATGATGTATGAAGAAAAACCCCGGTGACAACAGAAGAGTGGAGACCGAACACACAAATGACCTTGTCTATCAAGACCATGGTTTCTGATAAAAGTTTTTAACCTTGTGTCAATCTTGGATCAGGCTAAAAATATACCTTGATGTTTTCTTTTCTTCTATTTTCCTCCATTTTCATCCCCTCCCTACAAATTGAGGTGATGGACCACTAAGGATTTTCTGCCCTGAAGCAATGTGCAGTAACAAGACAAAGTGCTGCAGTATGCAATGGTCATAGAAAAAACCTACAAGGTCAAAACTGGACAGGACTAGAAACGAATGGGGCAAGGTTTAGCTTGTGACTGCAATGCTGAATATTGTCGCATTCATTGGAACCCAAAAAACCTTTGGAACAACCGATCACTACTCACAAAGTGTTGCTCTGTGCAGAATTTGAATTGACAGAAGGTTTATTTTTCCATGAAAACAAGGCTGCTTTCCATGAAGATAGGATGTTACTAAAGTACTGACACATCCGTGGTTCTTATTTTTTGTTCGCATGCATCTTTCTTTATCTATGAGAGTTTTTCGTACTATATACTTTTGTAAGCAATAACGCTCTGATTGTTGTCCGCTTGTACACTTACTCTATAGTCTTACATGTGATATCTCGATTAAATATATCTTCCCAAAGATGATTTAGAAGATGACGCAGGTTCTAGTTCAATGAGAAAGTAAAAAAAACAAACAACTCCAGCCTGATTCGAACCATGAACCTCTATCTTCTTTGACTGTTTACTCAACATCTGGGCCGCTAATATCACATACATTTACTTAAACATCACACACTGTTTTTAAGAGAGAGAGAGAGAGAGAGAGAGAGAGAGAGAGAGAGAGAGAGAGAGAGAGAGAAGAGAGAGAGAGAGAGGAGAGACAGAGACAGAGACAGAGACAGAGACAGAGAGACAGAGAGAGACAGAGACAGAGACAGAGAGAGACAGACAGACAGACAGACAGAGATAGAGAGACAGAGAGACAGAGAGACAGAGACACAGAGTCAGAGAGACAGAGAGACAGAGAGAGACAGAGACAGACGGACAGAGAAACAGAGAAAGACAGAAGAGACAGAGCGACTGACAAAATGGAAAACCCACCCAACTACCTGTGTTTTAAAAGTATACAAGACCTGGCCATATCAGGTTCGTAGCTTGTATATTCAGTGCAGCAACAGCATGATTTTACAGCAGTCAAACTTGATGACATCTCCAGCTAACCCAGCCAAGGCGGGTGGTCCCAAAGCTAGGCTGTTTTGGGTGAGAAACGTGCAGACTGTCTGTTGTTCTAAGAAACCTCTTCACATTCACAACCCGATTCCCTCTTGAGATTTGTTGCAAATGTCTTGCTTGTTTTCATTCTTACTTTAATCGTTATTCTACGTTCTAAAGTTTTCTTCTGTATCTAAACAATTGGTGCTGCTCACGCAGTCTGAATGGAAGCATACATTACTCCCCTTTCCTGCTCTGAAATTCTTTGTCTGTGATCTGTTTCTTTCTGGTCCTGTGTTCCATTTTTTTTCTTTATACTGTTCTCCTGTCTTTCATTTGACTTGTGTTTTGACTCCCTTGCAATTGTTTTCACTAGGGGGCTCTCTTATCTCAGCTGAAGGCTGTGCATACTTTCTATTTCTTTTCTATTGCTGTTCTGAATTCCGATTTACACCCTTTCGCCATTTTTTCCAGACTATTTCCAGACTATGTTTCTTTTCCACCATTTTCGATTTTTTTTCAAATTTATGGTTCTACTTATTCCACCTTTTAAGTCTGTGAGTCCCCTGTGTGTCTGTCTCTATGCGTCTGTGTGTGTGTGTGTGTGTGTGTGTGTGTGTGTGTGTGTGTGTGTGTGTGTGTGTGTGTGTGTGTGTGTGTCTCCTTCTCTCTCTCTCTCTCTCTCTCTCTCTCTCTCTCTCTCTCTCTCTCTCTCTCTCTCTCTCTCTCTCTCTCTCTCTCTCGGGGGGCTGTCACGAGAAGTGAAGCGGACAGGGCGTACATTTTCTGTGAGCAGCAGTAAAACTAGAAATTCATTAAAAAATGCCAGTTACTGGACTTCCAGCGGCTGTGGAGAGGACCTTAGGCGCCCTGCTGACTGACAATGCAGTTTCCAGCTGGAAAGTGGCAGGAGAAGGGGACAGCGTGGTTTTTGTCTTGCGACTGAAACCAGTGGACACAGCAGTGTCAACCAACATGGCGGATCCAACAGTGAATCGCAGCACACAAGCACAGTACTACAGGAAAAAAAACATTTTCTCAAAGACGACGAGATGTTGAGCGCTCTCGAAAGCATAAAGAGAAGCAGGCAAGTGTTGTGTGTGAAAGTGACTGTGTCCTCAGTGCCTCGAGTCTGCCTGACAGTGGAGTAGAACAAGGGAATACAGCATGTGTAGATACACATGGAATAGACCTACCAACAACACACACACAGGACATCAACACAAAAACATCAGTTAAGTTGCCATCATCGGTTGATTTAGAACCTCCCTGTATGTCTGATTGTAGTGACTGTGCTGATATGTGTGTTTTGCAGCCTGAGGTGAACGATGATAATATTGTTGGTGCATTCGACACAAGAAATGTCAAACAGTACGTGGCTACTCTAACTGATAGATCCGTACAGAAAAGGCTAAGAGACAGACAAAGAAATACACACTTTAGAAAATCCGTGCTACATCATTCAGACGGTGAAGATATTGTGACGTGTGAGTCAGACGACATTGTGATCCAGTGCGCATGCCAACCAGACACTGAGCCAGTATGTGTGTACTGGTTTGTCAAACAGCAAGAGAAAAACATGCTAAAAGAGGAACGTGTCAAACTCGCCAGTTTGCGGAATGGGAAGCGAATCCAGAACACACTACACACGGAGACCCTATCGTGTGCTTCAAGGGACTTAGCGACACTTAGAGAACTATTACTGCGGTGTCTTGGCTAGGCCTAGCCTAGACCTAAGGGTGTGTGTGTGACAAAGACTGGACGAAAGAAAGGCTCCAATGCCGTAATATATCTGGACAGTAAAGAGTTTCGTGTCTCGTGTCTCGATGTACATTACTAATCAATGCTGTGGTTTCCATGGCTTGGAGTAGCGTCGTGTGTCAGCTTAAAGCAAGTATCGTTATCGTTATTCGGCAACCCCCTTCATGTATGGGCCAATGGCCTTTTTTCATGAATAAACCTTTCGAGTTCGAGTTCGAGTTCGAGTTCGAGTTCTCTCTCTCTCTCTCTCTCTCTCTCTCTCTCTCTCTCTCTCTCTCTCTCTCTCTCTCTCTTTCTCTACTCTAGTGTAACTGTTCATTTCTTCTTCTCACTCCCTCTCTGCCAATAACGCCGTTCAGATATCGATCTGATACCACGAATGCAAAACAAACACACAGGTAAAACCTCGGGGTCTTTTAAAAGACTGGTCCGATGGAGGGGATATGAAAATCATAATACCAGAGGGAATGGAGGAGGTTGACGAAGGCAGGGGTGAGGGAGTGAAAGTATGCAAGCACAGCACCGGAAACGGAAATGGCAAAGCACAAAGCGCGGATAAGAACTCAGGCCAAGACTGGACCAGGCTAAGTGGGAACAGCAAACATTTTTGCCAACATGTGTAAGAAGCTTCTGCAAATGGTAAACCCACCTACACCATTCACTGCTTCTGCTATGGTTGCTGTTGTATTTGGAGCGCGCGCGCGTGTATGTGTGTATGTATGTATGTATGTATGTATGTATGTATGTATGTATGTATGTATGTATGTATGTATGTATGTATGTATGTATGTATGTATGTATGTATGTATGTTTGTTTGTTTGTTTGTACGTACGTACGTACGTACGTACGTACGTACGCACGCACGCACGCACGCACGTACATAGGTATGTATGTATGTGCGCGCGCACGCGCGCGCGCGTGTGTATGTAAGTGAATAAAAGTTTGTCAATTCCTATCATCTGTACCCTTCGGGAATAAATATGATCGTTCCATCCATCCATCCACCAATCAATCAAGCAAGCAAGCAGTCTCTCTCTCTCTCTCTCTCTCTCTCTCTCTCTCTCTCTCTCTCTCTCTCTCTCTCTCTCTCTTTCTTTCTCTCTCTTTCTCTTTCTCTCTTTACCCTCTCTCTGCATCACATGTCTTTCAGTATTACTACAGTGTTACAGTGTGCAGGATCATGAGAAAGAGAAAGAGAGAGAGAGAGAGAGAGAGAGAGAGAGAGAGAGAGAGAGAGAGAGAGAGAGAGAGAGAGAGAGAGAGAGAGAAAGAGAGAGACAGAGACAGAGAGACAGAGAAAGTGAGTCAGACAAAGAGACAGAGACAGAGAGACAGAGAAAGACAGAGAGTCAATAAAACAGAATAGCTGTCTGTACCCGAAGAGGAAGCTGAAAATAGGTCTAAGAGCCAGACCTAACTGCAGTTCGAAAATCCAAACATCGGACACTGACAAAGAACCACTAGCCACATCAGATTTTATAGAAGTTATTTTTGCTACGTTTTTTTTTAAAGGATGAGTCCATGTTTTTTTCTTTCAATTATTTCCCAAATAATCTCCGACGTAAGTTACACCAATGATCAGATATGTTGGTATCTCTTTACATCATCTATTATGTCAGCTAGGTAATTGGAGTTAGCACACACATCACCACGTCCATCATAATCGATAAAAAAGAATAAATAAATAAATAGATAAATAAATAAATAAATAGTTAGCGTAAACTGAGGTTACTACATGGTGGCGTCAACCATCAAGTTACCTTTGCCATGTCACAAACAAGGTGAATTGAGGTTAAATGCTTTACATATCAACCATGCCTTTCTAAAGTAGCTATTGCAGCCACGGGTTAAGTGGCACCACAGTGTTACAGTATTCTTCACGTCACTTACCCCTTTAGCTCCCTCTGTGTCAAGCCTGTCCTTGCCAATGGCTAGGATGTCTAATGACACCTCCTATGACAAGACGTCCGAATCCAGTCATGTTTTGGAGGGCACCAAAAGGTCAAAGGAGAGAGAGAGAGAGAGGAGAGAGAGAGAGAGAGGAGAGAGAGAGAGAGAGAGAGAGAGAGAGAGAGAGAGAAGAGAGAGAGAGAGAGAGAGAGAGAGAAGAGAGAGAGAGAGAGAGAGAGAGAGAGAGAGGAGAGAGCGCAAGAAAGAATGGGGCTATATTTCTGCTGAATATTTTACGTCATTTTGACACAGCATCTGCTGCTTTCGGAATATATGGTATTGCTTACGTCTGTGTCATCCATCACGTCATTTGTAATGTAGTCACAGCCAAGTCAACACACTATTTATTCTGTTATTTCTAATGTATCCAGAGCACAGCAAAAACTACATTTGAATACTGTTTTTTGTGTGTTTTTAACGTATAGTAGTAGCGCGTGGGCAGAATAAGGCTTCATGCTCCATGCATTTCGTAGAAGCAGAAGTGTTCTTTAACTCTCGTGTCTTTTGGTTTGGCAAGGAGTGGCAAAGTTTCAGACAGACTGGGAAAGATTTATGAGCTCAAAAAACCACCACCACCGCCACCATCACCACCGTCACCAAAAGAAGACAAGAGAATGCTCTTTTTTCTGGCCTCTATCCAACACCCCTCACGACAACCACCACTACAACAACAACCACCACCACACAAACAACATCATCATCAACAACAACAGCGACAACAACAAAAGGAAAAGAAAAGTGGCTGCTTTCTTTTTTGTGTTTTTGCCTCTATCCTTCTCCACCTCTACCACCACCACCACCATCATCATCAAATCATGGCCAGCAACTGAAATTTTTCCCCGCAATTTTCTTCATCCACTATCACAATCACCACCACGACACCCACCACCACAACCAAAACCACTAAATAACTGCTCTCTTTTTTCTGGTCTCTCTCTTTCTCCTCCTCCTCCTCCACCACCACCACCACGAAAACCACCACCACCACCAAAACCACCATCGACAGCAACAACAACAACAACAACCGCAACGACAAAGCAAGACAAATGACTGCCCCCTTTCTGTGAGCTGTTATTTGGCGGGCAGACATTTCCCTGGTTACTGCCTCATTGTCAGATGGATCGGACCCTCCTCCATCTTTTTTTTTTTTGGGGGGGGGGGGGGGGGGGCTGACGGCTACAGTGATGGTGAGGGAGCCACCCAACTTTTAGGCACAGCTCTGTTAGTGTGTGTGTGTGTGTGTGTGTGTGTGTGTGTGTGTGTGTGTGTGTGTGTGTGTGTGTGTGTGTGTGTGTGTGCGTTTGTGTGTTTGTTTGTGTGTTTGTTTGTGTGTGTGTCTGTGTGTGTGTGTGTTGTTGTGTGTGTGTATGTTTGTTTGTGTGTGTGTGTGTGTATGTGTGTGTGTGAGTGTTGTGTTTGTGTGTTGTGTGTGTTGTGTGGTGTGAGGAGAGAGAGAGAGAGAGAGAGAGAGAGAGAGAGAGAGAGAGAGAGAGAGAGAGAGAGAGAGAGAGAGAGAGAGAGAGAGAGAGAGGAGGGAGACAAGGCACGGCAAAGTAGGCAAAGTATTGTTGTTTGTTTTGTTTTGTTTAATGTCCTTCACTACTTGGTGATATAGACACACCCGCATTCTCTCTCTCTCTCTCTCTCTCTCTCTCTCTCTCTCTCTCTCTCTCTCTCTCTCTCTCTCTCTCTCTCTCTCTCTCTCTCTCTCTTTCTCTTTCTCTCAGATATATATATATATATATATATATATATATATATATATATATATATATATATATAACTACAGAAGAGATCTTACTGGGGAAGAATATATAACCTCAGCAACTGATGTTATGAACTGCTGAGAGTCATACAAATTTTCTTGAACAGTGGCATATCTTTTTTTAATATCTAATCCTCTCCTTTTAAAAAGGTCAATAAGAATTGGGCAATCAAACAATAAGTGGTGGATTGAAAGAGGTAGGCAAAGTATTTTACTAGAGGATAATAGATAAGCACTCGTGTGCTTTTTTACATCCAGTCCCCGCCCTTTTCAGGGATACATCAAGTTGAAAAGATACTAAACAATGAAACTTTACGCAGTACCAAACAACACACAAGAATAAGGACACTATATATGGTAAGGTAATAAAAATGCACTCGTTCAGAAGACAAAATCAGAAGTCACAATAAAAAAAAATTGATTATGGAAGAAAAGAAAAGTGTTAATAGGTAAGGAGCAAACAAAAAACAAGATGAAATAAACAACTGAAAGAGAGGAAGAGAGAGAGAGGGAGAGAGAGAGAGAGATCAGAGAGAGAGAAAGAGAGAGAGATTTGATTTGATTTGATTTGATTTGATTTGATTTATTCTTTTATATCGAGGATAATGGGATAAGCACTCTTGTGCTTTTTTAAATCCAGTTCCCGTGTGTATGCAGTTTTGTAAATGTCATCTGTTCCCACCGGCACACGATGGCCTACTCTTACGAAAAGCGGAACAGGATTTAACGTGTGCGCAAGATGTTCTGCGTGCGTTCGCACACGGGGCCTCGGTTTAAAGTCTCATCCGAAGGACTTGTGGGGTGAGTGGAGTCAGCACTGATGTTAACTCCAGGAGAAAAATCTCCTCGACCAGATTCGAACCCGGGTCTTCAAATTGCCAGCGCAATGTTCTGACCACTAGGCTATCCGTCCCCCACGGAGAGAGAGAGAGAGAGAGAGAGAGAGAGAGAGAGAGAGAGAGAGAGAGAGAGAGAGAGAGAGAGAGAGGAGAGAGAGAGAGAGAGAGAGAGAGAGAGAGAGAGAGAGAGAGAGAGAGAGAGAGAGAGAGAGAGAGAGAGAGAGAGAGAGAGAGAGAGAGAGAGAGAGAGAGAGGAAGACAGACAGACAGTACAGAAGACAGTCAGACGGACAGGTAGACAGACAGAGACAGTGACTGACAGATAGAAAGAGGCAGAGAGAGAAAAAGATAAAAAGACAACCCCCCCAGTGCCCCCCCCCCTCTCTCCCCTCTCTCTCTATCACTCTCTCCCCTAAACAAGGGAGAAGCTGACAGATTATACACACAGGGACTGGATTTATAAACAGATGAATGCTTACCCATTATCCTTGATATAAAAAAGTAAATAGATAAATAGAAAAACCCTTTTATTTTAACAAATGATTTCGCAGATAGGTGACTGACCCCACCACCACTACTACCACCACCACCACCACCACCACCTTACACACACACACATTCACACACGCACGTACGCACACATGTATGCACGCACGCACAAACGCAAAAACAAGACATAGACAATTACACACACACACAGACACTGACAGACAGACAGACAGACAAACAGACAGACAGACAGACAGAGACACAGACACACAGACACACAGACACACAGACACACACACACATACTCACACACACACACACACACAGACACACACACACACACACACACACACACACACACACACACACACACACCACAAACACAACACAACACAACACAACACAACACAACACAACACAACACAACACAACACAACACAACACAACACAACACAACACAACACATATACGCAGAGTACATAATCAGACGTACTTGGCAATGAAAGGTGTCCTAGCCTCCATCATAATCCGTTTTTCAGAGAAGACATGCTCCTGCTGGCGAGTATCCACAATGTGTTTCTTCTTCAGGCACTTCAGGGCGAATGTTCGGGACTTGTCGTTGGTCAGATGGACCTGAACAAAATAAATACATAATAATACATAAGTAAATAAATACATTATTGAGATGTAACGGGCGAGGAAAGTATCATATGTTCCCTTTAAACTCGCCCAATATCACCAGTGAATCACAGGCAAATGCCCAATACTTATCATTTGGTCACATGCACTGCCAAGATAATCTGGAGAAGATGAATGTGATGCGACACTATAGGGGAAAGGGATACCCTAGCTGTTAGAGCATCGCGCTCGTGATCTGAGGCTCCATGATCGAGCCAGAACTATCCATACATACGCCCGTTTCAGGGGATTTCCTCTATGAACTATGACCATTACCGATTCCACTCCCAGAAAGTCCTTCGGATGAGACTAAAAAATCGAGGTCCCGTGTACGAATGCACACAGAACATCCCTTGCACATGTTAAAACCTATTCTGCTTCTTGGATGAGTAGGCCACTGCGTTTCGGTAGGAACCGATGGAAAAAAAAACCGCATGCACATTGGTGTCGTATTTAGATGCTCATGTTTCCCGAAGTCAATATTTGGTTTCGCAGAAGGTGGGCAAAATAATTGCACACTCAAAATCTGACCTTTGGTGAGCCTCAGAGTTCTGGATGAGGAAAAAAAATGACACTATCATGATTATGCTCCCTCTTCCTCCCCTTTAAGCCCATCCCTTCTTCACTCGGCACTTTAAGGCAAATGTCAAGGATTTGTCTTTGGTCAGATGTACTAGCCAAGAAATCCACACCGAAGGTGAAAATGGTGATGATACTATAAGTAACTTCCTGCTTGCCCTTATAAACCTACTCAGTATCCAGTAGGTATTCTGGGGTGAATGTCCGAGACATGTCAATGGTCAGATGTACCTGCCAAGACTAGATGTGAGCACTGAAGATGAAGATGGTGGAGATTCTATCATTCCTCCCCACTTCCCCTTTCAGCCCACCCTTCACCCACCAGGCTCCTCAGGGTGCATGTCCCAGTCTTGCCGCCAGTTAGTCATTTCCTATAATTTATTCTTTGATTTCTAGAAATATGGAATAAGCATTCACGTGCTTTTTCACATCCAGTTCCTGTGTACATGCGGTTTTGTGAATTTTGTCATGCATTCCAGCACAAAATTAATGGCCTACATTTCCAAAAGGCGAAACAGGTTTTAACATGTGCGCAAGATGATCTGCATGCGTTCGCATACGGGACATTGGTTTATAATCTAATCCTTATGACCAAGATGCATGTTGGATGTATGTACCGAGGTATATTCACTAAATAAGATAAAATCAAGGAAACGAAACCACCACCCCTTCCCTTCCCTTAAACCCACCTAGGCATGTTAAGTCGGCCATCACTAGGATAACGGTTTGGTTTCGGTAGTTTATCTTTCCTGTCGTTAGATGATGTGTCGTACCAGTCAGTGACCTTCAGCTAAGCAGCGTACATTTACATCTGTCTTCAGCCAAACATGGCCCTGTAAGGAACTATGAAATCTTACTGAAACAAAGAGGTATCTTATGTGTGTGTGGGGGTGTGGGGGGGGGGGGGGTGAGTGCTGATGCAATAAAATATTTTTTGAAAAGGTGAAAAACAAAGAATCAGAAGAATAAAGAGAAGATGAAGCAGAAAAAAGGAGGAGAAAAAAGCGGAGATGGGGGAGTTGAAAGACAAGAAGAAAATAGAGGATGAGATGAAACAAGAAAAGGAAGACAATGGACAGCAATAGCTAGAATAACTCTAACAAAAAAATAACAGAAATAACAGCAACAACAACCACAACACA
>CM060316.1:48226257-48228757 GCA_030674155.1 Stramonita haemastoma | reverse complement strand
GCTAAAAGATACTATGGAGACCTTGCTGATTTGAAATAGATCACAGGACGGAGCACGGGGCTTTCTTTTAATATATACTGTGGAATTAGCAAGGCATCAGAGGCACGCAGACACTTACAGAATTTTTCAGGTAGTTTTTGTTTATCTTAAAGTCACTCCCTTCATAACACTCAACTGTGCTGTCTCATCCTTACAGTTGAATCTTAGGGACACTACCCCGGGATATAAATGTTGCAGAGGCATGCTTCTGACTAAACATCATCCCACGACTTCCGCTAAATGAACCATGGCGCCAGTGTGATGATAAATTCATCGAAGTATCTTGTAGACAACATGAGCATATCCAGAGTTCTGAACGCCTTAAAGAAACACAATGTGTAAAGATAGAAATGCAAGATTAAAAAAAGTAAAAAAAAGACACTCAGGCAAATAAAAATGGAATGATTAAAAAAAAGACACAGAAAAAGAAAGAGGGCAAGAAAAGGCAACTGCAGGCAGGTTCTTTCCCAGCTGTCATTTCCTTTTGTTACAGCTGACAAGGCATCTTGATCGAAGTCTGCAATACAAGGGCATTGTTTGTCCCTTTCCAGTTTTTCTCCTATTCGTGAATCACTCTGTGTACTGTGTGAACTTTGAGGATGCCAATCATCAAGGACGTGACATTTCAAAGTAAATTTGTTCGCCGGCAAAATTGAAGATGTCTTGGAGTGTCTTTTCGATGTGTATAATATTACTAACCTGACCATGTTGCCGCATGACATAACATTTGTTTGCCAATTTTTCTTGTTTATCGAGAGTTCTCTTTTTTCAAGTTATCCAACAGAACGATGTGGATCACTTTCTTCATACGAGATTTGCATTGAAATATGAAGGAGGTGCAGGTAAGAGAGGTGTATAAAGTAAATGAAAAGAGGGTAAATACAAGATGTGGAGAAAACAGAAAAGGATCAAAGAAGGATGTATAAAACAATTAAACAGGAAAAAATGTCGTGAAATGAAAATTAAACATATCCTTTTTCATCAATACACGTAAACTCAGAAACATTTTTCGCTCATTTTTTTCTTTCTCTCAAGATGAACAGACACAGCCTTTCCCAGAACCAGAAACTGCAGATTTACCCCAGCTTGTCAAATCCTGAGAAGAAAACACCCCGATCTTCAATGTTAGCTTTATCGATTGGTAGATCAACGCCCAGAGTGCCACAAATCAATCCACTTGTACAACCACGTCCTACTTGCTGCATCACATCAGGAAAAAAAAAGGTCTTAACCCGCTATTTGAATAAAGAAAGGCTGGAGTGGGATGGGATAAAAAAAGAAAGAAAAGGAGATGATTCTGGAAGCAGAAGAAGGATGTGTAAAAGAGAGCGACTGATTTCGCTCTGCAGCTTCTTAGATGAAGAAAGACAGTGCAGTGCAGTGCAGAGGCTTGTGTCCACGCCATGTCATAACTAACTGTTTTCTCCTCTGCTTTTCCCCGCCTCTGTCTTTTGCTGGGGGCGAAGTTGGAACAGTTCCAGCGGTAGAAAAAATGAAATGTTTTTCTTGTTGTGCAAGTCACTACGATTATAGTTTTTGCAATTGCTCCTCTCCCACACCCTGCCCGCTCTCTGTCTCTGTCTGTCTGTTTCTGTCTGTGTGGTTGTCTGTGTTTGTCTGTGTTCTCACCCCGTGTGCGCGTGCGCCCGCGTGTGTTTTGGTGCGTTGCAGCATGCGCGCGCGTGTGTGTGTATGTGTGCGTACTAAGTAACTGACTAAGTAACTAACTGACCAGCTTACTTACTGACTAAGTAATTAACAAACAAACTAACAAACAAACAAAATAACTAAGTAACTAAGTAACTAACTAACAACTAACTGACTGACTAACAAACTAACTAACTAATGAACTAACTAACTAATTAGCCACAATAAGTATTAACTGACTATGAAACTAACTGACCAGCCAATCAACTAACTTGCCAAGAGCTAGCCAGGCCATCATCATAACTGTTCAGATCCAAAGAAAACCCAAGCATCTTTCAGTTCCATCCACTCCTCCCTCAGAAGCTGCCGCATGAATGCTATGCCCACCCTTTCTGGCTGAAGCACAATCTGTGCTGGTCCTTCACACCATTTTGCAGACACTATCAAGGCGTTTCTGTCTATGCTTCCTCTTTACCGTTCTGAGTTGGGCTAAGGGTAGTTTGTGTGGGTGAAAGGTGGAAGGGAAAGTCGAAGGAAACAGGATGGAAGAGAAGGATGAAATTGCGTTTTCTAAGATACAAATATACGAAAATGAAAAAGAAAACTAAACGAAAATAACTTTTGATGAATCTTTTTTGAAATTTTGCTCTGTTCATATGTAACCACAAAGTAAGGCAATGCAAGGAAATGAAACGTGTTTCACTCTCTCTATGTTTCTCAAAAAGCCATAAAAAGCACTTCACAGCTTTTCCGCTCACTACGGGTACGAAAGAGAATCTAACTAAACCAGCCTGTATAGTCAAAGGACTACCAT
>CM060316.1:48211257-48221257 GCA_030674155.1 Stramonita haemastoma | reverse complement strand
CTATTTGATATGAGATATTGACTAAAAAAAAAACCCGTTTGAAAAAATGGACAATAAAAAGAAAACCCAAATTCTCCAAAACCTGATACTGCCAAGCCACCATCACAAAATGTTATGATGAAAAAGCCGTTAACGATGACGTGTCGCCAAATACGGTGGAAACAATTGACAAATTTACAAAACTGCATAACACGGGGACTGGATGTAAAAATCACATGAGTGTGTATTCCATTATCCTCGATATAAAAGAATGAATAAAAAATAATGAGTTAATACTTTTCGTTCCTAAACAAAAACACTACATGATATTTTGTAGATAATTATTTCTTTTTACCATAGGTACGTTTGACTTCATCTTGAATTGTAGCAGTTATTAGAACAACTTGCTTTAACTATTCGATTCCGCTGGACAGTACAGGGGTTTTGATGGGGTGTCACGAGCTACGAAGAGAGTTCATCTAGTTGACAATTTAGAAGTAAGCATAAAAAGAAATAAACACTGAACATGACAATTTAGAATGATTTAAAGATTTAAAAAAACTTTTATTTTTTTTTCCAAATTAGGAAACGTTTCGTGGTGATTTTTTAGGCTAGGAAGTGCCTTTCAGTCTTTCATAACAGAAAAGTCGTCACAGTCCCCATTCCATGGTATGAAACTTTACACACATTGGAAAAAATAATAGAACACTTTTAATATCTACTCTAATTCATTAAAAAAAAAGTAATGTAATTTTCCACACCATTGGAAAAAATTAGAACACTTTTATACTCTACTCTAATTCATGAAAAAAAAAGTAATGATTCAACTTATTTGTTTATAACAGAAAATACTTAACACCCTTCTTTAAAAACAGAAAATCCTTTACACTTCTCTAAAGCAAACAAAAACCCCACAAAAAGCAACATCCCGCTTTACTCTGCCACATTAAAACAGAAAATGCTTAATGCAGATGGTTTATAACAGAAAACATTTTACGTACACTCCCCTTTAAAGTAGAAAACACATGGCACTGTTCTTCGCTTCCATAAAAGAAAGTTCTTCATGCCTCCCTTTTAAAAAGAAAAAAAAAGCTCACTTCATACACCCTTTTAAAAACAGAAAACACCTCAACCCTCAGAATTCATTGCAGAAATCCTTTTACGTTGTCTTTAAAACTAGAAAAAAGAAATCTTTGTGCTGTTCCTCTATCATCAAATGTTTCACATTTCCCTCTAAAAACAGAAAACGCTTCACAGTGTTTCTCCATAAGAGAATGTGCCTCACACCCCCCTTTTGATGGCAGAAGCTTGCCTACTCTCCATCCAGTGTAAAAAGCATTTCACACGGATTTTCTCTTGCTCTCTTCGGATGGGACTATAATAAATTGAGGTCCCCGCAGAACTCTTGCGCACACGTTAAAACCTGTTTCTCATTTTGGAAGAGTAAGCCATCATATGCCAGTAGGAACGGATGACAAAGTTTACAAAACTGCACACACACACACGGGGACTATATGTAACAAAGCACATGAGTTCTTATTTATTATCCGCTCTCTCTCTTGGCTATTTTTTTTGTGTTGCATCTTTTTCTTTTTCAATTTCTGTTCTGTTGCGCACAGCCACTATGGATTTTCTTGCCATAGCCTCCCAAATTATCATGTCACGTCCATCAGAGTCGAAGTCCAAGGACATTTTCATGTTTGGCCAAACGTCAGGACACACACAGCAAGATAAGCTCTGACTTGGGCTCTGTTGGTGAGCTGATTGACTGTTCTGAGTAACAAGAAGCAGAGAGAGACGAGAGAGAGAGAGAGAAGAGAGAGAGAGAGAGAGGAGAGAGAGAGAGAGAGAGAGAGAGAGAGAGAGAGAGAGAGAGAGAGAGAGAGAGAGAGAGAGAGAGAGAGAGAGAGAGAGAGAGAGAGAGAGAGAGAGAGAGAGAGAAACGTCTCAAACTTTGTTTTCATACCAGAAAATGTGTTTGTACTTTACTACCAAAACAGAAAAAAACTTCACAATCTCGTACCAATTGCTCTCTCCAAAACAGGTGGTAAAATAGTGATCCAGCTGAGCAAATCAGAGATCAGCTGAGCTCGTCAAATGAAAGGCACATGGGGGGCATCAGAATTCCAAACTGCACTTCTATTGATTGATAACTCCTCACCATGGCTGGACAAAATCAATCACATCTTCGGAATTGCATAAGCTGAAAGGGGCCCGAGATTGTAATAAACCTTTTTTTAGGATTAATATTGTAGTGCTTGAGAATAATGCAGAGGAACAATAGGGAAAACTGGGAGGAAAACCTGCAAGGGGCAAGCTCCTAATGGATAAAATGGAATGATTGATTTTATAAAGCAGATTTCCTAATCAAGAAATAGCACTTGTAAATCTGTTTTCTCTTTTATCTTCTCCATCACCAACTTCTCTAGGAGTTATGGGGGCACTGCACTCAAGCTTTCAGGCAGTGTCTTCAGTGCAAGCTGAGCCTAGCGGAGCCCATGCCACTCCATTCCTCTGATTACAGACCTGGTTTATCTGTGTCATCCATTACACCGGACATATCTGGCTTAGTGTTCTACAAAAAACCCTGAGAGGATTCGACTTGAGAACAAAATGTAATAAGCGCCTTCACACGCTAAAACTTTAATTTATAGTCTTTTCTTAAAGGATTGACAAGGACAGCAATTGAGAAGAACAAATTCAGGGGGAAGATAATTCAAATGGACGACTCAGAGGGGACTCAATCTCTGTGCTACAGACTGCCTTCAATCACGGTCTCACGCTCAAACCACAAGACCATTTTGCCTCTAGTCTTCTGTTTACCTATGATGGTATTTTTTCTTTCTTGCTTCAGTTTGTTACCTATTAGACGTTGTAATGGTGCCACCACCCTCACCTATTCCAAGACGCTGTTTAGAGCACAGAAGCTCTGTGTAGAGCTGGCAGCAGAGGCCTTCAGAGAAGCAGTTCCCTTCTAGCAGTTCTCTGGGAGAAAGGTGTGAGACGAGGCGTAGCGTATCCAGATCATAGATGTATGGTCCTATACTCTTTGACTATATTCATCCTACTAATTTGGCAAATATATTCTGTACATATATTTTTCCTTTTATCTTTCGTTCCTCAGCTAGAGCTCCAAGGTTCGACCAATGGTGAGATTTTGCGCATGCGATCGGATTATTGTTGGGTTTTTTTGGCCACGAGGAAGATAGCCACATTCCGACTTCGGGTATGTGGGATGAAAATCTGAAATATTGTATTTCGTCATGAGTAAAAGAACACGAAGAAAGTTGAAAAAAATGGCATTGAGTTCCTGCTGAAATGAGCTTAGAAAAGAGCTGTGAACATTTCCCCACTACTGTTGCTAGTTAAGAAAAACAAAACAAACCAACAACAAAAGAACCCACTTCTTTATGCTTACTGTCCCCCCTTTCAGCTGCCCATCCACACAGCAAGGTTTTGGCTTCCAACATGCTGGCACCAAGCCTGCAGTGGCCAAAACTAACTTGCTGATTTATCCTCAGGGAAGAATAAGAACGCAAGGTAAGGATATACTAGATTTTTTTTTTTTTTAGCATAATGGCTGTTGTGTGAGGGTGCATATGGAGGCAGTTAGAAAGAGGGGAGTAAGTGGAGAAAGAAAGACGTTAACCCCAGACACAGAACATACAGTAAACCACACAACACAAAACAACACACAGACAACAACAACATACAGAAACATACAGAGACAGAAAGACAACAACAGACAGACAGACAACAACACACACACACAAGGACACACAGCACACACAGAGGACACAACACATCACACACACACCACACACACAACACACACACACACACACACACACACACACACACACACACACACACACACAACACACACACACACACACAACATACAACGACGAAGCTACTAACAAAAGACTAATCTAAATTTTCTCTTGAAAAAGGAAGAAAGGAAAAAAGAAAACAGAGTCATACTCTGACTCCTTTCTAACCCTCATTTCTCCCTCACGCTAAGGAATAAAAAAAAACAACACACCAGCATCGATCGAAACCTACACATTTTTCCAATCACAGCAATTTGTCACCCACTTCAACAACAGCAACAAAAAAAAAGATGCAAGCATTCTGCACAAGCCGCCAGATTATTGACTGACAAATGGCTACCTTCCCCAGCCCACACCTTTTCATCAAGACAGACACTGCCAGCAAATTGTACCCATTGACAGAGCCAGACACCCTAACACAGCCTGTTAATAGTAGACCTGGACCGAGATGGGGGAAAGTTGCAAGAAAGATGTGTGGTACTAAGAAGGAAGGGAAGCTGCATAGGAAAGGAGAGATGAATGTAGTGGCGGTATGGTGGGTAAAGTGCTGTCATGAACTGCAATGCTTAGGAAGCAAAACGTAATGGGTTCCTCTCCTTTTCTACCATCAGTTCTCACTTTATGTGTATCGTTTCGTGTGTGTGTGTGTGTGTGTGTGTGTGTGTTGTGTGTGTGTGTGTGTGTGTGTGTGTGTGTGTGTGTTTGTGTGTGTGTGTGTGTTGTGTGGTGTGCGGTGCGTGGTGGTGTGTGTGTAGTGTGTGTGTTTTTTTTTGTTTGGGCTCCAGTGATATGTATGAATGTAGTTTCTGTTCTAAAAATTGATAAATGAAAATGTCAGACATGTTGTGTGTGTTCAGTGCACTGAAGTTAAATTCAGTTGCTGTGTGGAGTTGATCATGATTAGTTCAGTTGTGTGGAGTTGTATTTGGTGTGTGTGTGTGTGTGTGTGTGTGTGTGTGTGTGTGTGTGTGTGTGTGTGCGCTTCTAGAGGTGTGCAGACTCCAAAACCTTTAGCATATAACACAAACATGATGGTCTTGATCCACTGGAAAAATAAAACGATGCAAGCTAAAATAGTTGTGTGAGGCTACTGAAGGGTTTACAAAAGATGAAACCAAGTGACACACATAAGGCTGCAAAAGAAAAAAACCAGAGTCTACAGGGAAAAACACACACGTGTGTGTGTGTGTGTGTGTGTGTGTGTGTGTGTGTGTGTGTGTGTGTGTGTGTGTGTGTGTGTGTGTGTCTGTGTCTGTGTCTGTGTCTGTGTGTCTGTGTGTCTGTGTGTCTGTGTGTGTAGTTTTATTTAAATAAAAGTAAGATAAAATAAAACACAGGGAAAACCAACAAAGAGCACCAAACAAGAAAGAAACAATATAAAAAAGTCATGCTCTTACAGCTTTTATTCCTCCCACCCCTTCATTCTTCAGTCACAACAGAACCCCCATCAGCAGCAACAAAGAGGCATTGATTAAAAAACAACAACCAGCTCTACAAACACAGCAATTCGTCACCCACATCAACTAAAACAGGTGTGACAGTTCGCTACAAAACAAAAGACTATTGACTTACAAATGTCTACCTTTCCCCAGGAAACTAATTCATTAAGAAGAACAGGCACTGCTAGAGAAGTGTACCGACTCAATGAACCTGACACAGTAACGAAACCTATACTAGGGGATGGTGCAACTGCAATAGTATTGTGTGTGTGTGTGTTGTGTGTGTGTTGTGTGTGTGTTGTTTGTGTGTGTGTGTGTGTGTGTGTGTGTGTGTTGTGTGTGTGTGTGTATGTGTGTGTTGTATGTGTTGTGTGTGTGTGTGTGTATTTATGTGTGTGTGTATGTGTGTGTGTGTTGTGTGTGTGGTGTGTGTGTTGTGTGTGTGTGTGTGTGTATTGTGTGTGTGTATGTTGTGTGTGTGGTGTGTGTGTGGTGTGTGTGTGTGTGTGTGTGTGTGTGTGGTGTGTGTTGTGTGTGTGTGGTTAAATGTTGGCACTGAGAGTAAATGCAGGATCTATACAAAAGGAAAGATTGACTCAGCTGCGGTAAGTCTCTGTCACAAACTGTAGTGTTAAAAAAAACTGACAAAATTATGATTCTTTTCTTTCTTGATAGAGTCTTGGTTCGATTCTCCTGTTTTGCTCCGGGTCAAGTTGGAGTTTTGGTGTGTGTGTATGTTGTGTGTGTGTGTGTGTGTGTGTGTGTGTGTGTGTGTGTGTGTGTGTGCGCGTGCATGTGCCTGTGTGTAGTGTGTGTGTGTGGGAGGGGGGGGGGGGGGGCGTGCGAATGTGTGTACATAGAAAAAGACTGATAAATAGAATATCTAACTCCTTTTCCCGCAAAAAATAGAACAAAAATGACAGTCATTTAAGCCTAGAAATGTCAGCCATATCAACAAAAGGTGGGACTATTCCACACACAAACCCACAAGATTATTGACCACAAATGACTACCTTCCCTTGAAGGCACTGAATCATCAAGACAGCACAGACAGTGCCAGAGAAACGCACAATTTGAAAGAGCCAGACAGCCTAACAGAGCCTATTAACAGAAAACGGTAGGACTGGTATGGGGGGGGGGGAGGGGGGGGGTGTGGAAGAAGAAGGTGGTACTGAGCTGGAAGGCAAGTTACAGACAAAAGGAGAGATGGGTGTAGTGGAGGTGGGTGACGTGCTGTCATGAACTGCAACGCTTAGAAAGCAAAATGAGGGGGGGCTTCTTTCCTTCTTCATCATCAATCCTGCTCTTTTATACCTCTTGGGTCTCTCTTTTATCTTTCTCTGTCTCTATCTGTCTGTCTGTCTGTGTCTCTGTCTGTATGCACATGTATTTGCATGCGTATATGCATGTGCTTGTGTGTGTATGTGTATGCGTGTGTATGCGGCAACAAGTGTTCATGCTTGGTGTGTGTGTGTGTGTGTGTGTGTGTGTGTGTGTGTGTGTGTGTGTGTGTGTGTGTGTGTGTGTGTGTGTGTGTGGTGTGTGTGATAAAAAGGTTGACTACATTTCAAAAGGTTGACTATATTTTTTGTTTCTGTCACATGCAGTGCTTATACGTTTCTGTCAATACAAATTATACACTTTTATAGTTTAAAAAAAATGAAATCCTTCATGTACCAAGAGGGGTCAAAGGTGTATTAAATCTTTAATACTTTGTGTGTGTATGAGTGTATAATTATGTGTGTGGATGTATGAGCACATATGTGCACGCTTACACGCTTGTGTGTGTGATTCAAGAAGAGGGTAATGAGCGACTCAAGAGAAAATATTGTAAAATACAAAACATGAGAAGAGCTTTAACAGAGAAAAACCTAAGCACAACATTACAAAGTAAGGAGAAACAATAAAAAAAAACTCTTACCACCCCACTCCATTCTCTTTCTCATTTACTACAGAATCTCTTTCAGCAGAGACAAGACATTCAGTGATTCACTCATTCACCTTACCCTGATTTGTCACCAATATCAACAAAAGGGTGTGTGGCTTCTTACAAACCACAAGATCATTGACTGACAAATGACGACACAGACACTGCTTCATTAATTAAGACAGTGCAGAAGAACTGTACATATTGAAAAAAAAACAAAGCACCCAGACATCCTAACAGAACCCAGAAAAGGTTGACTGGTATGGGAGGGGAGGGGGGGGGGGGTCTGTGGAAGAAGAAGATGGTACTAAGCTGGAAGGCAAGGTGCACACAAAGGAGAGATAGATGTAGTGATAGTGGGGGGGGGGGGGGGGTGACGTGCTGTCATGAACTGCAACGCTTAGAAAGCAAAATGAGGGGGGCCCTTTTCCTTCTTCATCATCAATACAATCCTGTATGGTCTTCTGTACCTCTTGGGTTCTCTCTCTGTCTCTTCTGTCTCTGTCTGTCTCTGTCTGTCTCTTCTGTCTCTTCTCTGTCTCTCTCTCTGTCTTTCTGTCTCTGTCTCTGTCTCTGTCTGTCTCTGTCTGTCTGTCTGTCTGTCTGTCTGTCTGTCTGTCTGTCTGTCTGTCTGTCTGTCTCTCTTCTCTCTTCTCTCTCTCTCTCTCTCTCTCTCTCTCTCTCTCTCTCTCTCTCTCTCTCTCTCTCTCCTTCTCTCTCTCTCTCATGCGCTATGCGTGTGTGTGTACGTGCGTATGTCTGTCTCTCACTCACACACACACGAAACACACACATGCACACACACACAACAAAAACAAACAAACACACACAACACACACAACAACAACACACACAAAGAGAGGGAATGGATAAAAAAAAGAGACAAATGTATGCTTATTCATCATCTTCGAAATCCAGAACTGAAACAATTGAAATCATAGTCTCTCCTTTCAGCCAGCAGTTCACACAGCAGAGTCTTTCCTTGCACTGTGCAGAATGCAGGCACACTTCAGCACTAATCTTTCACGTGTTGTCTTATGCACCGGCCAATAAATAATGCAACTAAGACGGATACATTTTCCAACCAAACTAACAGCTCTTTGTCTTTATAGCACAGGTTTCAAGGAAAAAGGAAATATGTGAGACAAGAGAGAAAGCTTCAAAATACAAAGCACGAGAAAGGATTTTAAAAGGAAAAAACCTTAGCACAACAATAGAAAGTAAGGAGTGACAGAGAAAAAAGTGAAGGTCTTACTATCTCACCCCTTTCATTTCTCAGTAACTGCAGAATTCCTCTCAGTAGAGACAAACATTGATTGAATGTGGTGGTTCCACAGTTGCATAGGATTTGTTACCCAAATCAGAACAAAAGTGTGACTATCTTGGACACACACTGCGAGATTACTGACTGACAAATGACTGCCTTCTCCTGCAGAAACGGATTCATCAAGACACAAGTAAGAGAGAGTTGTATCAATTGAAAGAAGCGGACGTCCTAACAGAGCCTGTTTGTAGGAGATGGATGTGACTGGAGCAAGGGGTGAGAAAAGGGTATTTATATCAGTGACTGCAAGATGAATTGGTAAAGAAGAGATGGATTCATCAGTGGGTGACTTGCTGTCACAAACTACAATGCTTTGGAAGCAAAATTAGGTTTCTTTCCTTTTCACAATCAATCCTCAGTTTCAACACACCATTTTCAACACACCACATTCTTTGTCTCTTGTTTTGCTCCAGGTAAAATATCGAATACAGTTACGGTCCCAAAGTGATCAATAGAAGATGTCCGATATAGTTTTGCATACAGTGAAGAGAATCCCAGTCGGCTGAAAGGAATTGCGTTAGGTGTGCAGTCATGTGTAATGGTAGTACTTTCAGTTAACGTCTTTTGAGATCAGTGATATCACATGAAGTGTGTGTGTGTGTGTGTGTGTGTGTGTGTGTGTGTGTGTGTGTGTGTGTGTGTGTGTGTGTGTGTGTGTGTGTGTGTGTGTGTGTGTGGACAGACAGACAAACAGACAGAAAGACAGACAGACAGATAGACAGAGACGAGAGACACAGATAGAGACAGACAGAGAGAGACAGATAGAGACAGAAAAAGAGAGACAGAGACACAGAGACAGAGACACAGAGAGAGGTGCTATTCTGAGAAAAACAATCATCTTTTTCAATAAGAGTCTGGTGGCCATTTAACTGCACAGCCCCAATGACTCTCCTCGCTCTTCTAAGGCAGTAGCCGTGTTCCACATCAGCGCAGATTCCCCAGCCACCTCTCCTCATTGTCCTTTGGAGAGTTTATGAGCTGGAAGGGAGCAGAGGCATGGCATTGCAAAAGAGACGGGGGTGTAGTGAGAGAAAGACAGAGGGATTTCAATGGAGAAACCTCGGAAAAAAGGGAAACAAAAACAACACCCCAAACTCCCACTCTTTGAAAATGACAGATAAGCCTTTTGTCAGTGTGGGAAAGAAACCCAAGCGAATAAAGAAGATAAGAAAAAATACAATACAAATCTTCAAAACAAGACAAACCGAAAAAGAACAAGGAAACCAACTAATCTGCCTACAAACAAACAAATAAACAAACAAGACAAACACAAACAGCACACGAGACAAATAACCCCGCGAAAAATATAGCTTTTAAAGGATGTTGTAATTTTTTGTCTAAGGAAGATAAGAAAGCTGACGCCTCATCTGTTTGGCTAATGCTGCCATCAGTTTACTTTGTCACAAGCTGCTGGTTCAGACTGGGCATTTTGCATCAGCAGCAGCAGATTTTAGGGAAGAAGTTTTCACCATCTCTGAGCTAGCAACGAGGTCTCAGA
>CM060316.1:48201257-48206257 GCA_030674155.1 Stramonita haemastoma | reverse complement strand
TCCCTTTGAGGTTGTTCTAATCAGAAGTATTTTCTATTTATCAAGCTTGTCATAGATTGTAATCTTCTTTTATTTACAACTTGGCATAGATTCTGGTTTGTCTTCCATTATATATTGCTAGTCATAGTTGTAACCAATCTTCTATTATATCCAGCTTGTCAAAATAGGTTCTAATTCATTTCCATGAAAATGGATTGCTTGTCAGAGTTTCTGCTTAGTCTTTCATTTTATTTTGCTTGTGGCATAGTCTGCTTACACGAACCCTTTTCTCTGTCAAAAGCACTTACTGTCAACAGACTTTGCACAAAGATACCACGTAAAACGTTCAGAAAAGCGCTCGACAATATAAGACCGAGAAATCAAAGAAGCTGAAATATGCATGACAAAAAAAAAAAAATATAAAATCTGGGTAAACAGGACTGGAAACTAATAGAAAGCCCCCCCCCCCCCCCACTCCTCTACTCTACCCAACCCCCATCTCTTCCAATTGGCTCAGATTACAGCCCTCTATAGAATTATCTGCAGATTGATTAAAAGAAGAACAAACAGATAAGCTAAAAATTAATGCAACTTGACGATAAGGTAATTCTTCTCCTCTTCCTCCATGTCGAATGCTCAGACAGCAACTACTGTTGTCTGCCATATGAGCAAAAACTCCGCCATTAAGCACCTGAAAAGTCAGGCCCAGCAGCTTCCGACATCCGCGTGAGAGAGAATTGTTACTTGAATTCTCTCCGGAAAAAAACCAGAAAAAAATGGATCAAGAAGGTGAAATATACAAGGAGGTTAAAAGAAGAAAAAGAACAAGGCTATGATAAAAAAGAAGGATAGAAAAGAGGAAATTTCTTGTACAGAATTTTAAGAAAGTGGAGATGCTATTAATAGGGACAGGCTCCCGGCAATCTACCGGGGGAAAGGGTTATTCAAGTCAGCACATCCACAACTTTTTAACGTGATTTCTTCGTAGTTGACAGTCTTTAAAGAAAACATATTTAGACACTCTATGTAATTGTCATTTTCATTTGTAATTACTACGATAGTGATTATTATTCTTATGAAGGATAATAGCTTTCATGCCTTCATTGTATGAATGCTTGTGTATGTTCGCACGTAACCACACACACACACCACACCACACACACACAGCACAACACACACACACACACACACACACACACACGCAGCACACCACGAGACACACAACACACACAACACACAAGCACACCACACAGAGACACACAACACACAACACACACGACCACATCACACACACACAGACACACAGACACAGACACAGACACAGACACAGACACACACACACACACACACACACACACACACACACACACACACACACACACCACACTCACACACACCGCCCACTCGCGCACCCGTGCTTTCAAATTTGTTTTGTAGAATAAACAGATTAAAGGCTAAATAAACATCACAACAACCAACAATGAAAAAACACGTGAAAATAATTATCTAACAAATTAAAATGTTAATGACCTCACTATAAGAAAAAGAGCTAGGATGCGTATTATGTTTTAGGAATTCCAGACAGAGAGAGAGAGAGAGAGAGAGAGAGAGAGAGAGAGAGAGAGAGAGAGAGAGAGAGAGAGAGAGAGAGAGAGAGAGAGAGAGAGAGAGAGAGAGAGAGAGAGAGAGACAGACAGACAGACAGACAGACAGACAGACAGACAGACAGACAGACAGACAGAGACAGACAGAGACAGACAGAGAGAGACAGAGAGAGACAGAGAACAGTATTTATCTTTGAAAAATTACTTTTTTTTTTACTCCCTCAGAGAAAAAAAGCTTTTTATTTTGCTTAGTCTTGTGCTTTTGTTTGTTAATAAGTGATCTATGGCAACGATCTTCAATGCTATCGTGTTGATGCTATATTTACAGTAGAAATAGTTCTAATCAAAAAGTAAAAGAAAGCATTTTGTTGCATGGTGAGTTAGGACTATGCGCTAACAAACGATTTTCAAAAGTTTTGCATGGCTAAGATATAAACCAAAACAAAAATAGTCAAAAGCAAAGAAGTTTTAATTGCGAGCCATTATTTTATCTGTCATAAACTATTCTACAATCTTTAACAAGCTGGCTGTCAGGTAATTTTGCTTTTTTGGTTTTGTTTTTCCTTGTTGATCGCTCACTCTTGCGTTACTGGACAACCACACCGGCATTTCGTGGTTTGGATGACACTGACAGTCATCTTAGAATACAAATGTGAATCTACGTTTTTTTTTTTTTTTTTTTTTTTTACTGCATTACTTAGACACTAAAACATCAAAGTATTGCAGCTAGTTATCAAAGAGACAGTCTTTACAATTCACTAAAAGTGTAAAGTTCTTTCTCACCAAGCTGTTTTACTACTTGTTCACTCACTGTTTCTTGTGCTTAATAATTATTGAATCACACTCTCACATGACTGGACAACTGATTACCATTTTTCTTTTTACATATCAGATTTGAAAAGAAGGGTGCATTCCAACTGCTTGCAAAATTAGGAAGAAAAAATACTGATAATACATATTAATAACTGATTAAGTATCCATTTACTTTTTTTTTGAAAATAGATATCTTTATACATGCTAATCGCGGAATGAAGTTAACAGATTAAAGGAACGAAGATATTCATATACTCTAATCCTACTCTTAGGTAGCTTAAGTTAACAAATCAGTTGAAATAACGGCTGATTAGCATCGTTTTCGTTACTTAGTATGATTTTAGACCACCCTTCCGCAAAAAAGTCTGGATGTGTTGTTTTGTTTTTTCTCTTCGGCTAGAGCCGGAGATTCACCAGTAATTTGATTTTGCATACACAGCCCGTTTTTGCTCACTATCAAAGTAGCCGAATTCTGATTTTGTGGAAAATAGTACTAGCTTCATTTTCTATAGTAAGTACATAACCTTAACAAACTATTTGGCAAACTTTATTTTTATCATGTCAAAGCTCTCTGTTGCCTCTATAAACATTTTACACTTTAAAGTCTATCTTTAATTAAAAACAATTCAGCCTTAAATTTGTAAAGTCTTCAGCAAAAAAAAAAAAAAGATTTTTAATCTGGCTCCAGGTTAGCTGAATACTTTAACTCTAGCTCAACAAAGAGTGCTCTTTGTTATGTCTACTGCAACAGTTTCTAGCGGAGAGAATCTAGGAAAACTGAAAACCATGGGAAGCAGTGACGGAATGCAAATTGTCTGTACCACACTTTGGTAGGCGGGCCCAGCGGGGCCCTTCTCCCCTTCGCTCGTGGAGGGGCGATGGGTTTGAACAGTCTAGTGCACAAGGAGCAAGACCAACAAAACCATATGGTAATAACAATATGATCACAACAACAACAACAAAGAAAAGCAATAATAATACATATCAATATGAAGAAGAGACTTGAAGCATTGCTAAAAGAAGAAAAAATTGCAAAGAAGAAGAACTGCACGAGAAGAAGCAAGAAGAAGATATTGCGAAGAGATGAAGAATTGCAAAGAAGGAAAAACTGCAAAGAAGAAGAATTGCAAAGAAGAACATAAATTGCGAAGAAGAGGAAAGAAGTTGCAAATAAGGTGAAGAATAAGAGGAAGCAGGCTTGCAAAGCAGAAGAATTGCAAAGAAAAAGAACAGCAAGAAGGAAAAGAAGAATTGTGAATAAGAAGAATAATTTCGAAGAAGAATAGAAGAATCGCAAAGAAGAAGAATTGCAAAGGAGAAAAGAAAATGGGAAAAAGAAAGAGAAGACTAATTGCGAAGAAGAATTGCAAAAAGATAAAGAATTGCGAAGAAGAAGAATAACTGCAAAGAAGAAGACGAAGAGTTGCGTAGAAATTTTGCGAAGAAGAAGAACTGCGAAGAAGAAGAAGCAGAAGAGAGAGAGAGAGTGAAAAAAGAAAAGCTCGGAAGCACACACTCACATACGGCCGCTCACTCATGACGCACAGACGGGTGCGTACACACATATTATGCATACATGCATGTGTACACGTGCACACAGATACACATACCCCCCTACACACATGCAGAGAGAGAGAGAGAGAGAGAGAGAGAGAGAGAGAGAGAGAGAGAGAGAGAGAGAGAGAGAGAGAGAGAGAGAGAGAGAGAGAGGAGAGAGAGGTATCAACCACTCAGTGTTAAAAATGAGCTGTGCACATCGATGCAAAACTTGCCACAATGGTATTTATCAATGAGAGACTTTATTGAAAATATAGTTTTTTTTTTAAAGGGACTAAGCACACTATATCATTATCGTTAGAATTGGGCACAATTTTCCCCAATATACATACTACTTCAAACACCGGGGTGATTTTTGAAATAAAACTGTTACATCAAATCTCTTGTAAACCATTTGAAAAATGTAATTGAAGAAACGCAACTTATTTCTTCTTCTCCTCCTCCTCCTTCTTCCTCTATGTAGAGAAAAAGTGTCTCAGCTTCTCCAGCCTAATGAATTGATCAATTTCTTTGTTATAATATTTTTCCTCTTGCCTTCAATGGAACATTTTCAACCAAACACTTCTTTCTCTGAAAAAAAACCCCAACAACATATTACTTGTTACAGTTTCTTCTTCTTTTTTCTTTCTTTTTTTTCTTCGTTTTTTAAAATATTTTTTTTTTTTTTAGATCACATCAGTCTCTCTTCAGAAGTTATTTCGTGTCATTTGTATCTCTTGTCTGTTTCCTGGCTGTCTGATTCTAAGTCGGGCAGCCTAATTCACCAAAAAAAAAATCATTTCCTGTCGCCTTCATCTTGGAAATTCCGCACACGTCTGCGCATGACAAGCGGAAGACAACTCCCAATAACGAGGCTAATAAGCTGTTCCCTGTGGCGCCATCGACACCAAACTATGGTAAGACTTTAGCAATTCATTAGGCAGGCTGGAGAAGCTGATATATTCATTCTGTAGGCCTACATGAAAAGGAGGAGGAGGAGGAGGAGAGAGAAGACGTAGAAGAAAAATAATGCAAAAGACGAAAAAGAAGACGTAGAAAAAGAAGAAG
>CM060316.1:48188757-48196257 GCA_030674155.1 Stramonita haemastoma | reverse complement strand
TCTTTCTCTTCTCTTTATTACACAATATTGGAACTTGCCTCTGTCTTCTACTCTTCTCTCTTCTCATCCTTCTCTCCTCCCCACCTCCCCCCACCTTCTCTATCTTCTCCTCCTTTTCTTCCTCCCCTTTGCGTGACTGCATGAATCCAGAATTTGGGCTGTCACGTAGGAAGCTATCTGCTTGTAATGTGAGGTCTGTGTTTATGCTGACTCTTGCGTGACCTGCGGACATTCAGTTGTGTGTGTGTGTGTGTGTGTGTGTGTGTGTGTGTGTGTGTGTGTGTTGTGTGTGTGTGTGTGTGTGTGTGTGTTTGTGTGTGTTGTCGAGCCCGCGTACGTGCCTCTGTGTGTGTATGCGTGTGTGTTGGTGTGTGCGTGTGTGTGTGTGTGTGCATGCACACGCGCGGTTTTTTTTTTATTTTGTAGTGTGTTTTATTTAGCAATAAAATACACCCCTTCCAAAACCTTATCAATTTTTACATGTTCCGCAGCAACAGCAGCACTCAACTCCGCTACCTGATCCCAATCCAATAACAGCGGTGTTTAAGAGAGCATTTACGTCTCCTGCATAAGAGACAAAACCCCGGAAGAAAAAAGAAATCTATGCAGACCAAAACAAAATGCATCATAATCTTCCATCGCTACACGAGTGTAAATATCTCGAGATTTTTAGCTTTTAGCCTCACGGAGTGAAGAATATTATCTATATCTGCTGCACCGCATCGTTGAATGAAGAATATGGCGCTTAATCAATCAACGCTTATTCCATTGGGATGCTCAGGCCTCGGGTACATGTTGCTTTTAAGTTTATGTTTTTGTGCCCACTGAACAGTGATGTGTACAGAACCACTTATCAAGCACTTATGCATTAATAGGTATTATGCACACACTAAAGTTTTCAAGGAACTATCTTCGGGACAAATAGGGGAACTGAGAGATTGTATACATTTCCATCTTCAACCTGTAAGGTCCTCCTGATATTCAAATCTCTGATTTGATAAAGAGATTGAAATTAAGACAGCAAAAACGCCCAAAGAAAGGTTGAACTGTAAGAACCTTTGCTAAGACAATCATCTGCAAAAACAAAACAACAATCCCTCACCCCCCAACAAAAAAAAACAACAAAAAACCCAGCCAAAATTTGTCTCTAGAACATAAGAGTGGTTTATGGGTGACACTTTTCTGTTTTTAGCATCTTTCAGATCAAATAACATGCCGACCTGCCATTGCCCTTACTGCATTCGCAATTGTGCATATGTGGAGAAGATCAACGATGCACATAAAAGATTCTGTCTGTCATGTCAAAGTTACTGGGTTTCTAAAGCATGGACATATTCATCAGAATCCTACAGATTTATTAGTATCTTGGGTCATGAAATGTGTGAGGTATCTGCGGAATGAATTTCTCTCAGATATATTGAAACCTTAAACGAAAGTTTTTTTTTTTTTTGGGGGGGAGAGAGAGAGAGAGAGAGGAGAGAGAGAGAGAGAGAGAGAGAGAGAGAGAGAGAGAGAGAGAGAGAGAGAGAGAGAGAGAGAGAGAGAAGAGAGAGACAGACAGACAGACAGACAGAACAGACAGACAGACAGACAGACAAGAGCAGACAGACAGACAGACAGACAGACAGAGACAGAGACCATAAAGCCAGCCACACAGGCAGACAGACAGATAAATAGACAGACAGACAGATAACAGACATACACAAACACAGGGACAGTAGCAGACAGAGAGACCCAGACAAAACTAACATTATTACAACAGACCTGTTCTTTCTCCCATCAAATTACGACCCAAATCTCCCTGATTCCGAAGAGCCCTATAGAGGTCCCCTACAAAGCAATTTGATGAGGTTGACAACGTTAGTTAATAGCTGAAGAGGGACTTCATTCTGGTTTATGGGGCTGATAATGCAGCCCACCAGAGGGCCATATCAAGCATAGACTCGCCCCTTCCCCACTCCCCTCTAGCCCATCTCCAGAATTAGCACAGACCAGAGTTTAGTTATAGTGTAGGGCAGAGAGAGAGAGAGAGAGAGAGAGAGAGAGAGAGAGAGAGAGAGAGAGAGAGAGAGAGAGAGAGAGAGAGAGAGAGAGAAACACACAACAACACACACACAACAACACAAGACACACACAGACACAAGACAGACAGATAGACAGACAGAGACTGAGACCGAGACTGAGACAGACAGACCCAGACACAGAAAGACAGAAAGACAGAATTCTCCGCACAGAACAAACTCAGATTTCGTTGTAATCCAAGTCCTGCCACAATTCCGAGTGATGCTGCAGGGATGCTCAAAGCGCTGACATGCCGCTGAATGCCTTCTGTCCATGGTCAGTTACACCCCTCTCTCTCCATCTCTAAGTCCCTTGGGAAAATCAGAAATGCTGACTGACATAACCGCTGATCAGAGATCAAAGATCGTCTGATGATGCTGTGCTGGGCTCATTTGATTTGACATGCTTGATGACAGTTGGCTGTCCGTGAATAAGTGTTTGTGTGTGTGTGTGTGTGTGTGTGTGTGTGTGTTGTGTGGGTGTGTGTGTGTGTGTGTGTGTGTGTGTGTGTGTGTGTGTGAGAGAGAGAGAGAGAGAGAGAGAGAGAGAGAGAGAGAGAGAGAGAGAGAGAGAGAGAGAGAGAGAGAGAGAGAGAGAGAGAGAGAGAGAGAGAAGAGAGAGAGAGAGGAGAGAGAGAGAGAGAGAGAGAGAGAGGAGAGAGAGAGAGAGAGAGAGTACTCTATAAAGACAAAATTCATGATATCTAAACATTTATAATCATTCTTGAATTGATTGGGTTTTTTCAACACTAGTGGGCGTGTTTCAAGATCTTTCTCAAGTGGAAGGTACATGAGCCATTAGCACGTCTCCACATTTTATCACGTTTATGATTCCACCAGTTACAATTTTCATCAAGATTAGTATATCTAGCCACATGTATTTTTTAAAAATAATATTTTACTCTTTTAGCATCCTCATCTATTGGAAAGTTTACCAAAATGAGTGTTTGGCCAACGGGTTCCAATGGCGGCAACATTTCTCAAACTGGTTAGATCCCATTCTCTTGACACAAATTGCAGAGCTTTATATCTTTGTCATGATCAATGTTGAACATGATAAGAAGGATAAGAAGGAAGGTGGTAGAACGGTTAAGAATGAATGTCAAAGTCCTTTGGGTGAGACTATAAACCGAGGCCCCGTATGTGAATGCCTGCAGAACATATTACGTACACGATAAAATCCTGTACTTCCTTTTGGAAGAGTAGGCAATGTCGTACCGGTAGGAAAGGATGACAAAATGCAAAAACGTATGCACACAGATGTCGTGCCTAGACACCATTCTTGAAAAGGAATGTGGATACCTAAATGGTTTAGGGGTGAGGGGTGGGGATGGGGTGGGGGAAACCGGTAACATACGCAACAATCTAACCATTGGTAAACCTTGGAACTCTAGCCTAGCAACGGAAAAAAAGAAGAAAGAAAAAAATACATTCATGAAAATGATCCCACGCAGTAAACAAGATGTAAAGCATGTTACTCGGCCCTGCAGGGTCCAGAAAGTCTATCGACTTGAACAACAGTAGCCGAGCAGAGTGAACTATCTCTCCCATCTGCGACAGCATCCAGTGAGAGCGTTTTGCTGTAGAGCCTATTACCTGGCCTGGGCTGGAGGATAAAGCTCACAGATGGATGGAGTCGTCGTCTGTCTCCACCACAGCCCAGTCTGTTCAGCTATAACTTCGTTCTTTTTGTGTGTGTGCACACTTTGACGATAACAGGTTTTGTGGTGTGACTGTGGTATGGTGAACATAGAAAGAAGGAGTTTCATTCGTCGATACAAGCAAGGACAGTGAAGTTGTGTTTTATAATTCGTTTTAATCTGTACATAATTGGGCAGTTTTAATCTGAGTTTTTAATTTGACGAGGAGACAGCTCCGATATGGCCTGTGTAGTCGGCAGGGCTATAATCAATATGATTGGATTGGATTTGAAAGAGTTTCAGTTCATTTCATGTTGCTTGTAGCCTCTCCGGATATGGATACCAGAAACATGCAAGAAAGACATTCTAGGAATGTATCAAAACTAATTGTTCAGGGAACATTGTTTTGAAGGCCACTTTTAAGCTATAAAAATCTTAATGATCAAACATACGTGAATTTGGCAGTTAACACCTTACTTGCAGCAGTTTTGTACACTTACTTAATTTGGTATTTAACACCTTACTTGCAGCAGTTTTGTACACTTACTTAATTTGGTATTTAACACCTTACTTGCAGCAGTTTTGTACACTTACTTAATTTGGTATTTAACACCTTACTTGCAGCAGTTTTGTGCACTTACTTAATTTGGTATTTAACACCTTACTTGCAGCAGTTTTGTGCACTTACTTAATTTGGTATTTAACACCTTACTTGCAGCAGTTTTGTACACTTACTTAATTTGGTATTTAACACCTTACTTGCAGCAGTTTTGTGCACTTAATTAATTTGGTATTTAACACCTTACTTGCAGCAGTTTTGTGCACTTACTTAATTTGGTATTTAACACCTTACTTGCAGCAGTTTTGTGCACTTAATTAATTTGGTATTTAACACCTTACTTGCAGCAGTTTTGTACACTTAATTAATTTGGTATTTAACACCTTACTTGCAGCAGTTTTGTACACTTACTTAATTTGGTATTTAACACCTTACTTGCAGCAGTTTGTGCACTTAATTAATTTGGTATTTAACACCTTACTTGCAGCAGTTTTGTACACTTAATTAATTTGGTATTTAACACCTTACTTGCAGCAGTTTTGTGCACTTAATTAATCTGGCAGTTAACACCTTACTTGCAGCAGTTTTGTGCACTTACTTAATTTGGTATTTAACACCTTACTTGCAGCAGTTTTGTGCACTTAATTAATTTGGTATTTAACACCTTACTTGCAGCAGTTTTGTACACTTAATTAATTTGGTATTTAACACCTTACTTGCAGCAGTTTTGTACACTTACTTAATTTGGTATTTAACACCTTACTTGCAGCAGTTTTGTGCACTTAATTAATTTGGTATTTAACACCTTACTTGCAGCAGTTTTGTACACTTAATTAATTTGGTATTTAACACCTTACTTGCAGCAGTTTTTGTGCACTTAATTAATCTGGCAGTTAACACCTTACTTGCAGCAGTTTTATACAATTAATTTAGCAGTTAACAACTTACTTGCAGCAGTTTAATACACTTAATTTACACTTTTATGAAAAGAAAACAAAACACTCTAGAAAGGGTGTTTTTTTTCTTTCATCGAGTAAAAAGTGAGATTCTTGTTTTTGCGTCCAAGTACAGCATATTTGGAAAAAAAAGAAATAAAAGAAAGAAAGAAATAAAAGAAAAAAAGAAAGAACGGAAAATAGAAAGAATGGAAGAAAGAAAGAACGGAAGAAAGAACGACCGGAAGAAAGAACGAAAGAAAGAAAAAAGAAAGAAAGAAAGAAAGAACGGAAGAAAGAAAGACACAAAGAAAGAAGAAAATAAAGGAAGAAAGCAAGAAAGAACAGAAAAAAGCAAGCAAACAAGAAAGAAAGAAATAAAGGAAGAAAAGAAAAAAAGCAAGCAAGAAAGAAAAGTAAAGAAAAGCAAAGAAAGAAAGAAAGCAAAAAAAAAGAAAAAAAAGAAAAGAAAAAACGAAAGAAAGAAAAGGAAAGAAAGCAAGAAAGAAAGACACAAACAAAGACAGGCTAGGAGTATGCATCAAGACAGTGGCAATCTTACGGCACCAGGGCAGCATAGTACCAAAGCAGCAAACCACAAGCTGAACGCAGCCGTGATGCAGCAGCCTCTCCAATCAAATCTACATGGGAATTTTGCCCACTCCGCGGGATTCCTCAAACCCAGTTAGCGAGGTTGTTCCTACGCCTTTTTTAGCGGCAGTTTAAGCTGCGTGGAAGTGCTGAAAGAAACTTGGAGAAGGAGTAACGATTGGACATAGTCTGCTACTGATGCGGAATCTGCCTTTGATGTGGACATTCCAGATAGAAAGTTGGATGGAGAGCGGAGAGAGAGAGAGAGAGAGAGAGAGAGAGAGAGAGAGAGAGAGAGAGAGAGAGAGAGAGAGAGAGAGAGAGAGAGAGAGAGAGAGAGAGAGAGAGAGAGGAGAGAGAGAGAGCGAGCGAGAGAGAGAGCGAGCGAGCGAGAGAGAGAGAGAGAGGAGAGAGAGAGAGAGAGAGAGAGAGAGAGAGAGAGAGAGAGAGAGAGAGAGAGAGAGAGAGAGAGAGAGAGAGAGAGAGAGAGAGAGAGAGAGAGGAGAGAGAGAGAGAGAGAGAGAGGGGAGAGAGACAGACAGACAGACAGACAGACAGACAGACAAGACAGACAGACAGACAGAGAAAGAGATTTTTTTAAAAATTATTCTTTTATATCGAGGATGACAGAATAAGCAATCATGTGCTTCTTTTCATCCGGTCCCCGTGTGTATGCAGTTTTTGTAAATATTGTCATCTGTTCCCACCGGCACACGATGGCCTACTCTTACGAAAAGCGGAATAGGATTTAACGTGTGCGCAAGATGTTCTGCAAGAGAGAGAGAGAGAGAGAGAGAGAGAGAGAGAGAGAGAGAGAGAGAGAGAGAGAGAGAGAGAGAGAGAGAGAGAGAGAGAGAGAGGTGTTTGTAGTGTGTGTGTGTGTGTGTGTTTGTAGTGTGTGTTTGTGTGTATGTATGTATGTGTGTGTTTGTAGTGCGTGTGTGTGTATGTGTGTGTATGTACGCCTGTGCATGCGTGTATGTTTGCTTCACACATATATACCTATCCTCACTGAAAGAAGATAGATATACACATTTTAAGTGAGGAAGATTTTTAATAGACAAAATCAACCTTTGAAAATCCATTCTTATCAGATACAAGTTACTTTTATAATCTATATATCATTGTTTAATGCATGCTGTGAAATGTTAAAATACCATTCATAATGTCTCGATTGAGGTATCAAAGTATTCTTGAGTCTAGAGCCTGGAGAACATTACGGAAGACTTAACTTCAACAGACTGGATGTATAGAAACGGAGACATGTTCAGTAACCACGTTTCCCTCCGTGTAACCCATAGGGCGAGCACAGGCAAGGAGCTACCCGTCTCTGAAAGAGCTGAGGGCGCAGTCTTTCCCTGATCAGATTTATCTCAGTAACCCCGCAGGGACTCTTGAAAAAAGGAAGGTTGGACATGGCTGACCCCTCTACTCAGACTCCCTTGACTGGCAGGAAAAAGAGAAGTCAGAGAGGGTAACACTGGTAGAGTTTAGAGTTAAGTTTTGTGTGTGTGTGTGTGTGTGTGTGTGTGTGTGTGTGTGTGTGTGTGTGTGTGTGTGTGTGTGTGTGTGTGTGTGTGTGTGTGTGTGTGTGTGTATGTGTGTGCAAATTCAGAATATTTTATTGCTTTAAAAGTCACGAAAGCTTACTTGATACAACAAAAGAAAGTAATTTTAATAATCCTCTATTAACTCAAAATGGACTGAAATGTACA
>CM060316.1:48166257-48173757 GCA_030674155.1 Stramonita haemastoma | reverse complement strand
GAATGTAGTTCTATTAGAATCCAGGGAAGTAATACTGCTCGGTGATTTTAATATTGATCTAACAAAAGCAAATAATATATGGACGCAAATTACTAATTCTTTCAACCTTCACTAACTAGTTAGTTTACCCACGAGAGTCACACCAAATTCAAGCACAATAATTGATCACATCTACGTATCAAATCCCCAAAACATCATAGAAACATGTGTCCCTGTCTATAACTGCAGCGATCACTACCCAGTCTGTACTACATGGTCAAAAAAAGGAGCAAAAATTCCCAAACCTGGCCATAAAAACATAACATATCGTTCTTTTGCAAAATTTAATGAACAGCTTTTCCTTCTCGATCTAAGTAACTCTATGCTCTCAGAAACATTTAACATTACTGATCCAGACTTGGCCATCGAATTCTGGATAAAACTTTCACTGAAATCTACAACAAACATGCTCCACTTAAAACCATAAGGGTCAAACATGTCCCCAAACCACCTTGGATTACAAAAGAACTAGAAGAAGCATGCTATCTTAGAGATTTAAAAAAAACCCATAAATATCATGAAGAGTCAAAAAGATTACGAAACGCCATAAACTCACAGAAACGTCGAGAAAAAAAGAAATATTTCCAAGATTTACTATCTTCCAAACAAAACTAAAAAATTATTTGGAGGGCCATAAATCAAATAACAAATAAACAATCATCTTCCAGATCAAATGTAATCAAAGATGTTACTGCTGAACAACTCAACAATCACTTCATAAACGTCTCAACTAACATTGTTAACAATGATGATTCCAAATCCAATAACCTCAACACATTAAGACAATACTGCCAAGACAAGCATATTCCCTCAAAACTTCACATACCATTCATTTCAGTTTTTGAGGTCTATAATTACTTAATTCACCTCAAACAATCAAGGACACGAGGTCTCGATTGAATAGACAGCAGAATTCTAAAACTGTCAGCTCCAGTTATCACAGACACCCTAACATATATATATAACCAATGTCTTGAAAATAACTATTTCCCCAATGCCTTCAAAACTGCTAAAGTAATCCCCATCCACAAATCTGGTGACACTTCAGATCCATCAAATTATAGGCCAATCTCTATTATATCCCTCCTTTCAAAACCCCTGGAAAAACATATAAATAAACACTTAGTCCATCACATAGATACTAACAACCTACTTCACCCTAATCAATCAGGATTCAGACAAAATCACTCATGTCATACTGCACTGACTAGTCTCATAGACAATTGGCTATCACACATCAATGAAAACAAATTTTGTGGAGTATTATTTGTAGATTTCAAAAAAGCATTTGATACAATTGACCACGCACTTCTCATCAGAAAGCTAGAACTGTACAATCTATCATCAAATAGTCTAGAACTACTCTCTTCTTATCTTAAAAACAGACAACAATGTGTCTCAACAACTACATCCACATCCAATCTAAAACCCATTCATTATGGAGTACCACAGGGATCTATACTAGGACCTATTCTCTTTTCCTTATACATAAATGACCTTCCTCTACTTATCAAATCTAAATGTGAACTATTTGCAGATGATACAACCATACATACAAGCCATAACGACATTGACTCTCTTACAACCATATTACAACAAAGCTGTAAAAAGTTTTTGTCAACTTTATCATATATTCCAATCAGCACAAAGGCCTACTCTACCAAAAGGTTGAACAAATTTTAATCTCCTCTCTCTCTCTCTCTCTCTCTCTCTCTCTCTCTCTCTCTCTCTCTCTCTCTCCTCTCTCTCTCTCTCTCTTGACTCTCTTACAACCATATTACAACAAAGCTGTAATGATCTTGTCAAATGGACAGAACTGAACCATATGTCTATTCACCCCAAAAAACAAAATGCATGCTTATCACCACCAGACAAAAGCGACAAAATTTACCTCATAAACAGTTTCCAATCCAAATAAGAAAGGAAGCAATTGAACAAACCTCTCATCACAAAGTTCTAGGAGTAACAATCGATGAAAATCTCAGCTGGTTCTACCACATATCTCATCTATGCAAATATCTGTCCCAAAGAGTATACCAATTGACTAAAATTAAACATTTCCTTGACTACAATTCAAGGAAATTATTCTTCCAAGCTTACATACAATCCTCAATAGACTATGCCTCAACCCTCTGGGATTCTGCCAGTGCAAACACTATGAAACCGTTATTAAGTCTGTATAAACGTGCTCTCAAACTTATCCTTCTGAAAAAAACAACCTTACTTGAAGTGGATTATACTCAGTTAAATATTCTCCCCCTACAACAAAGACTAAAATATAACAAAGACATACTGATGTTTAAGATAATGGCAGGAGCTGTCCCCACGTCCTTAAGAGATAAGTTCCCAATGAATCATTCCAGAAATACTGAAAAGCCAAGTGTCCCAATCCCAAGAATAGACTTGTTTAAATCTAGTTTACTATACTCAGGCCCTGTGCTGTGGAACTCCCTTTCCGATTCAATTAAAGAGCACCAATCACTGACTACCTTCAAAAATCACCTCCTAATCCACTTGATGCACCAAAAATAATAAACCAATTATATTCCCTCTCCTTCTCCCCCTTCTCTTTTTCCCTCCCTCTGTGTGTGTGTGTGTGTGTGTGTGTGTGTGTGTGTGTGTGTGTGTGTGTGTGTGTGTGTGTGTGTGTGTGAGTTGGGTTTTTTGTTGTTGTTGCTGTTCTTTCTCCCCTTTTATCAAAACTTATGTTTTATGGAACTATTTTGATGATAGATGGTGGTGGATTGATGTTTTCAGTCATTCAACCTCATCGTATTCTCATGTTGCTCCTTAATTATTGCGCCCTCTTTTCTTTTCTTTTTGTTTTGTTTTTGTTTTTGTTTGTTTGTTTGTTTGTTTGTTTGTTTGTTTGTTTGCTTGTTTTTTGTTTGTTTGCTTGCTTGTTTTTTGTTTTGTTGCTGTGTTTTCCTTTTGTTTGTTTATTTGTTTGTTTGTTTGTTTTTTCTTCTTCAAATCAAAATCATCATTGATTCCTATTTCATATTTTTGTTTCTGAATGATGATAGATGGTGGTGGATTGATGTCTTCAGTCATTTAACCTCATCATATTCTGATGTTTGCTCTTTAATTATTGCGCTTTTTGTTGTTGTTTTGTTTTGTTTTGTTTGTTGTTTGTTTTGTTTTTGTTTATTTTCCTTTATTCAAATCAAAATTATCATTGATTCTTACTTCTTTTTCCTTTCTGAATGAGTGACTTTTTATAACATTACCTTAGTATTGTATCTCTGTGTTATTTCTTGCCTGTTTGATACTTGGTATGGTTCCTTACTTTTGGTATTTGGATCATTATAATTGTTGTTGTGTAGTTGTGGCTATTATTTTTATTTTTTTCTATCTTAATGTTATCCCTGAAAAGGGCGGGGACTGGATGTAAAAAAGCACACGAGTGCTTATCTATTATCCTCGAATAAAAGAATTTTGCCTTGCCTTGCCTTGTCTCTCTCTCTCTCTCTCTCTCTCTCTCTCTCTCTCTCTCTCTCTCTCTCTCTCTCTCTCTCTCTCTCTCTCTCTCTCTCTCTCTCTCTCTCTCTCTCTCTCTCTCTCTCTCTCTCTCCATATTAATGTTCCAGTCAGTTGGGGAATATGTGTTTACTGAACACATATTTATATCTTTTTTCAAATTAATTGATGTCAGCATATCTGTTTTGACAATTATGTTCAGGTCAGTTGGGAATTATGTGATGTTGAATAAACATTTATTGTCATATCTTTTTTAAATTCTAGTTGTCGTTGTTGTAGTTGGGTTTTTTTGGCTGTCGTTTTTTGTTGCTGTTGTATGGTTTGGACATTTTTTCGGGGGTGGGGGGGGGGGGGGGGGGGGTGGAGGGGGGGCTGTTATTCTTTTTTATGTTTTTTTTGTTGCCGATAGTCCCTAATCAAATCAAGGGCCGGATGAAAAAAATAGTATGTGAATGTTTATTCTGTAACCCTTGGAAAAAAAAATTCATTCATTCATTCATTCATTCATTCATTCATTCATTCATTCATTCATTCATTCATTCATTCATTCTCTCTGTCTCTTTGTCTCTGTCTCTGTCTCTCTGTCTTTCTGTCTGTCTCTGTCTCTGTTTCTCTCTGTCTGTCTGTCTGTCTGTCTGTGGTTTATTTGAACTGAGGATAGTTTTCTGTCCCAGGAGACATAGGGTCTACACAGCACTGCATGGTTCCAGAGTCTCAGCTATGTTTGTTGAGTTGGGCATACTTTAAGAGAGCATAATACGTCTGTAACTCATCCCAACCCAAGCCTGCATCGCTTCAAACATTCCATATGGGTTTAGGAGGACAACATTGTTTTGATTTGATATCATGCGTTGCTGCTTTACCCTCAACATCTAGCTGTTGTGGTCACACTGGTGGGGGTAGAAGAAGAAACTTTTTTTTTTTAAAGTGGTAGGATGTGAAGGAGTTGGGTTTAAAGTTGGCGCCCAGCAGTCCAGTGAGATCATAGAAGTTTCCTGTCTTTGGAGTTTCAGTCTTTCAATCAACTAGCTCTGTAAGGACTTTGATATTTTGTCTAGTTCCTTGACTAGGGCTCAGAGGTTCACCAACGGTCAGATTTTGCTTGTGCGATTGTTTTGGCCCACCATGAAGGCAGCTGCATTCCGACTTCGGGGGTGTATGCTGTGTATATTTGTGTTTCCGTAACCCACCGAGCGCTGACATGAAATAAGTGATGGATGTTTAATGTGCATATTTAATTTTCTGCATGTGTTTATATAGGCAAAGAAAATAAAGGCACTGGCAGGTTTTCACTTGAAGTTGACCTGGGAGATCGCAAAAAATATCTACCCTTAATTCACCAGACGCCACCGAGATTCGAACCAGCACTTCATGAACCCATGGGATTGAAGTAAAACTGCATCAGCCACTCGGCTATAGCGTCTTTCGGACCTAATGTAATCCCAACAACAACAAGGCAGAGAGGAAGAGCTACAAGCCCACATGCAGAAAATTACTTCTACCGAAGCAGAGCTGTCACTTTACGTGAAGTAAAAGCCACGCACGTCGAATACATCGACATCCTGAGACTTCGAAAACTGTAAACTAATTTGGTTTAAACAATGTCTTATTCATATTTTGTTACGTAGTAGAAACATTCTATGATTGTGGCAGGACAGCATTGATTTGGCTTCCATGGAGTTTTAACAGTCAGAGCACATGCATTTCATTCTTGCGACCTAACAAATAATGATGTTCATATCCTGCCCACATTATATGCACACAAAAAACTGTGGAAGATATTAATTCATCAATACTTCGATCTTTTCATCGGAAGCTCAGACAGGTACTATTCTCGTCTATGCCTAAAATATGAGTGAAAATACGTTGCATTGCCCTTACGCACCTGATCTGACTAGTCAGACCCAGCCGTTCCGACTTCAGCGAGAATTGTCAGATAATTTTGCTCTTGATATCGATCTGTCTGTTAATTTACACACCATATCCCTGAAGGCAAACAAGAAATAGCAAATGATGGGGATGTACGCTTCTCAGGCTTATTTTTGGTATCTCCAAATTACAGACAAAAGTGTGAAAAAACACACAAAAATACTGCCAACAGGTAATGCAAACTAAACATAGAATAAGCTAAGCACTAGCTCAACTCGTGTATTGATGTTGTATGGACTGTATTTTGTCAGTAATAAGTAGGTTTTCTTTCATAAACGATTAAAAAATCGGTGGCAACAAAGCTGCATGATTATATGTGATATAAGCCCACTCGTACTTACAACAAGCCAGTTCTCAAACCTAAAGATACACTGCACTTTCTGGATTTGCCAACTTGAAAAGATAAAGATTGTGCCAAAGTTATATTTGGAGCTTAGGCAGCTAGAGGCAGAACCTTGTTTTAAAACTTTCAAATGATGTGTTCATGCTGCTCCTAAATATAGCCAGCTTTAAGCAGTTTTTGGGATGAATGTTTACGATCGGAGCTGAAGCGAAAATATCTCAGGGACTGCACTTTTTTTTTAACCACTGCTTGTGCATTTTCTTTTTAGCTGCATTGATCTTTTAGTTTTTATTTCTGTCAGTCCGTCTGTCTGGCTGTCTGGCTGCTTTCTTTCTGTTTGTCTACAGGATGACTAACCATCATGTTTGTCTGTCTGTCTGTCTGTCCTCTTTTAGAAAAAGATTAAGGTGAATAAGTATTGTGAAATGTCGTAAATAGCTTCCTTTTTACACAACAAATGGGATAATTATGGGATAGTTAAACGCTAGAAGCGAGAAAATGTGAGGATTGATCGCAGGGACAGGTGCATTTCCATAATAAAAAAAATAGCAAGTCCATTAATTCTGTCACTGCCCGCGTCTGTCTGTTGCTCTGTCCATCTCTCTGTCTCTCTCGGGTATAAATAAAACTTTGAAGTTGTAGAGCTATTTCAAATTTCATGATTTGATAACGAGTACATTTTAGCAGAATGTTCAAATACAACGATAGGCGTATCTTAATTTTTGATAAGAAATTGCTCCAAAAAAAGTCAATATGCTTTTAAATAGTCTACTCTGCAAGAGTAATGACTGACCAACTTCTTTCTCCGTATACATACTTCAAAATATGCAAAGCAAACAGAATTTATTCCTAAATTATGTGCAAGTTGAAATGTTGGCAGTGAAACTGTATGTCATTGCTGTAGTCATAAAGTACTTTTGTATGTTTTCTAAAGGAGAGTAGAAACAATCTGCATTTTTGTTCTTCCAAAACAATTCTAAAAATGATAAGTGTAAGGTTCAGTGTACGTTTTGTGGGGAAAAAGTGATAAAGCCACCATTAACAAAACGTTAGCGTGCTCCCCGTTATGCCAGATTTTCAACATCCTCTTTCAGATAGCCCCCACACCTGCAAAAGTATGTGGCATATATGCTCCTTATAATACGAATATATTGTAGATAACCAATCTTTTGGTTGAGTTTGGTTTTGTGCTTTGAATTAGAATCTAAAAGCCCATTACACACACACACACACACATACACACACACACACACACACACACACACACACACACACACACACACACACACACACACGCACACACACACACACACATTTACACACACAGACATACACACACATACACACACGCGCGCGCGCGCGCGCCCATACACAGACGCACAGACACACACTCACACAGAGACACACTCACACACACAAACGTACGCGTACAGACACACCAACACACACGCGCGCACATACACACATTCATACACACGCGCGCGCGCACGCGCGCGTGCACGTATGCACGCACGCACGCACGCACGCACGCACGCACACACACCCTATCTCCCTCTTCCCCGCCCCCCTGCGCCCCTGCAACCACCCCAACCCCCCATATAGACACACACTTCTCTCATCTACATTTCTACCCTTTCCCCGCGCACGCAATGACCTACACTTCATAAACACTGTACAGCTAATCCAATCAGACACCTGTTAGCCACTGT
>CM060316.1:48143757-48161257 GCA_030674155.1 Stramonita haemastoma | reverse complement strand
ATGAGTGCTGTTGAGAGTGTAGCGAATTTGTGTGTCTGTAGGGGGGTGGATGTTAGTGTGTGTGTGTGTGTGTGTTGCGTTTGTATGTGTGTGTGTGTGTGTGTGCGTGGGGGGGGGGGGGGGTAGTGTGTGTGTAAAGGGAGGTGCTAATGTATGTGTGTTTTGTGTGTGTTTGTGTGTGTGTTTGTGTGCGTGCGTGTGCGCGTGTGTGTATGTGTGTTTGTGTGTGTGTGGGTGTGGGTGAATGGGTGGGTGTAAGGGTGGGGGAGTTGTTTGTGTGTGTGTGTGTGTGTGTGTGTGTGTGTGTGTGTGTGTGTGTGTGTGTGTGTGTGTGTGTGTGTGTGTGTGTGTGTGTATGTGATAATGTGTGTTAACATATGTGTGTGCGCGTACACAATATTTCTGATAGCACACATCCGCACATGTGACTGCTTCTATATATCATGTGAGTACGTAAGTGTGTGTCTCTAAAATATCCCTTCGTCCAGAAAAAGAAAGCGGACTATATCGTACTGTGCTGCCAGTTCAATCCAACCAGCTAATGAGGGGGGTCTGGGTCATAAATCCTTCTGTCCCCTGTCAGCCACTCTCCGCCCCTGGGGATGTCTGGCATGCTGCTAAACGCGCTCCCTCACTGGGTCACCCTTTTGCCAGCTCCAGTTTTGCAGCAGTGGCTCAGACACCGGTCATAACGATCCAGTTCTCAACCACAAAAATACATATAGGGCCTTCGTACGTACACATGCCGTCAGTGCTTTGGCATGAGCTCGAGCATAGTTACGTATAACTTATTGCGTAGGTGTATACGGGTATTTTGAAAAGCTTGACATTAGGTTTTTATCTTTATGCACTAAAATCTTTCATTCATTTATGTATTTATTAACTCATTAATCCCCTCTCTCTCACTCTCTATCTCACTCTCTCTCTTTCTCCCCCCACCCCCTCTCTCTTTTTCTCTCCTCTCCCTCTCCCTCTTTCTCTCTCTTTCTCTCTCACTCTCTCTCTCTTGCTCTCTCTCTCTCTTCTCTCTCTTCCCCTCTCTCTGTCATTCTCTCTCTGCCCCCCTCTCTCTCCCTCTCTCCCGTCCCTCTCTCTATCTCCCTCTCTCTCTTTGTCTTTCTCTCTCCTCTCCCTCCCTCCCTTCCTCTCTCTCTCTCTCTCTCTTGTCTCTCTGTCTCTCTGTCTCTCTCTCCTCTCTCTCTCTCTCTCTCTCTCTCTCTCTCTCTCTCTCTCTCTCTCTCTCTCTCCTCTCTCTCTTCTCTCTCTCTCTCCCTGCATCCACCACCACGTTGCCTCAGCCCGTGTCTCACATATCCACTGTGTCTATGTGCGCTCTCTTTCTCTCCCTCTCTGCCATTTCCCGAGGGATGCAGAACATGGCCAGTACCAGCTGTTGTAGCTCTATGCCCATAGCAAGATGCCCAGAGTATGATGGATTTGTCTGTCTCCTCTTACAGGGAGAAACATGACAATCAACCCAACAAGTCATCATGCACATCAACAGAACGGAAGCTTGTCTGCTTCATGCCTGCTGCTATGCACGTAGAGGAGAGTCCCCAAATACCGAACAGGTGACTAATACCGAACAGCCCATTTCTCAAAACGGAACATAACTGCTCAATTTGAGTGCACGAGATGGTGTAAGAAAAATATATATCTCTATCTATCTATCCTTTAGTCTGGCGACCGTGGGGGCACCCATGAAGACTTGACAACCAGTTCCCTCCATTCCTCTTTCTGTTCTGCCTTTCTCAGGGTTTTGTCAAGTTCTAGGCCTGTCCATTCGCTGATGTTGTAAGAAAAATAATGTCCGAGAAAAGCGGTCCATGAAAACATTGATTTATTTTATGATTTTAGGCCTGTCACTGCTATTTCGACGTCAGAAAGTGAGGTTATAGAGTAAATTGAGCTTCTTTTAGTTAAAACGTATGGTTTGAATAAATAATATGATCTATCTGCAAGTCAATGAAGGGCTTTTACTAGCAATCATTGAAGATTGGCTGAACAGGTTGATTTTTAAAGAAGATTAGGAAAGTTTCAATTACCGAGCCCCCAATCGTTCAAATTCCGGACAGTGTTTGGTATTCGGACTCTTGTGTTCGGATTGTGACTCCATTTTTCTCTGGATTTTTTTTCTATATCTTTTTATATATTTTTTTAAATTCTTGTACATTTTCCTTTGAGTACTTTTAGAAGAGTGCTCGTTTTCCCCCAGTCAAGTTAAGCAGCATCGAGCGTGGTTGCCAGTTGGATGGGTGACCGTTGGCGGCCTTGGTACAGTACAGTTACCCCCAGTTCACCCAGCTGTAAATGGGTACCTGCCCTCTTTAGGGTCAGTGAAGGTAAAGCTCCATTACGACCACATAGGTGATGGGACACCTTCACCTTTATACCTTTTATCTTATGCTTAAAGAGAGCTTTATTGCAATATTTACTACGCCTTGGAAAGGAAAGATGGCTGTTTATATCTATAGTCTGCCGAAGAGGAACATTTATTAATGATTAATTTAACTACTCTTATGAATACTGAGCAATGGTTTTAGAATGTTTTTGCTTGCTGAATCCCAAAGTACAGAGACGTAATCTCTGTAAATGAAAAATAGTCCCCTCACCAATAGAGGTTAGAAATGTTTAGCCTTGTTTGTAACAATACTTACATTCATGAACTCTAAATGCTTCCACCAAGATGGGTTGTTATCAATTCTATGACATTTGGCATGACATTTCTTCACTAAGATAATTATCGGTAGGTGGCAGTTCTTAAGTAATATCGTAATGCTCTCTGATGGTTATTATTAATTTGGTTGTTTTTTGTTGTTGTTTTTTTTCGATTTTTAGGGTGGGTGGGTGAATTTTTGCATAAAATGACATGTGTGATGAACATCAGAACTACATACATGTAGCGTGGCTGCGTCATTGGCAAATATTTGACATTGTGCTTTAATGTATGGGAGAGAGAGAGAGAGAGAGAGAGAGAGAGAGAGAGAGAGAGAGAGAGAGAGAGAGAGAGAGAGAGAGAGAGAGAGAGAGAGAGAGAGATGACTGATACACGTACAGACAGCCAGACAGCCAGAAAAATAGAGGAACAGGTAGACAGACAAACAGAAAACTAGAGACAGAAATAGAGAAAAACAGAGATAGAAGAGATCACAAACGTTGCAAAAAGCAGTATGCAAATTTACTGCAAAAGCCTGCTTCCTTTACCGCGCTTTTTTTTTTTTTTGCTTCTTTTTCTTTCATTTTATTTTTCTATTTTTCCTTATTTTTTTTTAAACTTGAGACGGAACTGTGAGCACAATCGCTCTCCGCGTGAAAAGTGTTCATGTGCGTGGACTGGGGGTGTAGGGCAGTTTGCGAGGTGTCATTTCAAACGGCCCCCTAGCTGCAGTGCGGACCACTGGCACAGCCGGCCGGGGATGAAAAAAAGAAAGATCTCTGAAGACATGACTTTCAACATACTGGGTGGTGACGACTGAAAAAGCGGTACGTGTCAATATTTCTTATCAGTGTATTTAAGGGCTTATGTCTTTATTGTAATTAAGTGTAATAGTTAGACCAGTAGATATATGCTGAGAGTTGTTTATCTTCTTAAACAAAATCTGGGTTCTAGACATTCAAATTGTAAACTGAGTGGTACCTCACTGGCCTGACAATACTTCCAAGTTTTGCTGTTGGTTAAGTATTGAATAAGTGAAAGGGTCTTTTCTTACATTAACAGTCTCATCTTTTTTAGGGAGTAAACTTCTCATTCTTTACAAAATATTTTTCAGTTTTTACTGCTATCTAGCTGGTTTTTTAACACTTGGTGCAGATTTGAGTGCTGGGATAAGGATTGCAAAGGTGGGCTTCTCATCTAGTCCCCGACTGCATGCTGGTGTATAAATTCTGTTCCGTGTTGCACGCAATGACCTTTTACGAAAGGTGCAGTGGGTTTTAACGTGAGCCCAAGAGGGTCTGCATACGCTCGCACACGGATTTCAGTTTGTTGTTTCATCCAAAGAACTTTTGGGATAAGCACAGTATGCCGATTCCACAACTTTATATACCCATATCGCATTTTAAACCTGTTTTTTTGTAATCTGATTTGAAGCGTTATTCTTTACTTTTGTGTAATGTGGAGATCATAAATCGAGCACAATGGCTGGCGTCCTCAGCACAGTCTGTTTTTTTTTTTATCAGACTAAAGGATACAATTTAATCATTAAAATATTTTGTCATTTTTCATTTTTCGAATTGGTGGTGTGGGAACCTTGAGGGAATAAGGTCGTGTTGGTTTTAAATTTGATGTGAATATTACTACTAGAGCCACAGAAACTGAATTGACAGCCCTGAAGGCTTCGTGGTTAGTAGGGCTTTAAACATATAAAATGAAACAAGCTGGAAACAATGGCGGAGAACTGAAGACGCGTAATCATGCGTTTGTTTCAGGCTACCCGAATCCTGTTGACGCCATCAGCAGAAAATTGACGCTAAGCTCAATCCTCTTCACGCCATAGCAGAACATAGACAAAAAGAAGAAAACATGACCAAGGATTCAATCCTGTTGACGCCCATAGCGAAAACATTGACACAAACCCAAAACTTGTAAGAAAGCATTTTCGAACAGATAATATTACACACTGATACACACGGACTGGAATCATCATATAACAAAGTTAATCCTGTTCACGTCATCGTAAAGACATGATACAAGCCCATCTGTTCACGGCATAGCAGAAATGACACAAACTGCATACACAGGGAGAAATCCACAAAAAAAGAAAAAGCTATCCTGTTCACGCCATAGCAGAAACATCGAACAAAGCTCATCCTGTTGACGCCCATAGCAGAAACATCGACACAAAAACTGCACATCGGACCCATAGCAAAACATCGACACAAAGCTGCCATCCTGTTGACGCCCATAGCAGAAAACATCGACACAAAGCTGCCATCCTGTTGACGCCCATAGCAGAAGACATCGACACAAAGCTGCCATCCTGTTGACGCCCATAGCAGAAAACATCGACACAAAGCTGCCATCCTGTTGACGCCCATAGCAGAAACATCGACACAAAGCTGCCATCCTGTTGACGCCCATAGCAGAAAACATCGACACAAAGCTGCCATCCTGTTGACGCCATAGCAGAAAACATCGACACAAAGCTGCCATCCTGTTGACGCCCATAGCAGAAAACATCGACACAAAGCTGCCATCCTGTTGATGCCCATAGCAGGGGATGTGCAGATCCCTAGCAACTCACGCTGATATCCTTGTTCTTCCGTCCTCTCGCACGATGAACTGGTAAGAGAATTTTCTATCAATTCAGGTGCATTACATCTTCTAAACCACTAGTTCTTTATAAACTTTTGCTCAGCTATAGCTCCAAGGTTTGCCGATGGTGAAATGTGTATGTCACTGTTATTTATCCACCATGATTTTAGCGGTATTCTGACTTTATAGATAATTATCGAAACATGACACCAGAGTACATGCGTTGTTTTAATTTGAACATTTTCCCGTACCGTGGGTGTACCAGGAGGGAGGGAGGAGGGGGGGGGGGGTGCGGCTATCAGTATAAAATTTTGATAGCATCCCACCTTTGGGGAAATTGTGCTGGAATTTCTCTCTTTTCTATTCCCCTCATTGTGTCTACCTTGTTCCGTTTTTGTTATACCCGTCACTTCGTCTTTTTCCTGCCTCCTTGGTCCATTCTCCTGCCTTTTTTTCTAAGAAAGACTTAAACGATAACATATCTCTCTTGTGCCGAAGTCAGATGCGGTGCGCTCACTTGTTAGGCGCTTAACGGCAGCACAACGCATTTTCGCCTCAGCGCCACACGCTAATTATTCTCTTGTTGGTAGATGAAGTTACGCACGCACACCCCACACACACACACACACACACACACACACACACACACACACACACACACACACACACACACACACACAACACACACTGCACAAACACACACTACACACACACACACACACAAACGCGCGCGCGCGCGCACCCGCCCTGTCTCTCCCTGCCTGTCGATGTCTGTTTCTGTCTGTCCCAATCTCTCGCTCTCTTCCTCTGTCTCTGTCTATTGTCTGTCTTGTCTTCTGTCTGTCTGTCTGTCTGTCTGTCTGTCTGTCTCTCTTCTCTCTCTCTCTCTCTCTCTCTCTCTCTCTCTCTCTCTCTCTCTCTCTCTCTTCTTCTCTTCTTCTCTTCTCTCTTCTGTCTTGTCTGTCTGGTCTGTCTCTGTTCGTCTCTGTCTGTCTGTCTGTCTGTCTTGTCTGTCTGTCTGTCTGTCTGTCTCTCTCTCTCTCTCTCTCTCTCTTCTCTCTCTCTCTCTCTCTCTCTCTCTCTTCTCTCTCTCTCTCTCTCTCTCTCTCACGCGCGCGCGTGCGCGCATATGCTCTCCCACGACTGTACGTTATGGGATGCCTTTATCTCTACACATCGGATGCGTTCACAAAATGTAATAAACCCTAAACACGCGCGCGAGTACGCGCGCGCGCACACGCACACACGCACGCATGCACGCGCGCGCGCGCGCCCGCCCGCCCGCCGGCACTCTCTCTCGCCTCTCCCTCTCTCTCTGAATATTTACCTATCTGCTATCTTTAAAGCATATGTTGATCTTTTGTTGATGGTGGGGGGTTTGTGCTGGAGGGGGCTGCTAATATTTTTTGTTTGTTTTTTTTTGGTTTCGTTTGTCTTGTGTTTGTTTTTTTGTCATAGTTCCTAATCAGGGCAAGTGCCGGATGAGAAGAAAAATGTGAATGTTTATTTGTAGCCCTTGAAAAAATGATCTCTCTCTCTCTCTCTCTCTCTCTCTCTCTCTCTCTCTCTCTCTCTCTCTCTCTCTCTCTCTCTCTCTCTTCTCTCTCTCTCTCTCTCTCTCTCTCTCCCTCCCCTCCCTCCCTCCTCTCTCTATTCTTCTCCTTTTTCTCTCTCCAACACCCCCTCTCTCTCTCCAATATTTTTTCAAATTAAGGATGTTTAATGGGAAAGCAAAAACATTGATACCATTTGATTGCTATTACGTAAGCTATGGCAGAATAGGAAGCTGGTAGTCTTGTACATTTCAACATTCTGTATTTTACAGCATTTTGTTTTCTTCCCCAATTTCTTACATTAAACTCCCAGGTTGGCTAATGGTGAGATTTTTGCATAAACGACCGTTTTTTTGATAACCATGCAGATAGCTGTGTTCCCACTTTGAGGACGAAGTCTAAACACACCAGTGTGTATGATTTTCCCCCAGATATTTTAGTTCTTATTGGCACAGAGGCCTACTCTTCCAAATTGTGGAACAGGTTTTGACATGTTCACAAGATGTTCAATTTTGTTCAGAAATGAAACGGCTTATGGTGGAGAGCAGATTAAGGGAGCAACACTTAACGAATTAGCCTCTCCCGTCCCCTATCGTAGTCTTTTTGTGTATGTAATGGGGTTAATGTAGACTACATACTGATAGCTGTGTTCATGGTTTTGTAACTAGATCTTCGCCGGTGATAGTTATCCATCTCACCAGAGATCATGGAGACGCCATCGCCACGATGTTGGAGCACATGACCCTGAACTTGTCCAAGATCCCCCTGACTAAGTAGACAGATGTCAGATCTATGGGGAAGAGGGTTTGGAATAGGAGAAAGGAGAAAGTGTTACATCAAATCCCTGAAGGGCAGACTAGTGTACAGCCTGGTTCCGTTGCCCAGGGATCTAGAGCAGCAAAGTAGGTAGTTTGGGGGCTTTGGTATCGAGTGGCGTTTATATGACCTCCCATCTCTGCAACACTTCAGGGAGCAAAAGCGTGAGAGCAAAAGGGACTGTGGTCCTTGTGGACATCCGCTACTCGACACAGAACCGACAGTAGAAAGAGGTAAGGTTGCAGAGGATCCGAACATGCAACCCCCGTCTTGCACACTTTCCTGGCGTGTCTATACAGATGTGATCTGTCAACGTGTGTGTGCTCAATGTCCACAAAAGTCACCCAGTCCTTCCTAGTTTTGAGCTCGAATCAAACTATGTCCCGAAAGTTCTCTGCAAGGCTCACCGACCACAGGGTTGAGTACTGCCGTCAGTATCCGTTCAACCTTTTCCCGCAGTGGTCACAAAGGGAGCGCACCAGAGTGGCATGGAACAAAGATTTGGGTGTCCTAAAACACAGCCTTTCTACCCTCGCATACCGTGCTCTCGAGGGGAAGGGACACCTCACGCCCCCAAACATTTTAAAGCACTTCCCAGACCTTTTGGGTCACTCCATTCTTGCTCTGAATCCTCAGAAGTCTGGCATAGGTGTCGACAGTTGTCATGGGGATCGAATCACAGTTCTGGGCGAGCGTCTTTCATCGTGGCAGCAGAAGGTATCCAGGCAATCATTGTGGCTGAAGAACTCACAAGCGTAAGTAGTATTTTTTCGTTCCTTGGATAGAGCTCCGAGGTAAAACAATGGTGATTTTGTGAAGGCAAACCCATTGCAATCCATTTAGCTGCATCTCAACTTCGAGGGTGTCTAATGACACCATTATGCATGCGTTGTTTTTTGTTTGAAGATAAACTACTTTGGCACGCGATGGCCTACTCTGCCAGAGGGATAAATGGGTTTTAATGTAAGGATTTTCTGCGCGCGTGTTCAGATATGGGAACACGGTTTATAGTCGCATGCAAATGACTCATGGAATTAATCAGTAATTAACTTCAGGGAGAAAATGCCATTTAAAATGTACCTGGGTGTTAGCTCAACCCCAGGCCGTCGGATCACAAGCACAGCAGTTTAACCACCTGGCTATCGTGCCATCTGTAACCAAATTCCATTTTAAAAAGTTTAAGTAATGCCTGGCTGCTACTGTAAAGCTGTAGATAGATGCTGACCATACTTTTTTTTTTACAACACCATAAGCGAGTGAATTTTACAGATTTATATGGTGCACATTTGATCGTATACACGTGTCTATACAAATAAATATAAATGCTCTGGCAAGTCTGCATCATGTCATAGAACGATGTAAAAATTTATACTGTGAAGCTGAAGATAGATGCTGACCAGGCTTTTTTACAACACTAAGTGGGTGAATTTTACAGATCTTTAGGGTGCATATTTGATCTTATGCACGTGTCTACACAAATAAATATAAAGCTTTGGCAAGTTATAGAATTGATTTGTTTGAATATGCAAACCTTCCGGATTGCTCAAGTTGCTTGTTGATCCTGTTTTCAGGAGTTCTGGCGCCAGACCAAAGTACCAAGCATCCCAGGGGTCTGGAAGCAGCTCCAGACTGCAGGTAAGGATCACCAAGGACAACACCCTAACACCAGGTTTTGTCTGCCAACACCCAGACGTCCGTTCAAGAGATGTTTCCCCTAGAGTCAACATCGGTGCCGACTCCACTCCCCGAAAAGTCCTTTAAATGAGACTATAAACCGAAGCCCCCCCTCCTCCCCGGCAAACGCAGAACAGCTTTTATGCACGTAAAAACAAATCGTTTCGAAAGTGTAAGCTATTGTGTTCCGGTGGTACAGAATGACATTTGGAAAAAAAGGCATGGACACAGGTGTCATGTTTAGACTTCATCCCCGTATTCGGAATGTGGCTACCTTATGGTGACCAAAAAGTCACATTCACAAAATTTCACCATTGGAGAACTTCAGAGCTCAAACTCAGGAACGCAACAACAAAAGTTCACGTGGTGATATATCTTTAAAGAATTGTTTTTTTTAATGAATCTTTTAAAATAGTTGTAAAACTGTTTCTACCATATCCCGTGGGACTGGTTGTTTTTTTTCCAAGAAATTGAAGGAATAATAGTTTTTTAAAGAGTATCTGCCCCTTGGTAATCGATATCACTGCTCTGTGATTTTTTTCTTGGACATGAAACAAATTGTTTCACCGTTATTGGAAAATAGGCCTATGTGTTCCATAACCTATGCAGCCCTTGGACAGCAGAAGTGTCAGACCTCGAAAAAAAAATCAAACTGCAAATAAGCAATGAAATAGCTGTGCCTTTTGGCTGGAGTAGAAATGTGTACTAAAATGTCCTAAGAAGGGTCGCGGAATGGTTAAGACGTTTGCTTGCCAACAAGTAAACCATGAGATTCTTGGTTCGATTCCCAGCCTAGCTCTTTCTTCCCATTTTGACCAAAAAAATACATCTGAATGTCGGAGTCCTTCAGATGAAACTATTCACTGAGGACCCGTGTGCGAACGCACGCAGAACATCTTGCACACACGTTAAAAACCCGTTCTGCTGTTCGCAAAAGTAGGCCATACTCCGCCGGTAGGAGCGGTTACACCCTTGACCCAACATGCACACGGGGCGCGCGCGTGTGTGTGTATGTTGTGTCTGTGGTCTGTCTGTGTGTAAAAAGTGGGTAGTTATGTGGAGGAGACATTGGGTTTGAAGGAGAGGCAAGGTAAGGAGGGGGTGTTTACGAAGGTATGGATGCATATTCAAAGCAGTGAAGATAGAAAAATCTGATAGAATTTTTTGGAAATGGTTTATTTCGGGCTCGTTCTTTTTTTTAAATGAATGCCACTTCTAAAATAATGTCCCAGGTTTGAAATCAATTTGACCGGTCACTTACACTGATTCTCACCATTGGTAAACCTCGGAACTCTTGCTAAAGAATAAACCAAAAATTGACGGTAAAATCATGTTGCTGGGACTAGGGATTCTGATTTAAAGCTCCATGCTTATACTGTAAGCTACGTACAATTGTCTATAGCTACTTACTATTTGTCTATGTGCCTATTGTGTCCATTTTACTAACATTCAGACCATCCATCTGACAGACAACCCTTACCCAACTATTAACACTTTAACACTAACCTTTCCACTAACCTCAACTCTAACCATGACCTCCCCCCCCAATGCATGTGGACACAAAAGGCAGGTAGATAAATGGTATATGCTGACACTTTTCTTCGCTCGTATTGGCTACAAAGCAAAAGTGCCTGATCTTTTTCCACTTACTCCTCTGCAGGAGGTATATGCCTTGCTGGCCTCATCCGACACATTCCCACAAGGCAGTTTATTAAGTTTTAAACGAAAAAAATAATGCAAGAAAAAAAGCACAAAAATAGACGGGTCGGTAGGAAATAAGCAGGAAAGGATAGAGTCGAAGGGAAAGTCAGAAACAAAGCGAAGGATAGAAGAGTACATTTCTTGCAGAGCATTTTCAGAAAGTGGGGAAGCTCTTTATACTGAAGAGTTCCCGGCATTTTCAGGGGGGGGGGGGGGGAGTATGTTGACAAAAATTTTTTCAGGGTCAGTGGGAGGACGGATGCTAGAACTTTCGCGGAAAGGTTTGGAGGAAGTGGAGAGGGGGCAGGGGGGAGCGGTAAAGTATTTTTGTTTGTAGGGATGGAGAAGTGCATTTTAGAAAAATAAAAAGTAGAGGATACCGTTTGTAGAATGCGCAACTTCTTGGCGAGGGGGGGGGCCTTTTTTTTTTTTTTTTTTTAAAGATTTAAAAGAGAAATGGGGGGGGGGGGGGGGGGCACTGATGTTGTAAGGAATTATTGGATAATCATTGAAGAAATGCACAGTGAGACTGCACTGCAGAAAATAGGCGTTAGGGAAAGAGTAGAAAGTATGTTCGTGTGTTTTCGTATGTGCGTGTTTTCGTGTGTGCGTGTTTCGTGTGTGTTTTTCGGTGTGTCAAGGGGTGTGTTTCGTGTGTGTGTGTTTTGTGTGTGTGTCTTTTGTGTTGGGGTGGTTTCGTTGGTGTGTGTTGTGTGTGTGTTTTCGTTGGTGTTGTGTGTGTGTGTGTTGTGTATTCGTGTGTGTGTGTGTGTGTGTGTGTGTGTGGTGTGTGTGTTGGGTCAGGGTGTTAAATAGAAAAAAAAAACCTGTAGCCGAAATAAAGAAAACTTGTTTCATTGCTGGATTTTCCGCTGTAAAAAAAAATACTTGAAAAAAAAAACTTTCCGTAAATTTGGAAAGGTGGAGGAAGTAATAAAGTGTCGGATTTAAAAGAATTGCAGTATTTTTTTCAAAAAAATATTACGTGTACATCTTATTTCAGAAACTTGCATTATAACAGGCAGGATAGATCAGTGGTCAGAGAACTCAATGTAAATGGGTACCCACCCTCTTTAGGGATAGGGAAAGTAAAGCAGCGAGGGAGAAGAGATGGGTACTGCCCTCAATATGCTGGCCCCTGGAGAAACTGAGGTTTCTGATAACTCTCTCCCCAACGACCGCATAGACTATGGGACACATTTACCTTTTTGTGAATTAGAAAGGCCATTGTGCCGGTTATCTTTATTTTTACTGGATAAGGTGCATGAAAATGTCAATCTTTCTTTAATATGTGTAAGATAGCTGGCAACTTGTATTAGTATGTCTTGTTACCTTAATTCCTTCTTCCTTTTTGCTTTGCCATAGGTCAGGGACATGTCCATTACCCAGGTCATAGCACTCCCAGCCCATTAGTAGACTATTCCATTTGCATCTCTCCCAGCAGTTTTTGATTCCCATTTTCAACTCGAGTAAACAGGATCTCTATGACAGTCCTCTTATGTTTTATGCTTTAAAAAATCTAAATGGAGAAACAGGTTGGAGACCACATTGTAATTAAAGAAAACAAAGAAACCCCCCCCAAAATAACAGAAAGATAAATTAATAAGAAAAAAAAAAGAAAGCATCACAAAGGGGGCTGGAGTCCCCACATTTTTTTTTTATTAGCAAGACTGGAGTGAAAGACTTTACTTTGATCAGTGCTCATTGTTGCCTGATTTCTGGTCCCCTTTTTGGCATTGGTCCAACGTTTGTATTGTACTATCTGTTATATATGCCTACTTTTCTAAAAGCAAGAAGCTCCACCTGAATGTCTTTAGCAAAATTCCAATATAGCAAATGTTGTGACATACTGTATTCTTGTGATAATACAATGCGGTACAGTTTGTGATGGGCTTTGTTTTTTTTTTTTAAATCAGCCTGTCTTCTTGCTTTTACTTTTCTAGTCTCAAGATACCTTCGTTGTATTAAACTAGAAAATAATTTAGCATGTTTCATTAATGGGTGATGGTAGTAAACTGTTTGCAAGTAGTTGTACGAAACACTTGACTGTATTTCAAGTCGAGTCAAGTAAAAAATAAGTGTGTGTGTGTGTGTGTGTGTGTGTGTGTGTGTGTGTGTGTGTGTGTGTGTGTGTGTGTGTGTGTGCTTAAAACCTATTTGGCAAAGATAAACATGCATTTTAGTACAAGAAATGTATTCTATTTTATTTTTTACATCTAGGATGATGGAATAAGCACTTGTGTGCTTTAATTTTTTTTACATCCATTCCCCATGTGTATGTTTTGTAATTTTTGTATAGAATTCTAAGACCGTTTTGCATGGTATCTGTATCTATTTTAAGTTCAGTTAGTGGGCTCCGCTTTGTTTGCTGTCCCTTCCCCTAAGTTATATCCTTCCAGGGTCAACAGTAGAGGTGAACGAGTATTACTACAAAATATTTTTCATTTGAAGCCGAGTTTTAGGTGCATTCTTTTAAAGTGTATTGAACATGCTGTTTTTCAAATAATTTACCCCCATGAAAACGTGAACTGAAACTCACATTTTGTCAGTAGCATGTTAGATGTTTTGCTTTTGGGGTTGGAAGTTTCATCAGTTATTTCCTTGCTTTGTTCGTACACTTCGTTAAAAGCTTCATTTTGCTTCTAATCCAGTTAAGCATGTTCTAGAATCCCAACTAGAAATGTACGAAGGTGTAGAAAATGTTTACCTATTTTGATCACATATAAATTGTGATGATGAAGGTAATCCATGTTCCTTTAGAAGACTAACAAAAAGTTGTTTGTTGCTAGTTTCGCTTTATTAAAGCATTTCATAAGAGCTCTGAATAGAATGAATAAAATGTATAGATTAAAATGTTTAGACAGAAGGATTGAGCACACACCACAGGCACTTGACTGACTTTTTTCCCGAGAAAAATAACAGCTTTGCACAACTCTCTCTGAGAACTCAGTGGTCGTAAGATAACATGACTGGAATCAAGAAAGTGTTTTGTCACTTCCGTGTTTTAAAAACATATTAGAATTAACAGATCATTTTGGTCTGATATTTGAAGAGTGTGATATTCAAAAGAAAGTCAGTTGGTCGGTCATTGTGTCACTGCTGGTCAGAGCATTGGGAAAAGCCTACCTCCCCCTTCAGCCAAAAAATAAGGCTGGAGTTAGGGTTGGGTAGCCGGCTCGCAGCTAAAATCAAACAAACAAAAACAAATTGATAAACATAGTCAATCCATACCCCTTAATCCATTGCCATTGTTACGTCAACATTATTAAATCAGAGACATTATCTGTAGCCTATATGGAACCACAGTATTGCGTGATGTAAATACTCTTGTATTAAGCATTTTGACTTATCTCCAACCTTCATAGAGTGCCTGGATGATTATTTAGGTAGTTCATTTGGATTCATGTATCAGCATAACCATGTGGCAAAGAAAGTTTTTCCTAAAGATTTTCAAATTTGTCTGATTGACCTATTTGTTACAGTCCCTTGTATCTTTTAAAACATCAATGTTATGCATTGTATCAAAATGAATGTTGCAATATATGCATATCCTTAACAGTTTTGTGTATATCTATGCCTTGCTAGTTTGCCTTTTTGCCAGTCATGCATTATGTATTACTATGATATTCAAATTCAATATAATTATTGATTTAAGTATCTGTCTCTGTGTCTTTCCATCTCTGTCTGCCTGTCTACTTTCCTTTTCAATTGGTGTCAAACCTACTGTTACAATGTAATCATATCTTTGTCAACGGGTTATGTTTACTTATATCTTGTGAGGTTGTGTAACCACTGCTTTTGAACTCCCCAAGGATTAGGCCCAGCGCATCCGACTTGAGTGTAAATCCCTTATGGTTCCCATACTAAATGTAATCATTATGATTCGTGTTCTTACTCAACTTTGCTTATTCTGTATTTATTCCATTATGATTGTTCACGATTATTGATATTTGTTTATGGTCTAATCTAAATTGAATATGATAGAATTAGTTGGTTTTACATTTATATATCACTTTTAAGTGTGTTGTGTTTGTATTTTTCAATATAGGTTTTCTCTTTATTGTTGCTATTGTCTTGGCTTTTTATTTTTCAATGTGTGCTATTCTTTCTTAAAGCAATCAACTGGCATCTGTCAATGAAATTCTTGAGCATGAATGTTGTGTGTGTGTGTGTGTGTGTGTGTGTGTGTGTGTGTGTGTGTGTGTGTGTGTGTGTGTGTGTGTGTGTGTGTGTGTGCGCGCGCGCGGGGGGCGAATGAATGTGTGTATGCTAAGTTAAAGAGGTCGTGTTTTGCCTGACATTATTTTTACTGTCTCTAAGTAAGGTGGAATGTATGAGATCGTGTTTTGTCTGAAACGAATTCTTTTGACATTGACTTCATATGCTTAATTGATAGTTTGTTTTAAAGAAGGGTTTTGTGTAGCGTTTCATCGTACTATGTTAACTTGTCTGTTTAGATAAGGATTTAACCTGAAGATGCTCTCTCTCATTTGAATACAGAGGTGTTTGTATGTATTTATTGAGTTTAAGGGGTTTTATGTTTGTGTGTTTTTGTTTGCTCGCTTGTGTTTTTTTTTTTTTAATTTTTTATTTTTTTAAATCTTTTTTGCTTTTTTCCTCACACACGCACACGCACACGCACACACACACACACACACACACACACACACACACACACACACCACACACCACACACATGGAATGGAATGTATTTTCATATGAATGCTTTGGTTTCTAGATTGGTGATGCGTTGTTTATCATTGTCCTGAAAGTTCCAATCGTCCTTTTCTTTTCATTAGTACAAATACTAGTTTTTAATACACTGAGTTTGATTTAAAACCGTTTTTATTGTTTTTTGCTTTTTTTCCCCTTTGTTTTTTGCTTTTTGGTTGGTCTTTGTTTTGTGTTGGGGTGTTTTTATGGGTTTTTTTTTTTTTGGTGGGGGGGGGGGTGGTTTTGGGTGTTGTTTTTTTTTGTGGGGAGCTATTTATTCACTTTTCGTTTTTTTTTCTTTTATTTTGTTAGGCTTTTGGCCACATTGTAAGCTTACAGGTTTCATGATAATTATCGTTTAAAATAGTGTTTTTGTGGGTGTTTGAAACATTTTATTGATTTTTTGTTTTGATGATGTGATTTGAAGATGCTCTCTCTCTGGCTCTGTCTGTCTGTCTGTCTGTCTGTCTGTCTGTCTCTATCTCTTTAGCTTTCTTTATTCTGGTTCTTTTTATTTGTTTTTTCTTCTGATTTAGTTCTCTCTCTCTCTCTCTCCCCTTTTTTCTATGTATACTCTGTAAGTTGGAATGTATTTGATCATGTTTGCCTCAAATGAATTATTTTGACAGATAGTGACTTGGTATGTTTCATTGATAACATCGTGTTAAACAAGGGTCTCGAGTGGGTGTTTTGTCAGGACTTTGTTGATTTGTATAGTTTGCTGATGATGTAACACGTAAGATTCTCTCTCTTCTCTCTCTCTCTCTCTCTCTCTCTCTCTCTCTCTCTCTCTCTCTCTCTCTCTCTCTCTCTCTCTCTCTCTCTCTCTCTCTCTCTCTCTCTCCTTTTTTTACTTTTATATATTATATCCTAAACTTATCATTAGATAGAAAAGTTTTGGTTCCGAAATTGAATTCTTGTCATCTAAATGAGTCTGTGTGCGTTTGGTTGGTGGATTGGATTTTTTCCTCTTTGTTTGTTTGTTTTTTTTTCCCTCACTTACATGTTACGCCTTTTTGGTTTCTAAACTCTGTTTTTAAACGTGACTTGAAAAATGTTATTTGAGTGTAACATCATAATGTTGTTGATCGAATGTTTGCTGTTAGGTTTCTTTTTTTTTTTTTTTTTTTCTTATTTCGGTTTTTTTGTTGTTGGTTTGTTGTTGCCTTGTTGTTTTTTTTTGTTTTTTTTCTCCTTTTCTTCATAAAATTGTTTAGAAGTAAGGATTCATCATGTTTTAATATGTATCTTTTTTGCTCGGGCTGCTCTTTTCTCTGCTGTCACTTCTCAATTTTTATCTATTTGATTTAATTATAACCAGTGTATATCTTGACATGAATGTTTCGGTAGGTTAGGGATTATGTGTGTGTTGAATACATATCTCTTTTATTTTAAATAAGTATTAATGTACACAGTGGGGATTTTGCATTTGTTGAATGTATACTTATCTCCGTTTTACAATCACAAGTTGAACTTCTCTTCTTGGTGATGGTGATGTTTTCCTTTTTGTTTTTGCTTTCTACTTTATCTTTGATTTTTGGCTTTTGTCTTGTTTTGGTAGGGTCTTTTTTTTTCTTTCATATTCCCTAAGGCAAGGGCCGGATGAAAAATGTATGTAAATGCTTATCTGTTACCCTTGAAAAATAGATTTCATTCATTCATTCATTCATTCATTCATTCATTCATTCATTCATTCATTCATTCATTCATTCTATTCATTCAAACGAAATGGAAAGGAAATTTCAGAACTTCTTTGAATAAACATTGTCAAAACTGGATGAAAAGTGAT
>CM060316.1:48131257-48133757 GCA_030674155.1 Stramonita haemastoma | reverse complement strand
GTTGTTTTGTGTTCTGTGTTTAACTTTTAAATAACTTGCATTTCAACCCTGTGGTTATATCTGATAAAGTGCAGATGAAATATGCACAATGATAGATGTAGTTGTACCTGGTCGCAGATTGCAAAAAACTGACGATGAGAAAAAAATGTTCAAATAAACGTTTGTGAAAATTGTTTCAAACAATGACTGCATTTTGCAGGTCCCGAACTAACTCATTTGAGGGACACATAGATAGAGAGACGGATAGACAGACAGACAGACAGACGGGACAGTCGGACGGACGGATAGACAGGCAGACAGAGAGAGAGAGAGAGAGAGAGAGAGAGAGAGAGAGAGAGAGAGAGAGAGAGAGAGAGAGAGAGAGAGAGAGAGAGAGAGAGAGAGAGAGAGAGAGAGAGAGAGAGAGAGAGAGAGAGAGAGAGAGAGAAGACGCAGAGAGACTGAGAGACAGAGAGACAGAGAGAGAGAAAGAGAGAAAAGGACAGACAGACAGACAGACAGACAGACAGAGAGAAGCATGCAGAGAGGTAGACAGGTAGGCATGTAGAGAAAGAGAAAATAGACAGATAGACAAAGACTTGGAGAGAGAAAAAAGAGATAAAGAAAACGAAGAAAGCGAAAGAACGAAAAAAGAAAGACGGAAAGCAAGAAATGAATTAAACGAAAGAAGGAAAGAAATAATTTATCGAAAGAAAGAAAGAAAGAAAGAGGTAAGCAAAATAAAAAGAAAACGAAAAAGAGAAAGAAAGAAAATGAAATTCAAAGTAGCTTACTCTTGTCAAGATAACTTCATTCTATATGACCTCAGTTTTTTTTTTCGATTTTTGTTATCTGTTAGCGTGCCTAGTGGCTATTGCTAATAAAAAAAAAGATGAAAACTTAGAAAAAGATAATAAAAGAAGAAAAATGTACCCCCTCTCTCCAAAAATAATTCCAGAAAAAAGTAGATCACTGTGCCAACAGAGACTTAAAGTGGCTTTTTGGGGTCGTGGAATTACCAGTGGTCTTGAGCGCCATAATAAAGATTTTTTTAAAAAAAGAAGAAAAAGAAGAGCTGTAATCTAAAAAAGAAATGCTGTGCCTTGCAGTCCATTTTTGTTGAGGTTTGAAAAGTCATTCGTCACAGTTGTGTAACAATGTTTGTGACAGGGCTGTTATCAGCTTGCTTGTTGTCCATTGAATATCACCTCTTTTTTCAATGACGAGTGGGTTTTTTTTTTATACAAAATTCCGTTTTTATCTCTCTCCGTTCATCGGCTAGATCCTCAATTTTCACCAATGGTGAGATTTTGCATATGCGACCAATTTTGCCCACCATGAAGGTGGCCGCATTCCAACTTCTGGAATGAATGTTATGTCCGTGTATCTTTACTTTATCGACCACTGTCATGAACTACGGGATCTTTAACGTGCATATTTGATCTTCTGTTTGCGTACATACATGTAGGGAATTAAGGCACGGGCAGATATGCACTTGAAGTTGACCCGGAAGATCGTAAAAATCCTCACCCTTAATTCACCAGAAGCCGCCGCTAGGATTGGAACCTGCGACTTCATAGATAAATGGGATTGCTGTCAAACGCTTTTGACCGCTTGGCTATGGCGTCCATCTAAATTCTGTTAAACCAACTTATCTTTTTTTTATTTGTTCAGCAGAGTGTGAGTTTTAGGGGTGTCCGAACGATAAGAGTGTGGGCACAGTTCCTAAAAAAAAGAAAAGAAAAGATAGTAGGACACGGAACAAAGAAAAAGATTAAACGTAGAAAGAAAGAAATAACATCATGAACAACTTAAACGTAGAAACAGAGAGGTGCACAGAGAAAAGGACAATTCTAACATAGAATTTCCAAAAAATGAATCTCTATCTAGAGCAAAGAATGACCCCTATACCCCGTGCGGCTTTAATTTACAATTTTTTTTTAAAAATCCGTGAAACCAAAATAGCATCCCCACCTTCTGGAAAGTCTGTGCTAGGAATTCCTTCTTTTCTACCCCTCTCTTTGATTCTACCTTTTTCCTTTTCTTTCTGGTAATCCTTTCTGGATATTTTTCTGCCTTTTTGGTCCATTCTCCTTCCTTCTTTTTTCTCCCTGAAAGATTTCAAAGATAACAAATCTCTCCCAAGCCTAAGTCGGGTGTGCTGGGCTTGACTTGTCAGGCGCTTATCGGCAGCGCAACGCTTTTTTATTTGCTCATATGACAGACAACAATAGTTGCTGTCCGAGCGTTGGAAGAAGAAAGTAAATCTTGATTTAAGTGGGCATCCACGCCTGTCAGAAATTCCAATGCAAGCAAGGATACACACTATAATATAAAAACCTTATTGCATACTATATAACCTTATTACATATGGCCTGTTGGTTCATAAAACCATCAGGAGCCAATCTACATAAAACTGAACGAAGAAATAAACTGAAACAAGACAGAATAAAGACAAGAAAACATAACCGAAAAAGAAAATAAGAGTAGAAGAGAGAACATAAAATAAATGAAAAGATGC
>CM060316.1:48111257-48113757 GCA_030674155.1 Stramonita haemastoma | reverse complement strand
TTAAGTGCATGAACAACTTACATCTTTTACAAAAAAATAAACGTGCATTCTGACGAGCCCAAACAGAATATAAAAAAACCCTCACACTCTAACATTGAGCACTAAAAGCTCTATGGCGGTACCCCAGGAAAGAACCGATGAATGTATTTTGCTTCAGGAATAAAAGGAAATGCAACATTTACCAGCTGAGCATCGAGAAAAGAGAAACTGCGTGGCAGTCACTGAAATCCTAAGGGTACAAATAAAGGAGCAGACGAGAATGGGAATTTATGGACAGAGAGAGAGAGAGAGAGGAGAGAGAGAGAGAGAGAGAGAGAGGAGAGAGAGAGAGAGAGAGAGAGGAGAGAGAGAGAGAGAGAGAGAGGAGAGGAGAGAGAGAGAGAGAGAGAGAGAGAGAGGAGAGAGAGAGAGAGAGAGAGAGAGAGAGAGAGAGGAGAGAGAGAGAGAGAGAGAGAGAGAGAGGAGAGAGAGAGGAGGGAGGAGGAGGGGAAGAGAGAGAGAGAGGGGGGGGGGGGAGGGGGGAAGAGAGAGAGAGAGAGGGGGGGGGGGGGGGGTGGGGGGAAGAAGAGAGAGAGAAGAGAGGGGGGGGGAAAGAGAGACAGAGAGAGGGTTGAGGGGAGAAAGAGAGAGGAGAGAGAGAGAGGAGAGAGAGAGAGAGGATGAGAGAAGAGAGGAGAGATGAAGAGAAGAGAGGGAAAGAAGAGAGAGAGATGGAGGAGAGAGAGAGAAGAATGAGGAGAGAGAGAGAGAGAATGAGGGAAGAGGAGAGAGAGAGAGGAGAGCAGAGAGAGAGAGAGAGAGGAGAGAGGAGAGAGGGGGGGGGGAGGGGGGGGGGGGGGTGGGGGGGAGGGAGGGGTGTGGGGAGAGGGTAGGGCAAAGCCACAACAGAAAAATCAATAACGAGGTTGCCGGTTGTATACGACACTGCCCTGGGACCAGCAGCACTGGGGGAGGAGAGGAGTTTATATGTTATAGAAACATTCCATCTCCCACACACTACCCTCCACATCCCTTGTGTACTGTTATCCTATGTGTTTTCCTCATCAGTCATCACCGACGAATGCAAATGTCCAAAAGCATGGCCCACCATGAACAACACTAACTGCTGACTATCGGAATATCGCGGCAGTAATGAACCATTAGACAAAACCCTCTAGGACTAATAAAGGATCCTCAGGGAAACATTGATATCAATCTTCCTGACGATCGTCACATGGGAGTACTTGGTGTGAAATGCAGCTGCTTTCTCCCACAACATGCAAGAGGTCGCTGTATTCGTTTCCTCTGTAAGTCAGAACATAACCTTGCTAATACGCGCTATGTCACTTAAACATCACCTGTCGGCATCACAGGGTACATTGTAGTCACTGCTGCCTTAAATAACACTGAGATAATCATCTTTCTCCATTTGTTCCGGTACCACTTCGCTGGCCTTGTTGACTTCATGGATTCCTATGACAATGAATTTGGTGGTGTTGGTAACGAGAGAAGGTGATGTTTTGCCTTTCTTTTCTTTTGGCCTCTGCCTTTCTTTAAAGACGGTCTTCATAAGGCCAGTCTCTTGGTTTCGTAGCACATGGCTCATATAGTCCTGACTTCCTTATATCAAATAAATAAGAGAAGATTTATTTTTGCCCTAAGTTCGTGGTGTATGTTTTTATTTGTTCTTCTAGCTGTCCAACGGAGTCTGAGTGACCTGTAATAAACCACGTGTCAGCTGCTTCGATTCTTGTCATCACCTTTTTTTTATTGTGTTCTAGGATTAGCAACCATGTAATCGTTATGATGGGCCATGCTAGGAATTTCAATAGTTCCATTTTGAGATGGTAAATAATGCCCCCATCATTGCATATGTTGTTTAGTTGGATCATTCTGCTTTTAACCATACCTTTTCTTGTTTTGGGTATCTTTGGTACATGATCCATTATTTGTTTTGACTACGCCATGTATTTAACATCTTTGACCTTTTTTAACAAAAAAGTGTTATCAAACTTTATTTTATACCTTCTTTGGCAACTGATTCTAACAACAAGCAGTGCTATTGTCTTTTTTGGTATTGGCCTCGAGACTGGCTCCTCTTCCGGCTACATTAAATTTTAGTAAAATTTTTTACTCTTTGCGAATACTCTTCATGGTAGTGATCCTGTCCACTAGTAGTGCTGTATCATCAGTGTATTGCATAATTATTTGTTATATTTCTGCCACGACTCTAAAGCCTACGTCTTAATTATTAGACTCTCTTTGTACTTGATCTGCATATGTGTTAAAAAGGTGAGGTGAGCGGATAGACCCTCACCTAGCTGTTTTCAAAATGATGAAAAAATCTGACTCACTATTTAAAAAAGGGGCAAATATCTTTTCTGTTGTAAAGTTCTGCATTGGGTGTTTTTCGATTCAAAATCAAACAAAAGTTATCTCCAGACTCATGACTGGCCATTTTTGCCAATATGAAGAGCAGAGTGACCTAAAAGTATCACGCAAAGGAAAATAATCATTCCCT
>CM060316.1:48093757-48106257 GCA_030674155.1 Stramonita haemastoma | reverse complement strand
GGATCGGGGGGGGGGGGGGGAGAGAATGTGGATAGGGAAAGGAGAAGAAAAGAACCTTTTTTTCTGTCTAGATCGTCCATCCATGTTTTAAGAATCGTTGCTATTTTTTTTTATCCAGCCACAACCACCACCATCACCATTCTCCATTCTAACATTTCTGTTGCTCTTTCCTTTATTTCTGACCGTAGAATAAAAACAGGTAGTGATATGGATGATTGCCGCGAGCCGCCTGTCAGATGTTTGTCTGTCAAACTTACGAGAGAGAGGAAGGGAGGGAAGGAAGAGAGAGAGAGAGAGAGAGAGAAGAGAAGAGAGAGAGAGAGAGAGAGAGAGAGAGGAGAGAGAGAGAGAGAGAGAGAGAGAGAGAGAGAGAGAGAGAGAGAGAGAAGAGACAGAGACAGACAGACAGACAGACAGACAGACAGACAGACAGACAGACAGACAGACAGACAGACAGAGACAGACGACAGACAGACAGAGACAGACAGACAGACAGACAGACAACAGACAGACAGACAGACAGACAGAGGGGAGACAGAGACAGAGAGATAGAGATAGACAGAGAGACAGAGAGGAGATAGATGTTGGTAGATCGGTACGTGAGAAGGAAGAAGATAAATTAATACACAGAGGGACAGAGGGGGGGGGGGGGGGAGGGGGTATAAGATGGACAGATAACTAGACAAATACCTAGATAGATGTTGTTGTTTTTCCTGTTCCTCGGCTAGACCTCCGAGGTTGACCAATGGTGAAATTTTGCGTCTGTGGCCGTTTCTTCCCACCCTGAAGGCAGCCGCATTCGGATTTTAATGCTGATGTCTAGACACGACCCAGTGTGTTTGCGTTTTTAAAAAGCTAATGTCATCCGCCCCCCCCCCCCCCCCCCCGCCCCGCACGCAATGGTCTACGCTTCCGACAGGTGAAACAGGTTTTAACGTGTGCGCAAAGTGTTCTGTGTGCGTTCACACACAGGGCCTCAGCTTATAGTCTCATTTGAAGCACTGTCAGGGAAGTGGAGTCGGCAATGATGTTAACTCCAGGGGGAAAAAATCCCATTGGACGGGAGTTTCGATGGTAACTTAAACCTAGGATCAAACATGGGTCATCACATTGCAAGAGCAACACTCTAACCACCAAGGTATCCCCCCTGAAGTAGATAAATAAATTTAGTTGACAGACATACAAAGAGACAGACAGGCAAGCAGGAAGATAGACAGAAAGACAGACAGACAGAGAAAAGACAGACATCCAGACACAGATAGATGGACAGACACACAGACACACAAAAAGATAATCGATCGATAGATGTACAAAATAAATGTACGAAAGAACTAACGAATAAACAAACTCGTGAATGAATGAAGACAGGAAAAAGGAACGAATGAAAGAATAAACAAAATGAATGAATGAATGAATGAATGAATGATGAATGAATGAATGATGAGAATGAATGAATGAATGAATAGAGCAATAAACTACAAAAAGAATGTATGAATAGTTCAAATAAGAAAATAGAAAGAAAGAACATAGATAAAAGGGGTTATACAGAAATCAAAAGACCGACCCTCACACCCTCTCCAAAAACAAAGATAGATAGATACAGCCATATATTAAGAAAGACGGCTTATGGTAAAATATTCAGAGAGACAAAACACGACAAAAGATACTTACGATTTCCAGAACATCGGCGATTTTGGCCAGTTTGTCTGAAGATAAATCCTTTAGCAAGGAAACACTGCAACAAACAAAAAGAAAAACCACTTTAGAATATGTGTCCTAACATGAGACAATATTGTCACTCCGTGTGTGTGTGTTGTTGTGTTGTGGTGTGTGTGTGTGTGTGTGTGTGTGTGTGTGTGTGTGTGTGTGTGTGTGTGTGTGTGTGTGTGTGTGTGTGTTGTGTGTGAGAGAGAGTGAAGGTGAGTGTGTGTGTGTGTGTGTGCGCGCGCGTGCCTGCGTGTGTGTGTGTGTGGTGCGCGCGCGTGCGCGTGTGCTGGTGTGTGAGTGGTCACTGTGTGTCGTGCAAGCTTTTGTTAGTATCTTGGGGTATCATTGTATGGTCTGCTTTGCAAAGCCTCTTTTCAACATGTGTTTACAAATATAAACATCTTGATAAATTGCATAATGATATTAAACCACCCAAAACATTGCCCAATGAAACGATGTATTAATATTATAAACACAACAACAACCAAAATCACAGTGCAAAATAATCAATCATTACACAGAACAGGACAACAACAGTGATAAGTAAATGAAAATAAACATGATCAGTCATTTTAAGCAACAAGAACAACATCAGATATACGCCAACACACACACCCCATGACACATTACACACGCACGACACACACACACACACACCACACACACACACACACACATTTAAATATCGCGTGCGCGCGCGCACACACACACACACACACACACAACACACCACCACGCACACACACACACACACACACACACACACCACACACACACACACACACACACACCACACACACACACACACACACGAAAATTCCCTTTCCCAGCACCCCCTCCTGCATTCACTCTTCACTTCCTGTCATTTCCGCCCCCGTAACGCTATTTTTCCTGACTGTTTTGCCTTCAGTCCCTTTCCCTGGCCAAAAAAAGTAATGGTGAGTCGCCAAACAGTCGGCCTTTTTTCAATGTGTATACGCTAAGTCTTTACAGTGTAGGCAAAAACGAGCAGTACCATATTCAATATCATCATTCTACTAATTGTGATGAATCACAGCAAAGTGACAGGCTGCCGTCCACGCGCACACAACACGAGCACACACAATACACACATTACCAAGAGCGAGCACGTCACAGCGCCAACGTACGCAGGCGCCGCACGCACGCATGCACGACGCACGCACAACGCACGCACACACACTCACCACACACACACACACACACTGACACACACACACACACACACACACACACACACACACACACACCCACCACACGACACACACACCACACACACCACAAGAAGAACGCACATGCAAACACGGGCGCATCCACACTTTCCATTCTTCCAAGGTTTGGTCACAGGGCTCCTTTTCGACCTCTGACCTAAGCAAAGCACTCAACCAGTTGGCTGGGATTTACTATATTGACAGTAATGCCACAATAAAAGCCACTGTGATAGAGAAACAATACATCATGCAGACAGGAAAAGGAAAGAAACATGAAATGATGGGAGTCACTGGCTCTTGTGGAGATGTGCTCTCCATGGGGATGAAAAGTAGCCTGAATTTCCACGCAGAGATCCTCTACTTGACTGACAGGGGTATACAATAGTAAGTCACAGTGTAACAGAACGAGCTGCCAAACGGCATGTGTACAAGTTTGTGATGTGAAGGTTGTTGCATGCTGAAGAGTTTTTACATTAACTACACATAAGCACACCAACACAACGCACGCACTCACGCACACACATACACGCACGCACGACACCATACGACACAGCACACAGACACACAGACACACACACACACACACACACACACACACACACACACACACACACACACACACACACACACACACACACACACACACACACACTTGCGTGTGTATTACAAAGCATGGCATCATTTTGAGAGTGATTTGCTTGAAGAAATGCCAGCTATCCGTTTTTTTTTTTTTTCTTTCTTGGCTAGAGCTCCTAGGTTCACAAAAGATGAGAGTTTGCGTATGTTACCATTTTTGCCCACCATGTAGGCAGCCGCATTCAGACTTCACGGATGTATGCTGGGTGTGTTCGTGTGTTTTGTAACCCATGAAGCAGTGACATAAATTACAAGATCTTTAACGGGAATATTTAATCTTCTACACGTGTACATGCATACAGAAGAGAACTAAAACACTGGCAGTTCTGCACTTGAAGTTGACCGAGAGATCGTAAAAATTCATTTAATTCATCAGACACTGCCGAGATTCAAACCCAGGCTTCATGGCCCCTTGGGGATGAATTTAAAAGACCTTAATCACTCGGCTACTGAGTTCGTCGATCTATCCGTTTGAAATGGATGGTCACGTATCCCGAACGGTCAGGCCGGACCTGATACTTTAAGTCACTAGAGACGTAAATGTACGGCATTAAACCATCTGTCTCAGATCTGATTTGCCCTGACCGTCCCGGCTACATTGGCCAGAGCCAGTCTGTAACTCCCTTTACTTTTTTGCACTCATTGTCACAAGAAAGCAAACGTAGCCCTTACTTGCACAGTTGCTTCACAGAACAGAAGAAATGGGATTTTGCTACGTAATGATATTGGCTGCTGCACGCAATGGCAAAGACCCATTTCACATCTGCTGTAATACCTTGCTAAAGGGCAGAATCTCCTTTCTTCCTCAGAGCATTGCCTGCTTAGTGCACTTCTTTCTTTCTTTTGTCTTTTTTTGGGGATAGCGGATAGATTTTGCAGAAAAAAACACTGATAAAGAAAACAGGAAGAAAAAGAATATATAATTAGCCAGCAAGAGAAAGAAACAGCAAAATGAAATAAAGAAATCTGGAAGAAAAGGATGAACAATTAACAAATGAGAGAAAGAAACACGAAAAACATAAAAACCTAACAGAACGAGCGTAAGAAAGAAAGAAGTCACTGTGTATCTAACCAGTAAAGAAACACAGAGCAGCATAATCAGCGGAAACGTATAGACAGCATCACCAGTGAAAAAAAAGAGTTGAAACAACAGCAACAGCCGGTGATTACCAGACAATGGCGGAACTAAGAAAGAAGATCAGAAAATAATGCAAGGAAGAAAACAGTTCAATCAACACCACAGTAATACAAGATAAAAAAAAAACAGTAACAAAAAACAAAACAAACCCAAATCAGTAAATAAATGAAGAAACAGTGCAATTAATGAGTCTTACCCAAAAAGCAAGAAACAGTTTAATCACACGGTAAAACAAAAAATCCCCAAAGAAAAAGTATATTTTGTAATGTCAGACAAGAAACACTACAAAACAAAGGTCAGTAAAAGAGACGCCTCCAGACAAAAAGCTGGATAGTTCCTCGAATGAGCCGGTGACCAGCCATTATACAACAGACAAGCAGCATAACTAGCCAATGAAAGGGAAAAAAAACGTTGCATCGGCAACTGGCACAACCAAGCAACAGCATAGTGAAAAAGGAAAAATGTCCAATGTCACCCAGTGAGAGAAAAAAATACTGTACAACCAGCAGATGAATACAGCCTATTGCCCTGCTTACTTCTTCCTATTATCACCGATTACAGTGTGACTCTGCAGCAGAGGCCGCACTAAAAAAAACACTAAAAGGTAGTGTCACATAACCTATTCGGTCATTGGGGAACAAGTTGTCAGAGACATTGGCTTCTCCGAGTGCCACCATATTGAGGGCAGCGCCCATCTCCTCTCCCTCGCTGCTTTACCTTCCCTGACCCTAAAGAGGGCAGGTACCCATTTACAGCTGGGTGAAAAAAAATGGGGGGGGGGGGGCACTGAACTGAAGCCAAGGCGCACAAGCAGTCACCTATCCACTTGTTAACCACGCTCATTGGTGCCTAATCTTAGTTTGGGGAAAGTGAGTGCTCTGACAGCTTGAAAAGAACTACATCGCTGCCATCATAATAATTCTTTGAATGGCCTATCTTTTCAAATGACGCTGTTAAAACTATATAATACGATCCCATCATGCTACGTGAATGTGTAATAATACGCATGGGTGCCTGATGCAAACTACGCACTCCAGGGAACCTTTCCCCTTTTTTCTAGCTGTCCAGTCACGAATGCTACGTCTCGTTATGTCACGAGTCGAGTCACGAAAAGACAGATGACGTGAAGTCACGGGCAGTGGGCTCAGTTGTAAGTACATTCTGCACTGCCTTTAGTCAACTCTTCAGTATACTACATACTGCCGACCTACAGTAGGGGCTTCTACTGTCCATTTGTCTACCCTAGAAAATATCTTCTGTCTGCTAATGTCTATTTTCTGTGTCACCTACTCTACTTGTCTACTATCTCCTGTCTGCTACAGTATACTCTCTACTCTCGATGACTGCTTGCACTGTATGTAAATAAATCGAGTGTAGACCTAATCTGTTGACAGTGACTCCCTGTGTGTCTTGGTTATGTGTGGATCCAATACTTCATTTCCTACATCCTTCCCAATACTCCTACGCCATCCCAACAATGATTATCTCCTTCTACTTCACAACCCCCCACCCACGATCATCAGATAAGGAAGGGAGAACATAGCAAAACCAACCACTACCAGACGGAACAAACAGCGAAAACTGTAAAAATGCTCGATCAAAGTACAAAGAGCACCAAATCATCACGTGAAAGCAAACAAACCGCAACATGCCCATAAAGCAAAACAAACAGCAACATCAGCTTCCCAAAAGCAGAAGAAACACCAAAGTCAGTCCAATACAAAGAGAGGATCTGTAAAAAAAAATAATTAGAACAATAACGGCAAAACCAGCGTCAATAATCAGACTAATGGTAACAAAAGAGCAACAACAACCACACTAATGATAGCAAAAAGAACAGTAAAATCAGACCAATAAAGGCCAAAAGAGAATTACATCAGCTCACAAAAGGCAGACGGAACTGTAATGTTATGAATGTAAGTCAGAAGGAAGAGATAGTAAGTCCAAGAATGGCAAAAAAGAGTGAAATTTTACCAATACAGGCAGAAAAAGCGTAAAACCAGAAAGTACAGGTGGGAGATTTAGATTGATATAGGCAGGAAAAGACGGAGAAATCAGACCAAAAAGGCAGAACATGAAGCAAAAATAAGACCAATATAAGCACAAAAAAACGACAAAATCAGGCCGATACAGGCAGTAAAGGCGACGACATCAGACTAATACAAGTGGCAAATAAGACTGATACAGGCATTAAGACGGCAGGACCCGACCAATACAGGCAGGAACAGCAAAAGTAGACAAACATAGGCAGAGGGAGCAGCAAATCAGACTAAAACAGGCGGAGGGAGCAGCAAATCAGACTAAAACAGGCGGAGGGAGCAGCAAATCAGACTAAAACAGGCGGAGGGAGCAGCAAATTAGACTGAAACAGGCGGAGGGAGCAGCAAATCATACTAAAACAGGCAGAGGGAGCAGCAAATCAGACTAATGCAATCTGAAGGAGAGTGAAATCAGACTAACGCAGACTGAAAGAGAGAAAATCAAATAACCGCAGGCAGAAGGATCAGGCAAATCAGCTAACGAAGGCAAACGGAACAGCAAATCAGACTACGCAGGCATAAGAGAGCAGCAAATCAGACAATACGTAGGCAGACGGAGCAGCAAATCAGACATAACGTAGGCAGAAGGAGCAGCAAATCAGACCAACCAGGCAGAAGGAGCAGCAAATCAGACTAACGCAAGCGAAGGAGCACAAATCAGACTAACGCAGGCAGGAGGGCAACAAATCAGACTAAGGCAGGCAGAAGGAGAAAGCAAATCAGACTAACGCAGGCAGAGGGAGCTGTAAAATTAAATCAAGGAAGAAGACAGATAGAACTGCAAAATTTGACCACAAAAGTGACTGTAAGAGCAGCATGACAGGCTCACAAAAGCCCGAGGAGTAGTTACCAAAATCAACCCTTGAGAAGAGAAATATTACAAAAAAAGAGAAATAAATACAAATGCAGGAAATCAATCCACGATAAAAACAAAAAAAAGAGAAAGAGCAACAAGATCAGCCCACACGAAAGGCAAAACGAGTATTAAAAAAACCCAGCCCTCGGGAGGAAAAACGAAGAAACAAACAACACGCTCATCCGAGGAGGGGGAAAAAAGATCCCCCAAAACAAACAGCCCACTCCTCAGTGTAACTGGAGAAACAGTCCAATTTGAAAATCATTACAAGAGACACCCCCCCAGGACAGATGGCCGAGAGGTCGAGTCCTGTGAATCAGCAATGAACAAAATAGGAAATCTATGCCAGAAACTATCGCAGACACCATAAATTTCTGGCCTTGGCCTGAAGATAAGGAGAGGAGGAGGAGAAGAAGAAGAAAAAGAAGAAGACGAAGAAGAAGAAGAAAAAAAAGCCAGGGACCGGAGGGAAGAACCATGATATTCGATCTGGCAGGAAATAGAAGGCAGACGTCTGCTGACGAAGAGAAGCTGGGACTGGCAACAGTAGGTAGGTACTAGGTAGGATGGAGCTGTGTCTGTGAGGCTACACCAGTAACGATCAGTCCAGTCGATGTCACAAACAACGAGGGGGAGAGAGAGAGAGAGAGAGAGAGAGAGAGAGAGAGAGAGAGAGAGAGAGAGAGAGAGAGAGAGAGAGAGAGAGAGAGAGAGAGAGAGAGAGAGAGAGAGAGAGAGAGAGAGCAGAACAGACAGACAGACAGACAGACAGACAGACAGACAGACAGACAGACAGACAGACAGACAGACAGACAGACAGACAGACAGACAGACAGACAGACAGACAGACAAATACAGAAACAGACAGACAGACCGACAGACATAGAAGGAGACAGTGAGAAATACAAAATAGGCAAGGCAGAAAAAGACCAAGACAGAGATCAGAGATATAGACACAGAGAAGGAAATAGACACCACGACAGACAGATAAACAGATAGAGAAACAGACAGGCCAACAGACAGACAGACAGACAGTGGATAAAACAATGAAGAAAATAAGTAATCTGCTTTGCAAATCTATAGAAAAATGGAGTCGACCCAGCACAAATGGCCACTACATTGTTCCAAAGAAAGAAATCGCATTGCACTCATTTTCTGCTGCTTGCAATAACAACTCCGTTCACTCCTGATGATTTTTTTTTCAGACACAAACACACCATAGGACAAATTGTCAAAGTAGTCAGTAAAACAAAAGGGGGGTTCGATATGTAGTCTAAAAGAATTGCTTGAAGATAGAAAGCTAAGCAGACAGCCCAAGGAAAAAGGAAAAAAACAACTACAATAGAAAAGAAAGTAGAGATGGATGACCTATGCTGCAAAGAAGCTGAAGAGGAAAATACAAAGAAAAAAGAATTCCAATCATGTAGATGGAATGGCTGATTTACTTCAGAGTCTACAGAAAGGCCATTCGCCTTTCAGAGATAGAAACGGTTTTGCCCCAAGACAAAATCGTAGTGTCTTAGATCACCTTTTACATCATCATAGTAGTCATCATTATCATCGTCGTCGTCATCGTCGTTGTGTCGTCATCGTCATCATCATCATCGCCATCTTCTTCGTCGTCGTCGTCATCATCATCATCATCATCATCATCATCATCATCATCATCATCATCATCATCATCATCATCATCATCATCATCATCATCATCATCATCATCATCATCATCATCATCATCATCATATCATCTCTCTCATCTCTCTCTCCTCTCTCTCTCTCTCTCCTCTCTCTCTCTCTCTCTCTCTCCTCTCTCTCTCTCTCCTCTCTCTCTCTCTCTCTCTCTCTCTCTCTCTCTCTCTCTCTCTCTCTCTCTCTCTCTCTCTCTCTCTCCTCTCTCTCTCTCTCTCTTCTCTCTTCTCTCTCTCTTTCCCCTCCCCTCTCCATCTCATCTTTTCTTCTCTGTCTATCTCTCTTTCACCTCACCCCCCACATACTGTTGACGATATCATATTTTTTAGAAACAGAAAAAGTTGAAGATATAAGGTACATACAGAAAGATTTCGTAACAACAAATTAATGAGTAGATACAGTTAAAAAAAAAGAACAACAAAAAAAACAAAAAAAAACCCAACCACAAACTACCAAGCAAAAGACAAAAAAGGACAAGGAAGATTACAAGCGCTTTTGCAATGCATCTTGACTGAAATCTTAAGCCTTAATTTGGCACCCCAAAAAAATAAACAAAGCGAACAAACACGCGCACTTTTATTCAGCACAAGAAGAGTCGATACGAAACAAACGAAAAGCAGGCAAAACAACAACCACTGAAACGAACATAACCAAACAATTAACCCGAAAATGCCGCCATAAAGATAGGAATGGTTTGCAGGGCTGCAGCAGGCACATAAAAATAGGAGTTATGTGCGGGTGACAATCATAGGCACCGTAAATCGTGGGCTTTGTCTGAAAAGATGGGGTAATCAGCATCACGGCCAACAATCATGGTATCTGGTCCCTCACAAAGAAAGAGCAGACGTCATGAAATGGGGGCACTGGAACTGGCAATTGGGCGAGATGGTAAAGCCTGTTATAACCATCCTTTTGTCCAGTGCAAATAAGAGAGATCTGTTATACTCGGCTTATAACCATTATTTGGTCAGAAAGGCACTACAAATTTGAAGATGGACTGTTATTATAGTTACTGCTTTGGTGTGCAGCGGCGAAAATAGACAATCTGTAAACTAAAAAAAGCTACCTCCTTTTGAGCAGTACAGACTACAGACTCTTTTATTAACGTCTTTTAGGCTGGATAAGTGTGTAAAATGTAGCATCTGTTATGCTAATAAACACCCTTTTGTTTGCATAGCATGCAAAATGGAGTATCTGTTATGCGCATACACAGTCTTTTCTCTACAAAGTAATCTGAATGCAACAACTGTTATGCTTATAAACACCCACTTTATCTTTATCGCACGGGAAAATGCATTAAACGAATTCTTTTTGTGTGTGTGTGTGTGTGTCAGTAGAGAACGCATACTTTGTAGTGTATAAAAACATTGCTTTGTCTGGTTAGCATTGCATGCTTAAGGCTCTTTTATACTTTTTCAACATCGTTTTGTCTATATAGCAGTTCAGAATGTATCACTACACACGTTGAATGATGGCTAGAATGCTGTGTAGCGCTGCAATAAGAAAACAAATATAACAATTAGTCTGTTTACGTAGGGGTACAGAATAAGCAAAGTTATAGCTGTTGTCTTCTCTGTAAAGTGAAGCAAAAACAAAAAGAATCACAACCATCTTTTAAATCTGTACAAAAGTGCAAAATAAATAACCAGTTATAATCCGTTTGATTTCTATAGCACTGCAAAATGAAGCAAGACACGTACAGCCACACAGAGGGCGAAGGAAAAGTACATTACAATGCCCAATGAGATATAGTTTATTGAGTCACTCAAAGGAGAGATGAGGGATATTAACAACAGTAACATAAGTAATCACCACAAAACTGTGGTCCAGATATCTAAAACATCATATACAGCTATACACAAAATTACACAGTTCAGTGAAGATTAACGACTCCGGATTTGTGGGGGATTATTTGGTAGAGTAGCAGGGAATTTTGCTCAGAATATCAAAATACCAAACTGTACTGGATAATCACATTCATAAACGAGTGTGCTCGTGGTTTACCCTAACATACGTGTAAGAAGTCACACACACACACACATACACACACCGCGCACGCACGCGCGCGCACGCGCACACACACACACATGCACACCTTTTCTGATACCTTAACATCTGCACCTCTCTCTCATCCCGCTTAATTTCCACAAAAAGCTATGATTTCTCTTTGCTTATCTTTTTTTTTCATTTCTTCTTTCTCTACTTTTTCTTCTTTTTTCTTTCTTTCTTCTTCTTCTTCTTCTTTTCTTCTTCTTCTTTTCTTCTTCTTCTTCTTCTTCTTCTTCTTCTTCTTCTTCTTTTTTCCCTCTTCCTCTCCTCGTTCTTCTCCTCCTCCTCCTTCTCAAATTCGTCCTGGTCCTCCTCCTCCTCCTCCTTGTCCTCCTCTTCTCCTCCTCTCCCCTCCTCCTTGTCCTCCTCTTTCTCCTCCTCCTCCTCCTCCTCCTCCTCCTCGTCCTCCTCTCTAATCACACTCTTTGGAGACGCCTGAGCATCTAACACTAATCGAAAGTTTCAGGCAGAGAATCCCATGACTTACCCCAACGTCTTTACTGCCTATTCCCTTAATCCTCCCGCCTCATTGCTCCTCTTCTTCTTCTCCTGGCACTAGCTGTGGTTAAAGAGCAAGAGACATCACATTCGATTTGCTTCAGAAAAAAATGTGTTAAAAATGCGTTTTTGCAAAGCCCACTGCACTTCCCACGCTATGAAAAAGTAAGTTGTCAATGTGCTGTACTTCGCTGCTCATGGGAAAAAATCTCATTTCTGCTATCAGACAGGTGCCCGCCTTCTGCAGCCTATTTCTTCCGCCTCCCTAGGTTTCAACAAGGCATGCACAAAATGGAAAAAGAAAAAGAGGAGGACTAAATGAATAAATCGAAGAAGAAAAGAAAAGAGAAAAAAAAAACGGAGGGAATAAAAAGAAAGAGAGAAAAGAAATCACGCAAAACGAAATAAAAAGAAAGAAATGAATGCCCGAGTGGCCGAGTAAGGACAAAAAAGTGAAGTAGAAAAACCAAAAAAAAGAAAGAATTAACTCAAACGAAAGAAAGAAATACTGCAAAAGAAAATAGAAGAAAAAAAGTAAACAGTAAAAGAAATGGGCAAAGAAAAAAGTGTAGATAGAGTTCAATGAAAGCGTTATAGGAAGAAATAGAATAGAGAGGACAAGGAGAAAATGAAATAAAACGAAAGGCATAAAAAGAGCA
>CM060316.1:48086257-48088757 GCA_030674155.1 Stramonita haemastoma | reverse complement strand
GAAAATTGTGTCTGCTTTGGTGGCCCCGGTTGACACTCTCTCGCCCTATCAATCAATCCAGATCTCTCTGAGAATCAATCAATCAATCAATCAACCAATCACAATCTCTCTCTCTCTCTCTGTCAATCAATCAGTCAAAATCGCTCTCTACGTCTTTATCTCTTTATATCTGTCTATCCTGTGTGAATCGTCGAATTTTCCTCTTTCTCTTTTCCTTTTTTTCTTTCCTGTCTGTTGAATTTTCTCTCTCTCTCTCTCTCTCTCTCTCTCTCTCTCTCTCTCTCTCTTCTCTCTCTCTCTCTCTCTCTCTCTCTCTCTCTCTCTCCTCTCTCTCTCTCTCTCTCTCTCTCTCTTCTCTCTCTCTCTCTCTCTCTCTCTCTCTCTCTCTCCTCTCTCTTCTCTCTCTCTCCTCTTCTCTCTCTCTCTCTCTCTCTCTCTCTCTCCTCTCTCTCTCTCTCTCTCTCTCTCTCTCTCTCTCTCTCTCTCTCTCTCTTCTCTCTTCTCTTCTCTCTCTTCTCTCTCTGTCTCTCTCTTCTCTCTCTCTCTCTCTCTCTCTCTCTCTCTCTCTCTCTCTCTCTCTCTCTCTCTCTCTCTCTCTCTCTCTCTCTCTCTCTCTCTCTCTTCTCTCTCTCTCTCTCTCTCTCTCTCTCTCTCACTATGTAAACATACACCCACGAAATCTAGTTTAGATTCTTAGCAATCATAGTCTGACAGAAGATGTACTAGCACAAAGAAAATAATATATTCAAATCGACAAAGGTGGGAATCTTTCGTGAAATAAAAGCAGCCAATGCATTGGATTCCTTGCATACATTTTTCAAATGCAGCTCAACAGTAGAAGTATAGAATTCTGCATATGCCTGACAAACAAACTTCAGAACAAAGTTGAAAAGTTTTGTGATAGAGTTTTCATTGAGCCGATCGTTTGTCTTGTTGCTAAATCACATCACGGATACATGCCAATCTGCAAACTTACTCAGGAATTGCACATTTGATATTGAGAGATTTTCTGATAAATTGTGATCTGCAAGGAAGATGCGAGTGAACGTAAACGACAAACAAAAATGGATGAAGATAAATCCATTAAAAATGATTGATAGGTCCTTTATTCGCGCATATAAGTGTAAATCTCCGTAAACAAACTCATTCCACACACAGTCGTATTCACACCTAATCATTCCAATTTATTTTTCCCTTTGCATACTTTCCTCTACTTTTGCTCTCTGTGGTTTTTGTGTTTTGAATACCCACAGGTTTGATCACCGTCTTTTTAAAATATTCCTTCCTGATATTCCTGTGCTGTCGCTCAAAGGCGACTCTATGATTCTAACTGAAAACAATGTTTCTATCAGAAAAAAACAAATCTCAGAAAAAAAGCCACACCCAGACTCCTTTTATTACACAATCGAAGACAGCAGTCTATGCTAAGCCATCAATGTTGAGCCCCTTGAGGCCCCAACAGTAAAATGGAGGCCTTGCAGGGCAGCTTATTCAGTTCTGTGGCCGAGATCAAAGGAGCCTGTTCGGACTCAAAATGCACACACGCCCCCGTCTTCAGGCCTCATCACCTTGACAACAACGGCTTTGTCACAGAGCCACACACTGCCACATAAATGAAGAAATGTGTTTTATGGAACGCATAAAAATCTCCATGCTCATATGCTCGATTGCAGCACTTGATGCCCACTAGAATAACAGATATCAACACTCTCTTTTGCCCAAGTCTTCTCTTCCAGAATCTGACCACACCTCAACCACCACACCTAAAAACAATAATACACAACACAAATAAAAAAACTTGCATAGAAACGATGGACAGGTCGTCACTGACCTTACGATAAGACCAGAGCATCAAGGGTCACAAAATATGCACATTTTGTTTTCATGTCAGGATGAGTTATGACAATGAGGATGATAATAACGCCTGCAACAGAGATCCCAATAGATTTCAGGCTACGTGACAGGAACTGCAGTCTGCTCATCTTTTCGAAAGATACACCTCTGGAAATCAACAAGACCCAAGATATATAGAAAGTGCGTTATTAATAGATTTATTTAGGCCAAAGTATCAGATTTGCCATAGTAAAATTTGGAGAACTATGATTATTGTATTGTCCCAGTCTTTTCTTTTAACCACTTAGGCTAGAGCTGACTAGAGCACAGAAGACACTCACACTGTAAATATGTTACTGGTGGAAATCCAAACTAGCCTCTACCAGCCGACAAGCCATTATGCTAATCACAGCAACACATCACTATCTACATGATTTCTGATCCATCCTCTGGAAAAAGACGTGCACAACTACAGTAGACTGAAACGCCTGAGCAAAACAATAGGATATGTGGTATTTTTTAACACCTTGATTTTATCTGCTTTAAGAAGTATTTTGCCTAGAAAATCTTTTTACCAAAAACAGTTCTTGTTGGCGTGGGTTATTTTAACGTGAGCCAGATGTATCTTGCACATGGAAACTGAATTTATTGTCTCAGCTGAAAGACT
>CM060316.1:48061257-48076257 GCA_030674155.1 Stramonita haemastoma | reverse complement strand
TAAAACAAACAAACCCTCAAACAACAAGGAATCTGCTAAGACAAAAAATGCGTCTGTATATTGAAAAAGACAGGAAATATTTGTCAATAAGATGGCAGACAGCGCCATCTATCGGCTCTGGCCACAAGAAGGGAGACAATCGACAGGCGGAATAGATATTCGATCAGGAAGTCAGGAAACAGATGTCAAAAGCTGCAGCACTGGTAGTGATGGCCGTGGAAAACAGTCATCTGTTCATCTACGATGATGACTCTTTGTGAGGTGGGGTGGGCAGGGGTGGGGTGGAGTAGGGACGGGGAAGAAGAGAGAGACTGGAGGGGAGGGTGACGTGGGGGCACGTGAGATGGGAGATAACGTAAGCAAGTGGAGAGAGAGAGAGAGAGAGAAGAGAGAGAGAGAGAGAGAGAGAGAGAGAGAGAGAGAGAGAGAGAGAGAGAGAGAGAGAGAGAGAGAGAGTCTTTGTGTATTGTGAAATGCATAGAAGAGTCCACAGCAGTAGGGCGACAACATTTAGCAGATTTCAACCTGACCTAGATAAGTAACAAAATAGAAACTCAACTATTTCCATATTTTGTTGGGAGTTTTATTTGTTCTTGTAATAAAATTATGTTAATTTGAAATAGTTCTGGACATCTGAAACTCTGTGTGTGTGTGTGTGTGTGTGTGTGTGTGTGTGTGTGTGTGGTGTGTGTGTGTGTGGTGTGTGTGTGTGTGTGTGTTGTGTGTGTGTGTGTGTGTGTGTGTGTGTGTGTGTGTTATGCGTAAGCTTTCAATTGTTTGTGTTGCTTGTTTTCTTGTTTTTCTGGGTTCTTGTAGAAAGACAAATCTATTAAACTCGGTTGCTCTTTATCAGATCATGCTTTTTCGTATTTCATAAAAAATGCAAAAGCAAAGGTTTGTTCAGGATGTTTTATTTTGCATTTTTCGTTTCTCGGGTATAGCTCAGGGGTTCACAAATCTAAAACTTTTTGCATATCAGACTTTTTTGCACCCCATTGAGGTAGCACAATTCCAACTTTGGGGATATTTGTTCAATCACATTGATGTGTTACTTGGAAATAAAATACAGCAAGAAGAATGATACATAGTTTTGTAAATGACGCAACTTTAAAATGCACATGGATCGGGTTTGTGTCCTTTGTCGGCCTTGATTATTCTTTTTAAGGTAATGCCTTTAAATGTTCTTAGAAATAAGTTCCAAAGACCTGTCCAAACTTTTTTTTATCACAAATTCTGATTATTTCTATTTTATCCACTCTCGTTAGTGTACTTGCCAATAATTAATCTGCCGCTGATTAAAGATTCCGTTTTGAACGGTGGAATAATCAAAGCTATGAAACTGTGAATAGAATTAATGTCTCTTACAGTTAAAAAAAATCTTGAAATTATAAACAGAAAAAAAGCAAGCCAAAAACTTTTAGAAAGAGAAAATAATGGCCAAAACATGGACCTAGAAACAAAAAGAAAATCAGAGGGGCTGAGATAAAAACCAAAGTTAAGATAAACTTACCGCCTCTAATATGGTACATGTCATAGGCAAGGCTATGAGGTCTATAAACTGATTTTGTCTCTTCTAGCCAACATTTTCGTTCTCTGATCAATTTATAATGGTCTATGCGCCCTCTACCATCAAAGAATGGACTGACCTTGACATAACAAAACTAAAGAAAAACTTGGAGATAACTGTCGACCAAAGCGTCCTTCATGTTCTTTCATAAACTATCTTGTTCAAGGGACTGATGATGATCATGCGCCTTCTGCTTTCTCCTAATTCTAAGTCACTTTGGACACGGATTTTTTATACCAATACCAATACTGTGTATCTCTATAAATAAGGAAATTCTTTCTCTCACTCTTATATTTTTATCTGTGGCTTTATATGTCAAGAACTACAAGTCAAAGCTTGCAAAAAGAGCTGAACGACTCCTATTCTTCCACAGCCACAGAAACTCAAAGCAAAACAAACAAGAAACAACAACCCACTGCAATGTTGGGAAAAAAAACACCTCAGGCTTTCTCCACAGAAAATATCAAAGTGTCAAAGTGTCGACTCATCACCTGTCATTCTGCAAAAAGAGGGCACCTTGATTAGACCTCTATTAGACAGGGAACACAGAAGAAGAACAACAACAAGAGGAAAGCCTCTTTTAGACAAAATAACGCAGAACACTCATACTTCATTTCCTTCTCTTTATTTTCTTTGGAAATATTCAGATTCTGGCAATTTCGATTTCTGTGAATGTCAGTGTGAATGTCTTCCCCAGTTTTTGCTGAACCAGATTCGGCAGAATTTTTTAAAACCCAGATATCTATATACCTAGAAATATTACAGCTAAAACATTCGTCTTGATATATTTTACTCGCACACACGTACACACAAACTATAGGCACATTCACACACTGGACACTAAAACGCTGTCGTGTAATGATGTTTAAACCAGCCTTTGATAAGTCCTCAGAGGTGGGTATGTTTTTAAAAGACTAACAAGTAAATGGGTTTCCAACACGTGGGCGATCCCTGTTGGTGGGACTGAGATCTTGCAGTGTGCCTGTTAAAAGCTTTGACATCTTGGTGCTGGCTGTGGTACTCTCTGGAGGTTACTAAGGGAAGATCCACAGGAGACCTGCTGTCGGTTTTTGGTAAAAAAAAAAAAAAAAAAAAAAAAAAAAAAAAAAAACTTGTAGTAATGGGTCTTACTTGGTGTTGTCTAGTGTTGGTGCTGTGTTGATTAGTGTTGTTTTATGTTGTTTGGTTGGCTGTTTGGCTGGTGTGATGTTGTTATAGTGTTATAGTGTTGTGGAGTATATATTGATGTGGTGTGGTGTGGTGCGGTGTTGTGAGGTATGGTGGGATATGGTGTGATGTAGTGTAGTGTAGTGTAGTGTAGTGTAGTGTAGTGTAGTGTAGTGTAGTGTAGTGTAGTGTAGTGTAGTGTAGTGTAGTGTAGTGTAGTGTAGTGTAGTGTAGTGTAGTGAACTATGTTGCACTGTACTATCTGCTGCTCTAGGTGTTGTATGGAACTTTAGAATATTGTATTAATTTTTTTTAATATGGTATAGTATTCCACAAGAAAAACAAAACACTTTTCCTAGAGAACTTTGCCATTAACGCCTTTCTGCAGCCACGTGTTGTCTTAAATGGATATCTCGCACAGGAACTGTATAGTATTGGCTCTGCAATTAGCAATAGAGTCCAAGTCATAGTTTAACAGAATGTACCAGTAAGAAAAAATCCTGTACGTAATTTAGTGAAAACCACCAACCAGCCTCTGCCTCTCCTCTACATACGTACGTCATTTAACCCCCAAAGCTAACATTCCAGCGATGTCTAGATATGATAACCTTTTAGCCTTGATAGTTATGACTTTCGTGGTCAGCTAGCATATAAATAACATAAGTCAAACTTCCCTTATAGATTGTACATAAGGATTTAACATCGGAAGTCTTCAAAAAGCTTGAACATTTTTCTTCTCTTATCTCCTCTCTCTTTTTCTGTGACTCTTATTAATGACCCTGACTATGAAGGTATGCATCTTCTGTATGGGAACCTTTATGCATGGAAAGGTAGTTTTTTGTTTTGTTTTAGTCTTATTTCTGATATATCAGTGTTTTTTGTGATGCAGACTGGCTAATTATTTATTCTTCCTTTTTTACTTTTGCCAAAATTATAGCAATCGAAAAAGGTTGTTTTTGAGAGGTTTTGTGTGTTGGGAGGGGGGGTCAATATTTAAGAGATTTCAGAAATAATGTAAATGTTTTGTTTATCGACATTCTGTTTTATGATTTTGCCCGTTTTGATTTGTGATTCCCTGTCTGTATGTTTGTCTGTCTATCTGTCTAGTCTATCTGTCTGCCTGTCTTTCTGTCTTTCTCTCTGTTTCTCTCTTTCTCTTTGTCTCCGTCTCTCTGTTTCTCTCTCTCTCTCTCTCTCTCTCTCTCTCTCTCTCTCTCTCTCTCTCTCTCTCTCTTCTCTCTCTCTCTCTCTCTCTCTCTCTCTCTCTCTCTCTCTCTCTCTCTCTCAAACGGTGATATCAAAGGCAATGAGACAGGCTGTCTGTTCGGTTCGACAAAGGCAGTTAAGATTAACAAACAACAAGGCACAAAATCCAAAAACAGATTATTGGAAAGATGACAATAAGAAACGAGCACAGTTGTGCAGAGACAACCTGCCCAAAATGTTGCTGCTTTTGCAAACTTCAAATTAATGTTTATCTTGCAGAACTCAGCAATCCCTTCTCTTATCTGTCTACCTGTCTGTCTGTCTGTCTGTCTGTCTGTCTGTCTGTGTTTTTTGTTTCTTTGTTTGTGATCTTTCTTTTTTATATATACTTTTGTTGGTTGTTTTCTTGTTTTTTTATTACTGTCGCTTAAGACTAGACTATAGTCATGTTGAAAACAAAAATAAAAGCTAAAACAATAACTAGAAAAAGTACAAATTACCCAGTGAAACCAACAATGTGTTAAAAGTGTTAGTGTATCAGGTATCATAGGTTACAATATACTTTTGTTAGATGACGGAAAAAGATACACCTAAATATAAAAATAGCGTGTAACTGTGTGGTCGTAATGGTCTCTCTGACTCTCTATGCACCCCCGCCTCCCCACACATACACATACACACGCGCGCGCGCGAGCGCCTTCGTACAATTTCATGCACATGCACGCGAGTTCAAAAGTTTACGTTGCATCTTTGGAGAGCTGGCAGCTTTTTGATCAACCGTCACGCAAAGAAAATTTGCCATTAACACTTTTTTTCTTATTCCAAGTAATTAAAGTCTTCATTGGGTATAGTCACGTCCTTTGATCGTTACATCTCACGTAGAATAAAAGTATTCTGTTAGCAAGAAAACTAAAAGCGTTCCTCAAAATTGCTTAAAACTTAATGATACAGGTCGAAAACTTTTTTTTAAGAGATTTACTAAGATTTTTAAAAAACTGTTTGGATGTTCATGTGCGAGTGTGTACAGATATGGTGAAGGCGTTCATTATGTGTGCGAGCTTTTGTATGATTTGCATTTATGTACTTGTGTGTGTGGGGGGGGGGCGTGTATGTGTGTGTGTATGTGTGTGTGTGTTTTGTGTATGCGTGTGTGTAGATGTGTTTCTGTGTTTGTGTTGTGTGTGTGAGCGTGTGTGTGTGTTGTGTTTTGTTTGTGTTTGTGTTTGTGTATGTGTATGTGTGTGTGTGTGTGTGTGTGTGTGTGTGTGTGTGTGTGTGTGTGTGTGTGTGTGTGTGTGTGTGTGTGTGTGTTCGCACTCGCAACACCCATGTATCAATGGGTTATTTTGAATGCTTGTGTGAACGATTTGAGCACTTGGCACTGTACTGCTAATGCAAGGTTTTGCTCTTCATAGAAACAATCGATCATCATCTCTTTTTTAAACAATAATTCTTATGTTGGTCTGAAGCCTATTCAAAAACCGAACTATATACCAGGTACAGACAAAAACAAACTTGATTTCTCTCAAACGCCAGTGATGCCAAGCGTCTGTCTTCACCCTGTATACCCCTAGATGATTAAGTCGTTACATAAGATCGACCCCCGACCCGAACCGACCCTATCCCATAGTCTAGTATTCCGTTGGTGCACCACTGAAGGTTTTGCAACCACCTGAAAAATCGAATTATATACCATGTACAGACCAATCTAATTTTAACCAGTTATCTTAAATAAAGGAGATACCAATAGAAACTTAAGGAGATACCAACATGTAAAGAGAATATAGTTACATGGTATCTGCGTCAAAGCGTTGATTCACAAGTCATGAAACCATCTTAGTTTGGTCCTGTAGTACCGTTCCTACAACTGTATGCCTGTACTGTGGTTCTGCTAACCTCACCACTATCAGTCAGTCCACTATCTGATTCCATCGTCTGCAAAGGACCTCCCCACTACCATCTTTGCTGGAGGGCCAAAGATCGGAATCGAGATCTTTCCCAAAGTTTCCTATAGATGTCAGCCTCCCCCCCCTAGCCTCCTTCCAAGTGGGGATACTAGGTGTTTTTTTCCGTACAAACAGCATCCCCACTTTCTGGAAGTTTTGTGCTGCAAGTTTTCCGTTTCCAGCCACCCCCTTTGTTTCTGCCTTTCCCTCTACCTCTTCATCTCCCTCTCTCTTGTTTATTTTCTGCTTGCCCAGCTCATTCTCCCGCCTTTTTCAAGTACATCTGAACTTTTTAATGATTTTTTTAATGAACTGCAATGACGGGGTAATGACTGTATCGGCTGAGGCTAGCGAGCAGATTTCTATTCTTGCAGAGTTACAAGTACAGGAGAATTATCAGGCACCACACGTTCTGCCCATTATGGCCATAGCCAGTTCCCACTGATGATCAACACTGGTCAAGAGACTAGGTGACTATTGTCATTAGACATACAGTTAAGAGGAAAAAGACTAAAATGAAACGGCAAAGAAGCGTAATAATACACTTTTATAGCGAAAATTACAGTTTTGTTAGTTTCTCTGTTTTTGTTGGTTTCGGTTTTGGTTACTTCGCAAAGTCCCTAGCTCTTGATTGACACAGGTATCCATCTATTCCTGTCAAAATAATGCAAGTGGGTACAGTACAGCCGTTTACCAAGCGAGAGCAATCATGCTCTGAACCTAGGTTTCTGCATACTAACGATTAAACCTCGCCACGGGATTACTTGACCTTAACACGGGATCGCTAAGGGGAGGTTAATATCCTATCTACATTAATGAAGACTCCGACCCCTGCCCGTAAACATCACTGATGGTTGACCTCTAGGTGCCCTCCAAAGGACCGTTCTTCTGCAATCTACATACTAAAGTCAACACCACCCGTGTCTTTCCTGCTCACAATTTGGGTTTCAGAATGAAACTGTGATAAGTCTTGTTCGAAACGAACTTGACCACAGTCAGCTCCGACAACATGGAATTGGAGAGAGAGAGAGAGAGAGAGAGAGAGAGAGAGAGAGAGAGAGAGAGAGAGAGAGAGAGAGAGAGAGAGAGAGAGAGAGACAGACAGACAGACAGACAGACAGACAGACAGACAGACAGACAGACAGACAGACAGACAGACAGACAGACAGACAGACAGAGACAGAAACAGAGACAGAGACAGACAGACAGACAGACAGACAGACAGACAGACAGGCAGAGACAGAGACAGAGACAGACAGACAGACAGACATACAGACAGATACAGACGACAGACAGAGAATATGCCATTGATTCATTGCATGTAAAGGCAATAGGTATTCCTTGCATAATGTATCTCTCTCTCTCTCTCTCTCTCTCTCTCTCTCTCTCTCTCTCTCTCTCTCTCTCTCTCTCTCTCTCTCTTCTCTCTCTCTCTCTCTCTCTCTCTCTCTCTCTCTCTCTCTCTCTCTCTCTCTCTCTTATTTTCCAGGAGGTGGTGTGATAGGTGAGATGAGGTTATCATGTCATCTTCACTCTTTTTCTTTTTACGTCTCAAAGACTGCAATACAAACAGCTACAATCAAACTCCGTGTTAAGACGAAACAAAAACCCGGTGGGGCTGATTCCTCCCTAAGTCACAGGCTGCATGCTGGGTAAGTCTTATTATTCATGTCACTGGCAAAAGCTAACCTTTTCTTCAAAAGACAATCACGTAAGCGTAAGATGTTACTCGTGCGTTTGCATACGGGACTTCCGTTGGTTGTTTCATGTTAAGGATTCTTTTAAAAATTCTAAACTGCAGTAATAGAATCACAAAGAGCGCTCATTACCATACTGATCACTCATTTACCCCAATTTTACGAGCGTGTCTGTAATAATCCCGCGTCGTGGAGTGGAGTGGGGTGGGGTGGGCGGGTGCGGGGCTTGCATGTAAAGAAGAACCAACAATTTAATGCCACTTGCAAAATCGAAATCAACAGGATAATCAATATTGACAAATGTGCGGGAAGACCAGAGTGCCAAATGAAAAAGCCATTTCTATTCGGATTTTAATCAGAGAGCAATCAAGAACAAGTCGGGATGGAAAGAAGCGGAAACTGATGCCAAGAAAAATCATTTAAAGAAAGAATTTGGAGAAAAGCGCAATGAAACGGCCACTTAAAGAAGCGCACCGTCTCTTTTATTTATTGGTATGGTTCAAACCACCAACATTTATTTAACACAGTGGGCTTTTTTTCCTTTATTGGTAGGGAAGCGGGCGTCGAACTTTAAGGGAAGTGTAATAGCCTAGCAAAAAAAATCTTGTTCTCTATTACCGATGTGTTTTTTAACACTAATTTTGTGTAGTAATGCATAACATATCGAAACAAAATTAATTGAAATTAATATCTTTAGGACCAATCACGTGATAAAACTCCATGGGCATTACTCTTGATTGATATAGCGTACCTTTCTGCTTTCAACGTTTTGGCAGATAAGGCTAATGCCTGATAGTAGATACGAATGAAACAATTTTTACCAAAAAACCAACAACAACGCATGCACATTGGTGTTGTATTTAGACGTCATCCCTGAAGTCAGAATGCGGCTACGTACTTTCAGAGTGGGCAAAGAGGCTCGCACAGGCAAAAATCTTACTATTAGTGGACCTCTGAGCTTAAACCGAAAAACAAAAAGAAGAATACTTGTCAAAAAATGAATGGTTTAAAATTAGCTTTACCTCTTTCCACATCATAATATCCAGCATATGATGCAAAACATGGTTTAAAGGTATTATGACCCCTTAATACTCATATAGAATACCTATTACCAAGCTCCAAAAATAGACAAATCAACTATCTACACACACGCACACAGACAAAACATACACACAGATGTACGCACAACAAAACGCACTTGCTCGTTCGTTCGCTTTCATGCACGCACAAATATTTATGTGTTCACACACACGTGCGCGCGCACGCATGCACTTATGCACATACACACACAGTCGCAGTCTACCTTTTTCTGTGACTCTGCATGACATCTAATCTAATCTGTCATTGCAATGTCTCAACTTTTCTTCTTGTAAACACTTTTTGGACTAGTCCCATTTCATGCTGAAATTAAACGAATGACAGAATGTCACTTGATGGATCATAAAATCCAACAGGCAAGTGTCAACCTCGACATGTCAGTAGAGTAAAAGAATGTTCAAAGCTGATATGAGCAGTTGGAAGAAAAAAAACATATGTAGCCGGCATCAAATTGCAATAGAGCAGAAGTAGAGAAAAAACCAGCCTACACACTCAAAAGCAAATAGAATGAGATGGGGAATGTTCTGTAAGTAAGCACCCGTACTTTTTTCTATTAATGCACCCAAGTCATCTGAGTTGTCAGTCTGAGATAGCACAAAGGTGTCCGTTCGGGCAGATAGATTTCTCCGCTGGACTTAACATTGCTGCAGATTCCACTTCCCACAAAGCCGTTCAAATGAGTCTGTAAACAGAGGTCCCATCGGCAAATGCAAGAAATAGATACATTGCAACTCAAAAACCCATCCGCCTTTCGTAGAAGAGAAGGCAAGCTATTGACGGTGGGGTGCCTGGTGCGAACATGACCTGATGCGAACTGCGATCTAGAATGGGGTAAGTAAGCCCCACCCTGTTCATCAGGGTAATGACACATTGCCTCAACACTCCAGTGCACTGTCTGCCCGATAGACTGCTAAAGGAGTCATTAAGGGACAGTCTGCTGTATGCAAATGTATTGGACACTCGGCAGTCACAGAGCTGCAGTATTTTTGTGAAGTCAAATGCGTATAACGAACATGTTAACATAATTGCAAATGCATCAAGTTTTTTAAGAAAAACTCAACACTCACACACACCAGAGAGAGAGAGAGAGAGAGAGAGAGAGAGAGAGAGAGAGAGAGAGAGAGAGAGAGAGAGAGAGAGAGAGAGAGAGAGAGAGAGAGAGAGAGAGAAGAGAGAGAGAGAGAGAGAGACAGACAGACAGACAGACAGACAGACAGACAGACAGACAGACAGACAGACAGACAGACAGACAGACAGACAGACAGATAGACAGACAGACAGATAGACAGACAGACAGAGAGACAGAGAGATAGAGACAGACAGACAGACAGACAAACAGACAGAGTGACGGACGGATGGACGGATGGACGGACAGACAGACAGACAGACAGACAGACAGACGGAAACACAGACAGACAGACAGATGGTTAACGGATGGTTAAATACACAGACAGGCGGAGTAAAAGATAGACATGCAGAGTGGGAGACACACAGAAAAACAAACAGATAATAAAACAGACAGGCAGAGAAAAAGAAAGAGAGCGACATGGGACAGACACATAGCCAGATAGAGACAGAGAAACACAGCGAAAGCAAGAGCACTAAAAATAGTTCTATTATAGAGAGGGATAGAATGACAATTAAGTGTCATATGTTAGATAAAAATAACCAGAATGAAGACTCGACATCGATACAAAATGGAAAAATACAAGCAGACAGGGAAAAAAAAAAAAGCTATAATGATATCCCATTGAAGCGCAAATCCAAATGACGCCAAAAAACCTTACAAATTTATGATGAAAAAAAAGCAAACAGAAAATAGAGAAAAGAAATGGTCAGTACATGATCGCTTGTGGTCTGCGTACGAACTTATTAAACAGTCAGGAAATAGTAATGGAGGAAAACAAGTGCAGGTAACTTCTAACAACTTTTCAATTTATAAAACAAAGATAATCATTTTATTTGATCATATATTTTCCACAATTCAAAGCAAGTAAACAAACATACTGACCAATTATTTTTTTAATGCAGGAAAACTTGAAAACGAACATGCAAAACAAACAAACAAAAAAACCCTACACAAGCCTCTTAGCGTGACAAAAATATCTACGTCCCCACTAAAAGCAATTATTTTGCAACATCTATCCCCATGAAATATGTATTTTTCCTGTTTTTTGCGTTTGTTTTTCTGATTTAAAAACAGGCTTACATTTTGTTTCCAATATCTATTTAGTAAACTGACAAATTAGCGCTTATTTCTACTGGGATCGTACTATTTCTAAATGAAACCTTTTTCCCCCTCAACTTTTGTTCACACTGTCTTTCCCACTCTTACATACATACATACATACAGTTTCAATCACCCTCATATGTCTGTAGCTGTTGTTGATACGATTGCTTTGTCTTATGAAATAATACTAGGTATGTTTAACAGGGAATACATAACTGAATATGTGTTTCCATGCAAACACGAATCTGCTTAGAAAAGATTATTTTGTCAACTGCACCCACACACATATAACCAGGGAGAAACTCTCATGAGAGTTAGCCTGTCTGTCTCTGTCTGTCACTCTGTCTGTCTGTCTGTCTGTCTGTCTATTTCCTGTCTGTATGTTTGTCTGTGTGTGTCACTATCTACTTCCTGGCTGTCTATTTGTCACACTCTCCGTCTCCGCTACGTCTCTCTGTCTCTGTCTCTGTCTGCTTGTCTCTGTCTCTGTCAGTCTGTCTCTCTCTGTGTTTATCTCTCTGTGTCCGTCTGTATGTCTCTGTCTCTGTTTATGCCTCTTTCTGCATGTCTATCTGCATCTCTCTCTCTCTCTCTCTCCTCTCTCTCTCTCTCTCTCTCTCTCTCTCTCTCTCTCTCTCTCTCTCTCTCTCTCTCTCTCTCTCTCTCTCGACTCTCTCTCTCTCTCTCTCTCTCTCTCTCTCTCTCTCTCTCTCTCTCTCTCTCTCTCTCTCTCTCTCTCTCTCTCTCTCTCTCTCTCTCTCTCTCTCAAAGCCTGAGTTTGCTAAAAATGTTGCTGATGTGGATGTCAATGGTATGTGACTTAGATTTTGGTCTTCTGGTTGAGTGCATTTTAAAACAAAATTTTTTTTATTACCTTATCATATATAGTGTCCTTATTCTTGTGTGTTGTTTGGTACTGCGTAAAGATTTATTGTTTAGTATCTTTTCAACTTGATGTATTCCTGAAAAGGGCGGGGACTGGATGTAAAAAAGCACATGAGTGCTTATCTATTATCCTCGAATAAAAGACTTTGCCTTGCCTTGCCTTGCCTTGCCTTGCCTTGCTTTGCCTTGCCTCTGTCTCTCTCTCTCTCTCTCTCTCTCTCTCTCTCTCTCTCTCTCTCTCTCCTCTCTCTCTCTCTCTCTCTCTCTCTCTCTCTCTCTCTCTCTCTCTCTCTCTCTGTGTCTCTCTCTCTCTCTCACTCTCGCTCTGGCTCTCACTCTCGCTCACGCGCTCACTCGCTCTCTCTTACCCTTTTTTCTCTCTATCTCTCTTGCTCGGTCACTACTCTCTCTCTTTCTTCACGAAAAAAAACCCAAATCAGGCAAGAGCAAATCTAAACATGTTATTCCGAGTGTAACATTTCGAGGAGACAACAACAAGGTTAACCCCACGGGAATCGTAATGCAAACAGAAAGATTTTTGTTATTCAGGGGAAAAACACAATGAGTTATGCAGCAACATTTTTAGCAAACTCAGGCTTTGCGTTTAGGGAGCAAAAGACGAGGCTACGTTTGCACACGCTCACAGATACACACATACACCCCCTACACACACACACACGCACGCACTCACGCACGCACACACACGCACGCACGCACGCTCGCACTCTTACACGCACGCTCCCACGTAGGCACGTAAGGAAACATACGTATTAGCATTACACACACACACACACACACACACACACACACACACACACACACACACACACACACACACACACACACACACACACACACACCAAGCACTAAAAAAATAACACAAAAGGAGACACACAAAAGCAGACTAACAAACAATATAGATAGATTGACAAACAGATACGCACACGCGCGCGCGCGCGCGCACACACATACACACACACACATACACACACACACACACACACACACACACACACACACACACACACACACACACACACACACACACACACAGACCACGCACGCACGCACCCACGCACATTTGCGTAAGTGCTCACACTAAGAGACTTTTTAGAAGTTATTTAACCAAACAATATCATGTCATGAGTGGAGATAATTACTAACAAGAAAGGTGATAGATGAAGTGAATACAAAAATGCTATGACAAGCAATAATAGGAGATATTTTACAATCATAGATAGAAACTGCGCAGAAACAACCACGAATATAAACATAGAGGGCAAACGTTTCAAATGAACACACACAAAACGAAGTTGAACAAAAACAAACAGTGGAAAAAAGCTAGGGTTTTTCTTTCTTCATTTTCCTCCATCATTGCCTACTCTTGCGTATGTCCATTTCCTACTGTGTTGGAAATGCTTTGCTGTGTTTTGTTGTTGTTCGCGGTTTCGTTTTTATTTTGCTTGTTTTCGTTGGACCGTTGGGAACGCGTTTTTGGGATCATTTGATCAAAATTGTTTTCATGGTAAAGCCTGGTTCAACGACATTTCATTTTGAAATATTTAGGCTCCCTGTTAACTGCCTATTAAACCCTTCAACTATGTTAGATTTATAAAGCCACTAAATTATTTTTAGTATTCAATTTACTCTTGCAGCATACAGTTTTACCGTAAAATCAAATAGTATTTTGTATAATTAAACTAGCAAGTGCTTATCACTTTTTTTCAAATCTTTCATGGTATGTTTTTGGGGACTTCAAAGACTGGATTTTTCCCCAGTTTTTGGATGAGATAATTCTGCTTTTTGTGCAAGTTCTTTCTCATGCGCTAAATGCACAAGAAATATTGTCATAAATATTCCTTTTGATCAGAAACAATTATTTTGTTTAAAAAAGACAACGTTTTTGCATGTACAACAAGTATGACAAAGACAGAAGCAACGAGACAGGCATCAAACAAGGGTGGACAGAAGGACCTCACCTCTTCAAGAAATGTATATTCTCGTCCCGGCGTTGCAGCCCCGTCTTCATCATAATCGCCTGGAATGTCTGTCTGTCCAGTACCCATACCTGGACGTCTGTCACCGCTGTTTGGGACAAAAGCACACAAGACTTGAGGAGGAAGAAGAAAGAAAGAAAGAAAGAAAGAAAGAAAGAAAGAAAGAAAGAAAGAAAGAAAGAAAGAAAGAAAGAAAGAAAAGAAAAGAAAGAAGAGAAAGAAAGAAAGAGAAAAGAAAGAACAGAGAGAAAAGAAAGAAAGAAAGAAATAAGGAAAGAAAGAAAAAAAAAACATACAAAAACAGACAGACAGACAGACAGACAGACAGACAGACAGACAGACAGACAAACAAACAGAAAGCCAAGAAGCACAGCAGCAAGTGAACACACATACCAACATCCCCAATCCAATCCAATCATGCTGTTCATAACCCTACATTTCAAATTCTAAGATTAAATGTGTGCAACTCTATACAGATTAAAACGGGACTTAAACCAACTCCACTGTCTTCCTTCGTATCAACGCCCTGCTCAACCATAAGGGTCAACCGAACGAGGATGGTCACCGCGTTACCAACATCTCACAAGACACTTTGAGCAGTTCTAGAGGCAACGCACCGAGTGTTTCATGGTTTGTTTCTGAATAACATTGTGAGGATCATCCCTGTCCAATGTGCAGAATGCATACTGATGAATGTGTTTCCCTTGCCATATACCTTACTTTTTTTAACAAATGTTGATGAGTTTCTAAAAGGGTGTGTGATATGCTATTCGTGCGTTCGCACTCGGGTTCTTGTTTGTTTTGGTTTGTTGGGTTTTTTTAAATTGTTATTCAGAATTTAGAAAGTTATATAGTGAATATTGTATTGACACTGACGAAACAAAGTCCGTTGAAATGTACGCACCGACATCCAAATATATTTACATAGCAAATGTCATTTCTCGATCTGCAATTGTGTTGTTGTTTTTTTATTCTAGATTCTGATAACTTAGTCTGATTCAACTACACTCGCTTGCTCCCCGAAAAAATAGAACAAAGAAAGAAAAAGAGAACCATAAAAACGAAAAAGAGAACAACAAAAAAAGAACAGAAAGAACAAGACAAAAAATCACACGAAGAAGAAGAACTTGAACAAGACTTGCATAAGAAAAGGAACATCAACCAAAATGAAGCAGAAGAAGAAAAGCAAAAGAAGTGCAACTAAGAT
>CM060316.1:48046257-48048757 GCA_030674155.1 Stramonita haemastoma | reverse complement strand
GTGGAGGCAAGTAGAAAGCTTGACACACAACATACTACACACATACATAACCACTATCAGGAAATGGAGCCTTGTATGTGGCACTCAGTACATCAGCCACCAAGGGATTGTCCTCGTCGTCCAGTCTTGGTCTGACTCCTGTAAGGGCCCTCACCCATCATTCCTCTGACCACTCCCATTAATTCCAGCTGAGAGTGACCGGTACGGTCAGTGACGAGCAGAGCGACCATCAGCGTTCACACACCACAGCTGTGGTATTGACCACAACTTGAATGTGGTCCAGTCATGGTGGGAAGACATCCATGATTTGATGATGTCTTAGGTAGCTACTATTTTGTGTTCTTTCTTTTTGTCTAGAATGCATTATTATTATTGTACTGTTTTTATTCTTCATCACTCTGTACCAGAACATTTCTCAGAACATTTCTCATTCGTCAGAACATTTCTCTACCAGCATCACTCTGATTGTTGAACCATACGCTTCTTTGGACTTTTTACCCTTTTGGTTCTTCTTCTTCTTCTTTTTTCTTCACTTATTTTTGATGGTGATGATGACGACGACGTGGACGACGACGACGACTATGATGATGATGGTGATGATGGTGACGACAACGTTGAAAGAGGAAAGGCAAAAAAGACACGTGTCCCCCAAAAGATGCAGATTTATATAGATAGATAGATTGATAGATAGATAGATATTGATAGATAGATAGATAGACAGACAGACAGACAGACAGACAGACAGAAGACAGACAGACAGAGACACAGACAGAGACACAGACAGAGACACAGACAGAGACACTGACAGACAGAAACAGAGAAATAAACAAACAAATAGACAGACAAACAGACAGACAAATAAAGATATCAATAAGAAAACAATAAGACCCAAAAGACAGGCATGTATACACGACACCAAATACTTTGAAAAAAATCCAAGGTACAACAAACAAAAATGAAAATAGAGCCAAACAAGCAAAATAAAGAAAACACGAAAAAGAAGAGAAATTATCGGTAGTGTGGGTGTGTTGAGGAAGCCATATTCGTGCTTATTTATCTAAACCCAGACCTCCCCCCACCCTACCCCCACCCCCACCCCCACCCACCCCAACCCTCACTCCACACCCACACCCACACCCACACCCACCCCACATCGACTACTGTTTTAAGTAGGCTACACCACACACGAGTTTAAGCACCCCAGAAAGAAGACATTGCCTAGGTTTCTAATCGGATGCTGTTTGTCACTCTTCTCTTCCTTGTCTGTCTCTCTGTGTCTGTTTTCTCTCTCCCCGGGGCGATTATTGACGCCCAGTCTCAGACGCTTCCCTCTTTTCCTAAGCCAAGCTGATCGACTTCAATGGCTTCACGAGTGGAAGCTGAGGCCGGTCGAGAGTTTTTTCTTCTTCGCTAATTACTAGATCAAACATCACTTGGTGCCAGCTAGCTGCCTTGCTGCCTGGTTGGCTGGCTGGTTGGCCGGTTGGTTAGTTGGTTGGTTGGTTGGTTGGTCGGTCACTGCTTTGCGAGTTAACGAAGTAGTCAGAATGTTTTCAATGTGGGTTCATCGGTCATCAGTGTTTTGTTTGGTTGAAGAAGGAAATCCAAGGGTGATTTTGATTGCTAAGTGTTCTTTTACTGTTTTGATATACTCGATTGAATCTGCAAAATGTACCTTTGTGTTGGGTTTTATTGTTTAAGAATAGTGATCTTTTGAATTTACCCCCCCCCCCCTTTTTTTTTTGGTTTTCCTTGATGTAGTTTCTTATGCTATCTTGAATACCAAGTGGTGGGATTTATCTTTACCGAGAGATACATTCAACAGTGATTTGTCTCCCCTAAAGTGCACGCGTAGGAAATGTACATGTGTGTGTATGTGTTAGTGTGTGTGTGTGTGTGTGTGTGTGTGTGTGTGTGTGTCTTGTGTCTGTGTCTGTTTTTCTGTGTCTGTGTCTGTGTGTGTGGCTGAATGATACAGGAATAAGAACACCTGGTAGGCAGCCTTTCTGTCTCTGTAATATGTGTGTAGGACCAAACGTGGCCAACGAAACTTTCATCCATAATAGACAGACTGCGGATATCAAACTTATCTAACAAATATATCTGCAGAGGTTGAAGTGGCCACCAGCAGTAAACCGAATCTAAAGTCACCTAAAGCATCAATCACCAAGGGATAGCCTCTGTCCAGCCTACAGCTGACCCCAACGTTCACATGTATCCTCTCCCTCCCCTCGCGCCCCCCCCCCCCCCTCGCTGTCCACTACAATCAATACCATCTGGGACACTACTGGTCTCTCCTTAAGACAGTTGTCCCCAACTCGTCACCAACACAGTGTCAAGATTTGTCATCTAGAAACTGGAGCTTACTGGTGACTGCAAGATACGCCTCTCAACCCTTCGTCTCTTATTTTTCTGCTTTCTTTTTTCTCGTAGTTTTTTTTTTTATAGATAAAAAGACATCAACCACTCTTGAAGTCTATAATCATGATTTTTAAATTAT
>CM060316.1:48018757-48028757 GCA_030674155.1 Stramonita haemastoma | reverse complement strand
TTTAGATTTTTTTTAGTCTATCCTTTTTTTCGAATGGAAGCAAGGAGGAGTGGATTCTATTGATCTTTGTTAAGAAAAAAGGGTACTTTTATGAGATGGTACAGAAAAAAGAAAGAGTATGCAATAATGTATATTGTATGATGATAAAGGCTGAAGAAAGCTTTGTCCTTTGAAGTTTCAGTTTTAGGTTGATGTTTCAGTTTCAGACTGAAAAACATCCTTTGCTCAAGATTTGGAGACATGTGTTACATACTATCTACTCTGTGGTGAGAGTAAAAACTATGATGAGTGTTAATAACTCATTCATATCGAGCTAGAGCTGCACGACTAATGCAAAACAGTAATATAAACCAAATGAAACCAACATATTAGTTAGTAAACAAATACATTTCGGAACGTAGGAAAAGCAAATGAACGAAAAAAATACATAAAGGCATAGGTAGACATAAAAATAGATACATAAATACATGAATGGAGATATAGATAAATGGATAATAAAAATAAACCATAAATAACGAATGTACGAATGAATGATGAATGAATGAATGAATGAATGAATGATAATGAATGAATGAATGAATGAATGATTGATTGATTGATTGATTGATTGATTGATTGATTGATTGATTGATTGATTGATTGAACAAACGAATGAATGAATAAATACATGAAAATATGAACGAAGTAAATCAAATAAAAGTATGTTTAACTGAATGAATGAGCGAACAAAGGAACGGATAAACAACTAATTACTTCATTCGTACATTCGATGATACATCCATTTCATCGATAAACAAACAAAACGAATGCAACAAACAAACGCACGAAAGATTAACAAATGAAAAAAACACGCAAAACAGAAGCGTAACAACAGACAGATTATCTTTCTAGACGACTTAACTTCTAACTAACCACAAAGAAACAGTCACAGTAAAAAGAGCGAAGGATAGATAGGGCGGAGAGCAGGGAAGGAGCGAAGCGAAATAGAAGTGGAGAAGAGGTTAGTTAGCTAGCGCCGGTATCTCCCGTAGTAAAATGCAATAGGATGCCATTCCACATCTTCTGGACCAGTTACCAGACACCAGACGGGGTGGGGTAGGGGGTAGGGGATGGGGGAGTATCTGTCCACCGGGAGACTATAAATTTCTCCTACAGCCGTCTGCTGAGCCCAAGATGGACTATCAGCCTGGACAAATGAGAACCGAGCAGAATGGAGAGAAAAAAAACAACAGCAGACTGCTCTCCGTTACTTTGACACTAAGTTTTTTTGTGTGTGTGTCTTTTCTAGCTGGATGCTTGCTTGGTTTTCTTTTTTGTTTTTGTTGCTTTGTTTCCATTTCTGTTTTGGTCACTTGTTTCTCTGCCTCTTCCTTCTTCCCCGCCCTGCTCCTTCTATTGCTGGTTCATAAAAAGTGTGTACACGCTGATTTGTTTTGTTTGAACATTGAGATTAGCATAATCATCATCATGGTCGATGTCGTCATCGTCATCATCATCATTGACGCTGTCGTCATCCTCCTCCGCCCCACCCTGTCTGTCTGTCTGTCTGTCTGTCTGTCTGTCTGTCTGTCTGTCTGTCTGTCTGTCTGTCTGTCTGTCTGTCTGTCTGTGTCTGTCTGTCTGTCTGTCTGTCTGTCTCTCTCTCTCTCTCTCTCTCTCTCTCTCTCTCTCTCTCTCTCTCTCTCTCTCTCTCTCTCTCTCTCTCCTCTCTCTCTGGTTTTAAATCTCGATAGTTAAGTGACCAGAGCATTGCACTTGTGATCCGAGAACCAGGGTTAGAGCCACTGAGGAACATGTTCAATGGTATTTTGTCTATGATATCAAAGAGAAGAGAAGAAAAGAAAAGATAGGAGAAAATGGATCCAAATACAAACAAGAAAGTATTGAACACAAATCTGCTTAACATCTCTCTCTGAAAAATTTGCTTCATGATAGGAAAATGCTTCAGCTCATGGTTAATTGCCTAAAATGTGTGTATCTACTCCAGCTCATTGTTATAGCTTTTTGTTTTAAACTGAACGTAACATGAATACAAATGATGCTACAAACAGTTCCTCTGCGTTTTTGCTTTCCTTTCCTATATCCCTCATTCTACTTTTTTTTTTAATCTGCCTTCCTTCTTTCCCTTCATATATCTGCCTCTCCCTTTTCTCCAAAGCAAAGGTAGAATGTAAAAAAAAAAAATGAAACACAAGCTCAAAAAAGCAAACAAACGTAACAAAGACAGACAGGAAAAGCCCCAGTTCCTCCGAACTCCTTTTATCTCCTATCTCTTTTTGAAACGGGAGCACCCTGGGTCAATACATGTATCAAGATAGGATGCCATTCTCTATACCTCGGACTGTATCAGTCAGGCCCTACCCCCTCCCCCCTACCCCCTGCCTCCCTGCCTCCCTGCCTCCCTGGCTCTCTGCGAGTTTATGGCCCTGTCTAGCTCAGGTCTGGATTCATATAACAGTGCCAGTCAGCTGAATCCACGATAGCACTTTGTCACTGTCCATCTTTGTCCCCGTAGCGTGTGGCTGCAGAAGGGTTTTATTCTTTTTTTCCCCCCATCCTCTATTTCTCAATGAACGTAAAGCCACTTTTGTTATGAAAGAACAGTCTTGGACAAGGATGTCTGATGGTGAAACAGACAATTTTCAACAGTTTTGCAAGAAGTGTTCAGATTTCTTCTTTGTATGTATCACTCTAGGGTTTATACTTTAACCATTGGCTGGAGTAGACAGTGCATTTTCTTTCTAATCAGAAAATTTCCAGTTAAGTAGACAGTATTGGTTGATGGCCTAAAGCATTCACAATTCAATTTTGATGCGTTTGGCTAAGGACTGCATCTCCATTACTCATCAAAAGAAGAAAGCCTATTAATCTTAAGTATTACCTTAAATGAACTGACAACTTTGAATGAAGAATAATAGTACTATTCTTCATTCAAAGTTGTCAGTTCACTTAAGGTAATGCTTAAGATTGAAAAACCCCTACCATCTTATAGCATTGAGATCAAGCATTAAAGATTCTGTAAAAAGTCATTGTGTTTTACTGGGATTTACTTAGAAGTATATAGGGTAAGACTTATAGAACAACTGAAAAAAACCCTGAATATTCAACAAGCGAAGAATTTCTCTTTTCTCTTTGTTAATGCAAACTGTTATTAAAGAAGAATTTCCGTATGATGAAATAGTTCTTTCTGGCTAGCTTTGAAATGGCAAAAGGAAAACAAAACAAAACATAGGAACAAGATCACACATGTATTTTAAACACAAAGCGATGTCTAACAAACAGACAATTTTTGTGAATACACGACATGTTTTAAATATAGAAAAAAAACAAGGACTATTTGTGAATTACCACAGAACGTACACAGATACACTGACAGACACATACACACACAAACACACACACACACACACACACACATATATATATATATATCCAACACACACAAACACACTCTCTTCCTCTCTCTCTCTCTCTGTCTCTCTCTCTCTCTCTGTCTCTCTCTCTCTCTCTCCTCTCTCTCTCTCTCTCTCTCATCTCTTCTCTCTCTCTCTCTCTCTCTCTCTCTCTCTCTCTCTCTCTCTCTCTCTCTTTCTCTCTTATTCTTACACACACACACACACACACACATACACACACACACGCACATACACACACACGCACATACACACACATACACACACACAGACATGCTCGTATATATGCACCCACCTACCCTCCCATACACACAATGTTTATGCATAATGCACCAACTTTGACAATCTCTCATTGTAAAAGAAAACAACTAGAAGGCCGAATACGGTTAAGGGAGAGAGAAGAGAGAGAGAGAAGAGAGAGAGAGAGAGAGAGAGAGAGAGAGAGAGAGGGGAAGAGAGAGAGAGAGAGAGAGAGAGAGACGAGAGAGAGCAGAGACGAGACGACGAGACAGGACGAACAGAGACAGACAGACAGACAGACAGACAGACAGACAGACAGAGAGACAGAGAGAGACGAGAGACAGAGAGAGACAGAGAGAGACAGAGAGGAACAGACGAAAGACAGACGCAAAGAGAGAGAAACAGAGAGACATAGAAACAGAGACAGAGAGACACAGAAAACTATACTTTTTTTTTAAACCACCACTGTCTTCCTCCCCTCCCCCCCCCCCCCCCCCTGCCTTCAAACAGCATCACCCAAGGTCAACACCCTTCCAAGTATGGGCTAGTTCTGTTTTGGTGGAGGGGGGGGGGAGATATAGGGGGTTCGCCACTCCCCCTGGCTGACTGCATCTGCCCTCCCTGTTTGCTGACCACATCCATCATGCCCCCTACCTACCTACCCCTCTGGTGTTGCCAAAGTTTACACCCCCCCCCCCCTCCTCCCCCATCCCCCCACATTCCAGACCCTGGGCTAGTTGGATTAAAATGATAGAGCAGCCAGACAACTGGGGGCCACCTGCACTCTGTCACTCTCAGCCTGCACCCCCTAAGCGAGAGATGAAGCAGCTTTAGATTTGTTTTCACTTCTGACTTGGTCACACAGCCAGATCCCCTTCACACTGTCAAGAGTTGCTGATTCTCTTTTCCCAATCCTGAATCCTTTTATGTAACAATATTTTTTTCCTTATCTCCCTCGGCAACTTTCGTTCTTCATGTTTACAGAAAAAAAGTTTACAAAAATGATATTTTTTCCCTTAGTTGGAATGATGATATATTTAGGAAAAGAAATTGTGTTCACTTAGAAGCTTATTTCAAGCTTTTGTAAATGGTATTGGAGTGTTTAGAAAACATCTTTCATTATTTTACACGTTCTGTTTAATCAGCATAAGATTTGACAAAAAAAAAAACGAAAACATTGATATTCAATTCTACATATCAAAATAAATTACAGGAGATGACAGAAGACATCATTGAAAGAGAGAGGCATGGGGTTTTTTAGCTAAAAATAGCAAGATCAGAAACAATTTCGGAGATCTAATTTCAATCAAAGCAACTTAAAAAAAAAAACAACAACAGAGAAACCAATTATATTTTTCCTACACAATTAATTAAAATTAACAAACATAGCACAAACGAGTACAAAAAACAAAACAAAACGAAAGCAACATGAACAAACCCCAAACAAACAAAGCCAATAGCTCTGAGCTCTCTCTCTCTCTCTCCTAGGTCATCTCGTTTTCAACACAGGCACCTAGGTCAATACCCGTATCAGCATACCACCCTGCCTCTTTTCCTCCCCATGCTTTTTTCTGATACTATCAGTCAGTGCTTCTCTCTCTGTGTGGCTCTCTGTCTCTGTTCTCGTCTCTGTCCTTGATGGCTCCGAGCCCCTGTCACGCCGTCGACTCTCTGCGCACCGTATCCTTTCCGCTCTTCTAAGTCATCTGTCCTCATCTTTCACTCTCATCCGGACCGTACCATGTCTCTTATTCTTTATCCTCATAAATACTAAATATAACTGTCTCTCTGTCTCTGTCTCTGTCTCTGTCTCCTGTCTCATTCTCTCCTCTCTCTCTCTCTCTCTCTCTTCCTCTCTCTCTCTCTCCTCTCTCTCTCTCTCTCTCTCTCTCCTCTCTCTCTCTCTCTCTCTCTCCCTCTTTCCTCTCTCTCTCTCTCTGAGAATATGTGGCCCTGTCTAGCACAGGACAGGATTCAAATTACACTCCCAGTCAGCCGAATCTACGATAGCACTTTGTCACTGTCAACCCAAGTCCCCAAACGTGTGGCGTGCTAGGGGTTGCTTCTGTGTAGACCTATGTGTCTGTTTCTGTTTCACCCTCTGTGTGTGTGTGTGTGTGTGTGTGTGTGTGCGTGCGTGCGTGCGTGCTGTGTGTGGTGTGTGGTGTTGTGTGTGTGGTGTGTGTGTGTGTGGTGGTGTGTGTGGGGTGTGTGTGTGTGGTGTGTGTGTGTGTGTTGTGTGTGTGTGTGTGTGGTGTGTTCCTTTCTCCCTGTCTCTATCTTTCTCTTTCTCTGGTTGTTTCTCTATCTTTCTATTTATCTATCTACTATCATTATCTATCTATCTATCTATCTATCTATCTATCTATCTATCTATCTATCTATCTATCTATCTATCTATCTATCTATCTATCTATCATCATCCACCCATCCATCCACCCATCCATCCACCCATCCATCCACCCATCCATCCATCAATCTATCTATCTATCTATTCCACCCATCCATCCAATCTATCTATCTATTTCATCCATTCATTCTCGGAGCTCTAAGCAAAGAATGAAGCAAAAATGTGTTTAAACAGTTTAGAGACGGCGCAGGATAAGCATCACACATTTTCCTGGAGTACAGCCTAAAATTGGTTGAATAAATGACACATTCTTCAAATGCACCAGAACATCTAACTACAACACACACGCATGCACGCCCACACGCGAACACACGCACACACGCACGCAAACACATACACACACACAACACACACATACCACACACTACAGCACAACACTACATCACACACACACACACACACACACACACACACACACACACACACACACAGGTCAATGCGCATCACTACAAGGACTTTTTTCAACTCTTAATAAGCTCACAAACATGAGATAAAAGATATATATATATTAGAGAGAGAGAGAGATGAGAGAGAGAGAGAGAGAGAGAGAGAGATAGAGAGGTAGATAGAGAGATAGAGAGATACATACATACATACATACATACATACATACATACATACATACATACATACATACATACATACATACATACATACATACATACATACATACATACATACATACATACATACATACATACATACATACATACATAAAGATAAAAGATAGAGAGATAGAGAGATAAGAAGAGAGAGAGAAGATAGATAGATAGATAGATAGATAGATAGATAGATAGATAGATAGATAGATAGATAGATAGATAAAGATAGATAGATAGATAGATAGATAGATAGATAGATAATACATAATACATACATACAACATACTACATATACATAATACTACCATACAACTAAACATACATAATCATGATAGATAGATAGATAGATAGATAGATAGATAGATAGATAGATAGATAGATAGATAGATAGATAGATAGATAGATAGAAATAGACAGACATAATTACATAGTGACATACTTAGAGACAGGCAGACAGAATGAACCAGAAACAGGTAGAAACAGACAAACCAAACAGACAGACAAAGCAGATCGAAAAAACAAACCGATAGGCAAGAACACAGACAGAAAAAAAGTTACAAACTAGGCCTAACTTGAACACACAGAAAAAATGTATACAAGCCACAGAACCAAAAACAAAATGATAAGCAGACAAGAGAAAAAGATCGAGATAGTAGATGACAGACACACACAGAGACAGACGAATTGCGTTATCAAAGACCCATTCCATATTCACCCAGACTCATCACATCAGATAGTACAGCGGCTGGCCAAAGGGCACCTTCAAACTCCAACAGATAGCCTGGATCAACACCCACCCCACCCACCAAACCACCCACCCACCCTAGCCGACATGCTGTCCAGTTTTTCATCCCCTCTGTTTGCTGACCCTCACCCTCCTTGTTTGCTGACCGTATCAGTCAAGGCCTGTCTAGTCTGTCTGTCTGTCTGTCTGTTTATATGTGTGTCTCTGTCTTTCTCTGTCTCTCTGTGTCTCTTTCTCTTCTCTCACTCTCTCCCTTTCTGTCTGTCTGCCTGTTCTGTCTGTCTGTTTCTGTCTCTGTTTACCTCCCTCTTTCTCTCTATCTCTCTAATCTCTATCTATTTATCTCTCATCTCTCTATCCTCTTCTATTATCTCTCTATCTCTCTATCTCTCTATCTCTTATCGATCTATCTATCTATCTTTCTTTCTTCTACTATCTATCTATCATCACTATCATCTATCTTCTCTATCTACATCTATCTATCTTCTTCTTCTATCTCTACCTCTCTCACTCCGCCCTCTCTCTCTCTCACCTTCACCCCCCCCCCCCCCCTCTCTCTCTCTCCCCTCTCTCTCTCTCCTCTCTCTCTCTCTCTCTCTCCTCTCTCTCTCTCTCTCTCTCTGTCTCTCTCTCTCTCTTCTTCTTCTGTCTGTCTGTGTCTCTCGCTCGCTCGCTCGCAGAGCAGAAGGAGTTTGTAGCTTTCTCCAGTGACTAGGAGTTTGCAGACGACCTGGTGCTGGAGATTTAGGTGACAAGTGAAGAGCCACGATAGCACCAGCCAGCACTTTGTCCTTCTCACCCCACAGTGCCCTGCTCAGTGTGGAGATAATAACACTGCAGTGGGTGGGATTCCAGGTTTCGATTATGGCTTGAGAGATGGTGCTCTGCATGCAGGAAATTTTACTTAGCTGACTTTTCAGCTTGAATTATGGTTTACATGTACATGGAGCATATTTATTATGTGTGTGTGTGTGTGCTTGTGTGTGTTTGTGCGTGTGTGTGTCTGTGTGTATCTGTGTGTGGGAGGTGGGGGTAGAGGAACAGACTGAGACAGAGACAGATAGAGACGGGGGACTGAGAGAGAGAGAGAGAGAGAGAGAGAGAGAGAGAGAGAGAGGAGAGAGAGAGAGAGAGAGAGAGAGAGAGAGAGAGAGAGAGAGAGAGAGAGAGAGAGAGAGAGAGAGAGAAGAATTGAGCCATCTCAACTGTCTTCAACCAGAAGCATCCAAGGCTAGAATAACATCCAGGTCAAGGCAGCTATAGCCATAGTTACAGGTTCTTTGCGCTGACACCCCCCACATTAAGGCACCATTCCACTCTGTAACCATCCTTGTCTACTGCCTCTCTCAGTCTAGATGTATTCCTCCCTCCTCCCTCCCCTCCTCCCCCCTCTCTCCTCTCTCTCTCTCTCCCTCTCTCTCTCTCTCCTCTCTCTCTCTCTCTCTCTCTCTCTCTCCTCTCTCCCCCTCTCTCTCTCTCTCTCTCTCTCTCTTCGACAGAATCCTGTGGCTTTCCTGCAGTATTGCGCTGGATTCAAATTACGGTTGTAGTCAGCTGGGGCGACGATAGCACTTTGTCACTGTCACCCTGCCTCCCTGAAGCCAGGGGCTAGGGCTAGCGGCAGCGGGTTTGCTTCTGTTCCTCTTCTCAGTGCCCGCCCGCCACTGCCATATTACAACTTCCAATTGCCTGATTCCTTACGGCTTAAAGTGTTTATAAAGAGACATGCTGATCTCTAAACACTTCAGTTTCTTTTGGTTTGTTGTCATCAGTGGCTGATTTCCTTGACGTTTAGATTATTTGTAAATCCATTTGCTGATCTCCACATTTTGTGAATCTTTTTTTGTATCAGTATTGTAGGCAACGTGGTGATATTCTTCAAAATAGGATACCTGGCTTGTGCAGTTGAAGCGTACTTGTATAAGTAGCTTTCTTGAGCATTACAGCATAAAAAAAACGCTAGAAAAAATTATCACTAGCATTACAGCAAGAGTCTTAGGCAAAAACAAAACAAACAAACAAGCAACACAAAATCCAAAACATTTCCGAAAGAAAAACAAAGGTCAGCCACTAAGTTTCTGCAGAATGTAGCACTGTATAGGGCAACAAGAATGACTACAATGATACAACTTTATGACTCGTTAGAAGCAGTAAAATATCCATTTTTTGCTTCCAATGCTTTAAAAAGCACGTGGACTGTCTAAGCTTTAACTTTGACATATCTTTGTACGGATCTCGAAGACAGACGCTTGTTGTCAGTATCTCAAAGTCCAAAGAGAAAGTAGAGACTTGTTGCCAGTTTCTACACAGCCCAAGAAATAGAAAAGAGACTTGTTGCTCATCTCTCACAGTTTAATGTGAAGAGAAAAACTTGTTGCCAGTTCCTCAAAGCTCTATGTGAAGAAAAAAGACTTGTCACCAGTTTCTCACAGCTCTAAGTGATAGGTGACGCTAGCAAAATTAAGACCATTACCAGAAACAGGTGGCTGACGTCAGTCATTGAGAATCTATGAGGAACAGAAGAGCTGTGCAGTCAAAGGGTATAAATTAGCGTATGAATGGTGTCAGCTACACTATCACAAAACCCTGC
>CM060316.1:48008757-48016257 GCA_030674155.1 Stramonita haemastoma | reverse complement strand
GCTATGCTATGCTATACTGTACTATGCTACACTATGCTAGCAGTGGTGTGCTATGTTATGTTACGCTATGCTATGCTCTACTCTGGTGTGTTATGCTATGTTATGCAATAGTAGGTACACGGTACAGTAGGTATGGTATGCTATGGTACGGTATGGTACGGTGCGGCACGGTACGGTACGGTACGGCACGGCACGATACGGTACGGTATGGTACGGTATGGTACGGTATGGTACGGTATGGTATGGTATGGTACGGTACGGTATGGTACGGTACGGTACGGTACGGTACGGTACGGTATGGTAGGTATGTAGGTATGGTAGGTATGGTATGGTACGGTATGGTATGTACGTATGGTATGTTACGGTTATGGTATGGTATGGTACGGTATGGTATGGTACGGTATGGTATGGTATGGTATTGGTATGTGTATGGTATGTGTATGGTTGGTATGGTATGGTACGTATGGTATCGTATCGTATCGTATCGTATCGATGGTACGGTATTGTACAGTATGGTGGTATGGTATGGTATGGGTAATGGTATGGTATGGTATGGTATGGTATGGTATATGGTATGGTATGGTATGGTATGGTATGGTATGGTATGGTATGTATGGTACTGCCCAAAAAAGCCTAAGTCTATTGCAGTTTGTCTGTCTTTCTGTCTACCTGCCTGTCTGTCTATCCACCATTCAGTGCGTTTGCCATGTCTTGTCTTTCACTCCTTAGCACTCTCTCTCTCTCCTTCCCCCTGATACATATAATTATGAGTTACCATTCTGGATAATCTATTCTATATTCTAAACAGCTCATTTCTCCATGTATCCATCTATTTTTCCATCAGCCACCTGTCTGCCTAACTGCCTGTCTGCTCTCTGTCTTTATCTCTCTTTGTGTCTTTCTCCCTGTCTTTCTCTGTTAGTCTATGTGGCTGTCTGTCTGTCCGTCTGTCTGTCTCGATCTCTCATTCTCTCTCTCACCCTCCCTCCCCTCTCCCTCTGTCTCTATCTATCCATATATCTATATCCCTTTATCTATCTATCTATCTATCTATCTATCTATCTATCTATCTATCTATCTATCTATCTATCATATCTATCTATCTGTCTGTCTGTCTGTCTGTCTGTCTTTGTCTATGTCTATGTCTGTCTATTGTCTGTCTGTCCTGTCTGTCTGTCTGTCCTGTCTGTCTGTCTGTCTGTCTGTATGTCTGTATGTCTGTATGTCTGTCATGTCTGTATGTATGTATGTATGTATGTATCATCTATCTATTATCTCTATCTATTCATGTATCTCATCTCTCTATCTATCTATCTATCTATCTATCTATCTATCTATCTATCTATCAACTATCTATCTATCAACTATCTATCTACCTCTCTCTTTCTCGTTCACCCTTTCCTTCTCTCTCTTCACCTCCTCTCTCTCAGATACTTTGAAATATTAATTTCATTCGCATACATATAATGTTTCATAATAATTATTGATTAAAAAGTATGGTACGGGTCTACGGCATCCTCAATAAAAGAATGATTTTTTCTCACGAAAAGCAGTAGAACTCATTTGCCTGATCTGTCAAATATATCAATGGAAAAACTAAAGAGCTAATTATTATACTACACTTAAGAAAAAAAAGAACCAGCTAAAACTAAATAAAGCAATAGTCTTGCATGAAATAGCAACGCGTGACGCACCTAAGTACGTCAGTTCCTTGTTGACTAAAGACACAGTTTAACTTGTTAAAAGTAATGTCTAACACCACCTCGTTTTAACCTGTTTGTGTGAGTGTGGAAGGGAGGGGGGTGTGCGTGTGCGTGTGTGCGTGTGTACGTGCGCGCGTACGTGTGTGTAGTGTGTGTGAGTGTGTGTGTGTGTGTGTGTGTGTTTGTTTGTTTTAATCGCGTGTGTGAATGTATGTGTGTGTGCGTGTGTGTGTGTGTGTGTGTGTGTGTGTGTGGTGTGTGTGTGTGTGTGTGTGTGTGTGTGTGTGTGTGTGTGTGTGTGTGTGTGTGTGTGTGTGTGTTAATCGTGTGTGTGTGTGTGTGTGTGTTGTGTGTGTGTGTGTGTGTTGTGTGTGTGTATGTGTGTGTGGTGTGTTGCGTGTGTGAGTGTGTGTCAGTGAGTGTGTGTGTGTGTTTGTCTGTGTGTGTGGGAGGTGTGTGCGTGGAGTGTGTGTGTGTATGTGTGTGTATGTGTGTGTGTGCGTGTGTGTGCGTGTGTGTGTGTGTGTGTTAATCGTGCGTGTGTGTGTTTGTATGTGTGTGTATGTGTTAATCGTCTGATTGCGTGAGTGTGTTTGCGTGTGTGTGTGTGTGTGAATGTGTGTGTGTGTTTGTCTGTGTGTGTGAGTGTGTATGCGTGAGTGTATGTGTGTGTGTGCGTGTGTGTGTGTGTGTGTTAATCATGTATGTTTGTGTGTGTTTGTGAGGTATGTGTGTAGATGTGTGTGTAGGTGTGTGTGTGTGTAGGTGTGTGTGTAGGTGTGTAGGAGTGTAGGTGTGTGTGGAGGTGTGTGTGAGTGTGCATGTGTGAAATTGTGTGTTGTTGTTGTTATCGTTGTTGTTGTTATTGTTTTAAGTGAGGAGATTGACAGTAGTGTGTAGGTAGCATCTTAATAAGATTTATTCATGTATCATTTAGCATTGAGAGTGGGCTCCTTTCCCAATGTTAAATTGGTTTTTTTACATGTTTAATTCAATTGTTTTTGTTGTGTGTGTGTGTTTCGAAAAAAAATGATTGTACAGATAGGATTGCCGTAAATCTTCATCATTGTGCATTAAAGATCATTCATTCATTCATTCATTCATTCATTCATTTATTCATTCATTCATTCATTCATTCATTCATTCATTCTCTTCTCTCTCTCTCTCTCTCTCTCTCTCTCTCTCTCTCTCTCTCTCTCTCTCTCTCTCTCTCTCTCTCTCTCTCTCTCTCTCTCTCTCTCTCTCTCTCTCTTTTTTATGAGGACCTGGTGTAAAGAAGCCTCTGGCTTATCCATATTTCCTCAATAAAACATTCGAGTTCGAGTTCAAGTTCGAGTTCGAGTTCGAGTTCGAGTTCTCTCTCTCTCTCTCTCTCTCTCTCTCTCTCTTCTCTCTCTCTCTCTCTCTCTCTCTCTCTCTCTCTCTCTCTCTCTCTCTCTCTCTCTCTCTCTCTCTCTCTCTCTCTCTCTCTCTCTCTATATTTCTTTTAAAATGAAGTTTATTGATGACATGAGCGCGAATTTTGTGTGTGTGTGTGTGGTGAGTGTGTTTGGGTGTTGTGTGTGTGTGTGTGGGGGGGGGGGGTGGATAATTGTTTTTATTTGTCGTCTCCCCTTGTATTAAAATATTATGATTTGCATGACTTTTTGTTGTTGTTGTTGATGGGTCCTACCTCAAGTTTTTGATGTCTTGTTCTTGTTTATTTTCTGTTTTAACTTTGCTGCTTGCTTTTGTTTCTTCTTTTTTATATGAAGTATGAATGTAAAAGAAAGGATAATATTGTCACCTGATATGATTGTTTGACTTGTATCATTCTTCTTTTTTCTATGACTAAATTTTTTTTTTTTTAACACAAAAAACCTACCACCTCAAGTACATGTGCGCCTGCGGATATGTGCTTATAAATATAAGTGTGAGTAAGTGTGTGTGTGTGTGTGTGTGTGTGTGTGTGTGTGTGTGTGTGTGTGTGCATTTGTGTGTGTGTGTGTGTGTGTGTGTGTGTGTTGTGTGTGTGTGTGTGTGTGTGTGTGTGTGTGTGTGTGTGTGTGTGTGTGTTGTGTGTGATTTGTATGTGCATTTGCCTGCGAGCATGCATGCGTGAGTGAGTTGTATGTATGTATGTATGTATGTATGTATGTATGTATGTATGTATGTATGTATGTATGTATGTATGTATGAATGTATGAATGTATGTATGTATGTATGTATGTATGTATGTGTGTGTGTGTGTGTGTGTGTGTGTGTGTGTGTGTGTGTGTGTGTGTGTGTGTGTGTGTGTGTGTGTGTGTGTGTGTGTGTGTGTGTGTGTGTGTGTGTGTGTGTGTGTGTGTGTGTGTGTGTGACCTACGTGTAGGAGTGAGTTTTACGTGTATTATTATCATACTATTATCACTATTGTTGATACTATTCTTATTGTCATCATTATAATCATTGTATTATCTTTAGTTCCTTCTGAGTTCATTTTGTTGTTATGAGTTGTGACAATGTTGTAGCTAAGTATTTTTGGGTGGACTTTTCTTGGTTGCTAAGTTGTTTATTTCATTATGTTTCTTTGGTTGCTCTTTATCTATTAATGCTTCTCTTTTCTTTTATAATCAAAATCATTTTATTGTGGCTTCTGATTTTCGTCTTCTGAAAGTGTGCATGTTTATTATCTTATTATGTATAATGTCCTTATTCCTTTATGTTGTTTGGTACTGCATATAGTTTTACTGTTTAGTATCTTTTTATCTTGATGTTTTCCCTGAAAAGGGCGGGGACTGGATGTAAAAAAGCACATGAGTGCTTATCTATTATCCTCGAATAAAAGAATTTTGCCTTGCCTTGCCTTGCCTTGCCTTCTCTCTCTCTCTCTCTCTCTCTCTCTCTCTCTCTCTCTCTCTCTCTCTCTCTCTCTCTCTCTCTCTCTCTCTCTCTCTCTCTCTCTCTCTCTCTCTCTCTCTCTCTCTCTCTCTTCTCTCTCTCCTCTCTCTCCCCCTCTCTCTCTCTGTTTATATATATATATATATATATATATATATATATATATATATATATATATATCACATATATATCACTCATATATGTGTGTATATGTATATATGTATATATGAATATATGTATATATGTGTATATTTATCATGTATATATACACATGAATATGTATATATGTCTTTCAGTCTGTCTTTTTGTTTGTCTGTTTATCCAATTGGATATGCATTTTTCAGAACAAATGAATACACACGCACACACACACACACGCACGCACGCACGCACGCACGCACACATTCTCTCTCCCTCACACACACACACAAACACACACACACACACAAACACACACACACACACAGGGAGGTAGGGAGGGAGAGAGAGGTACGTTACCCACAGCTGTACAGGTTTCAGATTTTTTTTTAAAATACAGAGAATCCCCGAAGTCGCCATATCATCATGAACACTGATATAATCCACAACACCTACACCAGTAGTAGTCATACAACACCACACCTCCACCTACTAACACCACCACCTTCATCACCACCAGAACCACCACCTTGATCAAACCGTTTCACACCACACAACCGATCACCTCGAGAAAAGCACCAGTAAACACAGAGAGAGAGACACACAACACAAACATACACTCACAATAAAACAAACACAACACTCACAACACACTCACAAACACAAACACACCTGAAACCCTTGTCCACATGCTTGAGTTCGATGTGTCCCTGGGCAGAAGAAGGACTCTCCCCAGATACTCCCTGACGTTTGGAACGACTCTCTCCCCCTCCGGGACTCTGCCGGTCCTCGGCGATAGTGGCCAAGATATCGGGCTTGCCGCTGTGCAGAGCAGTATCCGTCACCTTGAGGTGCAGCACAGATTTCAGCTTGTCCACCTCCGCCGTCAGTTTCTTGGTCTCCTTGGAGCTCTCCTGCAGGAGGCGATCCTTCTCCTGCAGTTCCGAGCTCAGCTGCTGCACCTGGCTGGTCTTGTCCTTCAGTTGCCGCCGGAGTTCGGGATGAGCACCTTGAGCTTGGCCACGTCGAAGGTCTCGCCATCGATGGTGACCTGCAGGTGCCCGTGGCTGGCCCCGTTCCCATCTTGCCGCTGCTGCTGCTGCTGCCTCGTGCCGGGGCTCCTCCGGACGCTGCGCAGGAGCCCGCCGACTGTCCTCCGCCCTTGGTGCCGCCGCTGCCGCTGGTGGGGGTGCTGCTGCTGTTGGTGTGCTTGGTGTGTGAGGAGGAGGGAGGGGGTGTTCGGGCGGAAGAAGAAGGGGAGGCGGGTGGGCGACTGGTGCTGCTGGCGTTGAGGTCCGACCGTTTCTCTGGACTGAGGCCCTTGTCGGGAGGCGGAGGCATTTTACCGACGGCGGGGGTCGGTGGTGGCGGTGGCGGGCTGGGGCGGAGAGAGAGCGCGGGAGATGGCGCGCGCGGTGCGCGTGGCTGTAGCGTTGGTTGGGCTGCTGGCGGGTCCCACCGCCACTCTCCTCCCACTTCAGTCAGCCAGGCGATGCTCTCACAGCTGTGGTGACAGAGTTTCTCTCTCTCTCCGAGCTGCTTGGAAGAAGATGATCAATGGGCTCGTTTGAGAAAAGCGGCGGGGGGAAAAAGTCTACCCGATCTGTTGTTTTAGTTAGTTAACCTGAAACCAGACGAAACAAAAACATTTGATTGTCATACGTGTAATACTCAAACGTTTCCTGTTTTGATTCTAGAATTTTTGAAGAAAAAAGATGTGATATACATAATTGTATTATGCATATTATGTAATATACATATATTATTATATGTATAATATATATATATTATATGTATCTATATTATTATTTACTATGTATATATCATTACTATATATATATATATTCGTTTGTGTTGTGTGTGTGTGTGTGTGTGTGTGTGTGTGTGTGTGTGTGTGTGTGTGTGTGTGTGTGTGTGTGTGTGTGTGTGTGTGTGTGTGTTACTACGATAATTTTTAAAGTGTTCCATTCTAGACAAAATTAACTACATTTTTCTGTAAAGTAGTGCTTTAAGATGACATAACGTTAAGCCCCCAAAAATCAATTAAAAAAACCGACTCACTATGAGAGAAAGAAAGACAAAAGAAACGCCAACTGCAGCAGCAGGAAAAGAGGAAAAAGAAGAGGAACCAGAATTTAAAAAAAAGAAGCATAAGAAGCGCGAATAATCGCAAAGAAAAAGAATTGCAAAGAAGAAGAAGAAAAGAATTGCAAAGAAGAAGAGGAAGCAAAATTCAAAAATGTGTTCCCTTTGATGTTGTTTTGTTTTTAATAGGATATGACTTAGCTGTTTTTCGGTTTGGCTGTTTAAGAAATTACCGAATTTTAAAAGGAAACTTTGCAGGTTATTAAGGCGTCCATCCAACACTGCCGTGCAACTCTCAGAATGTGCTCAGATCTTTAAGTCATTCCCAACCCCACTCCACCTTACTTATGATTGCACTAGGCCTTGGAGGACACCAAGAGAGTTATATGTGAATCGATGCTCTAAAGGTAATGCTCCTGCCTATAAAGCAAAAAGTTGGAGTTCGATTCCCGTTTGAGTCCAAAATGTTTTCCCTTTTCACTAGAAGGGAGTGGTGTCCGGGTACTAGCCATTTGGATAAAATGATAAACCAACATCTCGTGTGCAACATGTATACAGTGGACGTAAAAGAACCCAGGGCAACACGACAGGAATACAACAAAAAGTTTGGTGTCGTTATTCTTGTGGCGACGGGTATAAATACAATACAGAACAATACAACACAATGCAAAACAGTGCAATACAATACAATGCAGTTCAATACAGTAAGTAC
>CM060316.1:47991257-48001257 GCA_030674155.1 Stramonita haemastoma | reverse complement strand
GAATGAATTACGGGGAGTGAGAGGGGAAAGTGGAGGAATGTACAAAGGTGGGGTAGGCAGTTATGAACATAGTGTAGGCAAGGGAGAGGGAGGAAGGAGAGAGGGGGCGAAGGTTGAGGGTGGGTGGGTGGGGGGATTGTCGACAGGGAATCGAAGACTACTCCCCTCCTAAGCCCCCCCCCCCCCCTCCCATCGTTGCCGACAACAAGGGTCTGTGACCAGCCCCATCCATCACCCAGCGACTTGAAAGGGGAACTCAGTCCACTGAGTCTTCCGGGGCTGCACACAATGCTACGATACACATGCACGCACGTGCACGCACGCACTTGCGCGCGCATGTACCTTGTGTGTATACACGCCACGTAATACGCGTCTGCAGGCATGCACAAGCACACACATGCACACGCGTACAGACACTCATATACACATACGCAAACACACACGTGTGCGCGCACACAGACACAAACACACACTCATACACATACCCAAGCAAACACAGGCCCATGCACACATACACGCACACATGCGTGTACGCACGTCCATATACACATACATACATACACATAACATACATATACATACATACATACATACATACATACATACATACATACATACATACATACATACATACATACATACATACATACATAATACATACATACATACATACATACACGGACGGACGGACGGACGGACGGACGGACGGACGGACGGACGGACGGACGGACGGACGGACGGACGGACGGACGGACGGACGGACAGACAGACAGACAGACAGACAGACAGACAGACAGACAGACAGACAGACAGACAGACAGACAGACATACATACATACATACATACATACATAATACATACATACATACATACATACATACATACATACATACATCTACATATACAGTCCCACAAATATGCATGTGTGTATGCATATGTAAGCACACGCACGGAGAGAAAGATACAAGCATTCACAAATATTCACAGACACACAGACACATACGCTCGCGCGCTCACGTGCGCACGTAAACACACACACGCGCGCACACGGGTGTGCCCACATACAAACATACAAGCACCCATACACAATATCATACACACATGCGTGTGTGCACTCGCGCCCACACAATTACACACACACAAATTCGCTCGTTTTCTCTACCGCAAGACAAAAATAACAGTCTAGGTAATAATACAAGACAACACAAGTCAGAACAAGGCAAAAAGTAGAGCAAGACTAGCCAAGGCAATGCAAGACGAGGCAAAACAGAAGAAGGAAACTGCAAAAGCAGAGCAAAGCAAAACAAGACATGACAAGGCAAAACAAGTAATGGGCAAGAAAAAAAGATAAGGTAGGACAAGGCAGGAAGACGAGACATGACAAAGCAAAACAAGACTAGGCAAGTCGAAATAAGACAAGACATAAAAGACACTTCTGTCACCAACAGCAAAATATGCCTCTCGATATAATTAATCACGGACCTTTAAATTAAAAGAGTTTAATTGTCGTTTTCTCAGGAAAAGAGTAAACATAGCATTGTCCAGTCTTTCGACCTCGAGTGAAAGTTCAGTATTGTCCTCAATTTAGAAATAAACCCCTTTCTACCTACTTCTGTAAATTGAATAAAGAATGAAACAGACAAACATACCCCCACCCCCACCCCCACCCCCGAAAAAATACCCATCAAAAAGCAACAAAACAAAACAAAGAAAACACAAACAATAAAACAGTAACAACGTAAACAACAACAACAAAAGACAAAAAGCAAAACAAAAAAAATACCCTCAACCAACAAAACAAACAAACAAGATTTTGTCTCTCTCTCCATTCACTGCTTTTATCCTTTCCCCAAGCTGCAGTCTCTGAATGGCTTATACCGGCTCAGAGATAAGTTCGCCATCGATCGCTTAAATCTTCCGGGCCCTCTGCGCATGCCACACTCTATTTGCGTCACTTCCGATTCCGTCATAAGGAAAATATGGGCGGCTAGGGAGAGCAAATAAATCCCAACTGCTGTTTCGTTTACTTTTTTTTCTGATTTTAACTCTAGGTTGGTGGGGTTTTTTTACGCTTTGTTTTTGTTTTTGTTCATCTACTAGTGAAAAGGGAAGTGTATGGATTTTATTTCCCAGGGACTTCGTAAGCTAAATAAACTGAAAACAAATACAAAAAAAAACACGATGAAGAATGAGTAGGAGGTTAGACTAAGAAAAAAATACATGTGGAATATCAGGGGGGATTTATAAAGCTTGCTTGTGACAGCACAAAAATAGATTCCACGTCAGTCTAAACAAAAAAAAGCAAGAGAACGCCGTGCACAGTATGACAATGTACGCGTACGTTAAAAAAATAATAAATAAGCACATGAGTGCTTTTAATCCTCAAAATAAAGGAATGAACGAAAGGATACTCAATAAATGATAAACAAAATATGCAAAGAGGGAATTTACACAGAGATAATAACGTAAGATAACAAAAATGTGTATATCTATTCATACAGCACTAACAATTTCCTTTCACATTCATCTGATTAAACATGCGGGTGAAGAAGCACGTAACCGCACTAGCCTACTTAAATAATCATTTTCAAATGCAAAACTAAGTATACACTGATATGGGATTTTGTTTAATGGGGCGATGAGGGGTAGACGAAGATTACTATACACAAATGCATGCCAATGTTTAGTAGCGCGTGTGCGTGTGTGCGTGCGCGTTTATGCGCACACATACACATACATACGCCTGCGCGCACACGAACGCAAACACATATTGCACAAACAAAAACACGCGTAACACAGCCACACATAGACAGACAGACGCAGACACGGACGTACACACACATACACACACAAGCACATAAGCACGTACTCCCACGCATGCCATCCCCCCCTCACACACATACACACACACGCACGCCCGCACGCACACACACGCGCGCGTGCCTGCACACACACATACACAAACACACACACACACATACACATATAGCCACATATTTACATATTATTTCTCAGCTTAACTTCACACCTACCTGTTGTGTATCTGCTTCTCATGTCTCACAGAAGGTTTTACATACGTAGATAACACAAGCATAAAACATCATGCAGGTTAGTCTCGAGAATTTGCTACAAACCCAACTATCCATGAAAGCTATGCCAGACTTTCAGCACAGTCATTTGATACTAACCCACCTAAGCACATGCGTCATTTACTGAACTTTTCAGTTAGCATGACTTATGCAAGTTAGTTTACACTAATGGAGTCCATCATTTTTCAGGTCGTAGATTGCATGCTAGGTATGATCATGTCATCCATGCTACCAGCCATATCATTCGTACTCCTCGACGAAAAAATATGGGGGTTTTAATCGTAAGCACAAGCTGTTTTGCATGCGTTCACTACCAAGATCTCGGTTTACAGTCTTGTCTGAAGGATTTGCAGGCAGTGGTGTTGGAATGAACGTGAGCTCTAGAGGGAAGTATCCTCAGTTGGAAACCCCAGTGGAGATTTTACCCTGTACCTTTACCTTCTGTCAGACCACCAGTTGAAACTTTAACCACTCCGCAGATCTGCCCCTCCCTCCTGCTCTCTCCCCCCTTTTCCCCCGTCTACCTCTAAGTGGGTTAAACTACTATGATCAATCATTTCTCCATACTTGATCACGTCAGCTTGCTGGGCAAAATCAACGTTAATGACATCATGAGCTTCCTAAGATAAATGATATCCTGCCTTACGCAGGGTGCCATATATCCCTTTTTGATTTACTACTCTTAACTACAAAGAAGTGTGGAATATAGAGACGTGGGTTAAGTAAGCAAAGTTAGAAGAAAATGAGTAAGGAAAGCGATACTGATTAATAGCTTTCCAGAATGCATACTCTGGTGCCCACTTTAGTGTTTTCTATGTCACCAACGGTTAATCACCATCTAACGAAATAAACGATATTTTACTGACTGAAAAGGGGGGGGGTGGATGTCGTGTGGCTACAAAAAGGGATCATAATTTGCTTGAAATACGCACATCAATGGACTGACAAGGCGAAAGCAAACACGAAAAGAGATACAAATAAAAACAACAGTAAAAGCAAGAACAAAAAGAGGATCGACAACGAAAAAATGCCCTGGAACTCAGTATCCAAAAGGCAGGACTACAACGTAAAGATGCGACACCTGATTTTTTTTACATGGCATCGCCATCACTTCACTCCACCTGAACAGATAGACTGACTTGAAATTTTGTTTGTGTCAGTTTTAAGTTGAAATGACTGTTTTTGCGTTACTCAAAGTAGATCTGTGATTGCAGAAGTTTCAATGAGTCAATAGTCTTTATCAATTCATATAGCTATGGCTGAATCAAACACATACCACACGGTGACTGTGGGAATTCAATTTGACCTAAGAACTTATTTCTGTACACCACAAGCTGACCCATGCAGTGCTTTCTATGAGCAAAATAAAAAAAAGGGAACAGGTTACAGCTTTGTGACTAGACTTTCTCTTTGCTTAAAGAGATAAAGCCTGAGCTTTTCCCATTGTTTGATCGTTCTATATTGATTCAATATAACACGTAATGAGAAAAAGATAATCCAGAAGACAGAAACAACAAAGGGAGAATATCAAATGAAGCTACATTGTGATCTCTGGCGTTTCTCTTTCGCAGAGTGATTGGACACAACTATACAAACTTCTTGCAGAGTTTCTGCTCCTGCGAGAAGATTTAAAACTGGCGTGGCAGCAAAAGAAATGTAACGTATGTTGACAAAAAAAAAGTCACAAAACAAGGAACTTGGCATTACCCAGGAGTCCCGAAAAATATATTTCTCAGATTCACCCCACCCCACCACCCCAGCCCCTAACCTCCCCTCTCACGTACCCCCTCTACCCCAACCACCACCTTCTCCCTGATCCCCCACAATTTCCTGTGCCCGTCTCCAGCACTCCTCCAGAGAATGGCCGACAGAGAAGGTGACCATCGATCAGCGGAACACTGCCACCTTCTGCTGAGGATACACACAGTTCATGCCCCTCCCTCACTGCCTCACAGCAGAGCTGTGGGGGCTAGGAATTGCAAGGGATTTCATTTCGGGTTCTTTTTGGAAATACAACCACAAATACAATCTTTTCTTCTTTTTCTTGTTTGTTGTTGTTGTTGTTGTTGTTGTTGTTGTTTTCTTCTCTTCCTCTTCCTTCTCTTCTTCTTCTTCTTCTTCTTCTTCTTCTTCTTCTTCTTCTTCTTCTTTCTTCTTCTCTTCCTTCTTCTCTCGCATTCTTCTTCTTCGCATTCTTCTTCTTGCATTCTTCCATTCTTCTTCTTCTTCGCATTCTTCCATTCTTCTTCTTCCATTCTTCTGTTCTGCTTTTTACAGGGTATACAAAAGTTGGAAAGTCGTTTGATTCAGTTTACCTTCTTTTTTACTATTATGAACAAGCAGAACAAAGAGTAGGGGAATAAGATGTGAAGGGAAATACTGTGGTGTATAGTGTGGCGTAATATGGTCTGGTACGGCATGGTTTGGTATGGTAGAGAGACAGACAGAGACACAGACAAACAGGCAGACAGACAGACATAGGACAGACACAGTCACACACACAGAGAGAGCAAATACTGGAGTGTCTATCACACTCTACTAAAAATAGCAACAACACAACAACAAAAAAGATGCAAAACAAAGCAAAACAAAACCTTTAACCAAACAAACAAAGAAATAACCATTACGTCAAGATAACAAAGCCGTCCAGTTTCCCGCACAGAAAAATCGCCTACACGAGCCAATTACGGAAAACGGCTCTGAGTGACACTTCAGCTTAGAATAGAATATGGGCAGCACCCAACGTAAACAGGAATCCCTCTTTAATAAAGAAACGAACAAAACACATTGCACCGGTGTCGAAAAAAGTAGCTTCCTATTGTTATTTTTCCCTTGGATAATAAAGATTCAATATCAGGAAAAAAAAAAAGAAGAAGAAAAGATTCAGTACTATTCATCTTCTGTAGAATAATGTTTGATGTTAACTTTTTTTAGTTGGTTTGTGAAGTTTGTCTGCTTGTGTAATTATTCGTCTTTCTGTTTTTTTGTATATATGATACAATACGAGTTATGTTTTTCTTGGCTTTTATTTTCATTACTATGGTAACACTGTCAGATAGATGTTGTGAATTACGAGCAGGTGACATAACAACATTATACATACCATCCCCCCCCCTCCCGAAAGTTTTAACCATCTATCAAACATAGTATTTACAGACCAATCCTTGGATAATATCGACTCGACGCGACTCGATTCGACCCGGTAACCACACACACACACACACACACACACACACACACACACACACACACCACACACACACACACACACACACATACACACCACACACACACCACACATAAACACACAACACACACACACAACTAACACACCACGCACGCACGCATCATCACCACGCACCACACACACACACACACACACACACACACACACACACACACACACAGACATGCAGTAATTGACAGGTAGAAGGGAAATGAGTGTGCTTTGGAAGCTTGAGAATTGAAAGTGCAGATATGTTTTAGCAGGAACAATTTGTGTACGCGGGGACCTCATCGACACACAGGAAACCACTGATTACCTTTTAGAGCCTTTTTCTTTTTCACTGAAAGAGAGAGAGAGAGAGAGAGAGAGAGAGAGAGAGAGAGAGAGAGAGAGAGAGAGAGAGAGAGAGAGAGAGAGAGAGAGAGAGAGAGAGAGAGAGAGAGAGAGAGAGAGAAGAGAGAGAGAGAGAGAGAGAGAAGAGAGAGAGAGAGAGAGAGAGAGAGAGAGAGAGAGAGAGAGAGAGAGAGAGAGAGAGAGAGAGAGAGAGAGAGAGAGAGAACAAAAATATGTGTGCTTATTGCATTAGGTTGTTCTTTTAATCGTTTACTCTATCGTTGAATGATAAAAAAAAACATCATTTGTGTGATATGTGTAAGATATTGTGTGTGTGTGTGTGTGTGTTGTGGTGGTGTGTGTGTTGTGTGTGTGTTGTGGTGTGTGTTGTGTGAGTGTGAGTTCGTCTGTGTTTGTGTGTTCGTGTGTGTCTTGTGATGTGTTCTGTTGTTTGTTCTGTCCTGTGTGCTTGTGGTGTTGTGCGTACTGGTGCGTGCGTGCGTGCGTGCGTGCGAGCGTGCGCGCGCGTGTGTGTGTATGTGTGTGTGTGTCTGTCTGTCTGTCTTTTGTCTGTGTGTGTGTCTGTGTGTCTGTGTCTGTGTATATTTGTGTGGGTGTGTGTTTACATAATTAAATTTGGTAAATACAGCAGTGCCGAAGTGTCGAAAAGCATTGACAAGCTCAGTCAAAACAACAACAACCCTCCCCCCTACCCTTAAAAGATAAACAAGGATGTTTCTAATTGATCACATATTTTTTGCATCTGGCTTCCTATCCTGCGATTCCCAGGTGTCACAACACCCACGCCAGTCAACTGATCATGTCACGTACAGTCACAACTACACCCACGCTCCTTCTCTTTATGTACAGTCACGTCAACGTTTATACTTTTTATTACTACAGTCATGTATGTGTTCATTCCTTCTTTTTTTTTCTTCTTTTTTTTTCTACAGTCATGTTCATATTCATTCTCTTTTTACGACAGTCATGTACATGTTCATTCTCTTTTTCTATACTACTACAGTCATGTCCATGTTCATTTTCTTTTCTTTTTACAACAGTCATGTCCAATTTTATTTCTTCTTTTTACACACAGTCATGTCCAGTGTAGATATCTTATCACCGAGAGTACATGTCAGATGAGAGAGAGGAGAGAGAGAGATGAGAAGAGAGAGAGAGAGAGAAAGAGAGGAGAGAGAAGAGAGAGAGAGGGGGAGGACAGAGAGAGAAGAGAGAGACAGAGACAGAGAAGAGAGAGAGAAAGAGAGATGAGAGAGAGACAGACAGACAGGACAGACAGACAGACAGACAGACAGACAGACAGAACAGACAAAGAAAAAGAACAGAAAAAAAAAACAGAAAAACACAGAAATAGAGAGATATACATCACCCAGATACACAGACAGCCGCAAGAAAAGAAATACACACACCACAAAACATAAAGCAAAGAGTTTGAAAACTAAAAGACAAAAAAGACAAAAAGCAAACCAAACAAACAAAACTTAGATAACCAATTCCGACAATGAAGGGAGAGAATGCGTGCGGGATAGCCTCCTGTAGTAAACTTCAATTCGCTGCCCTTTATAGAAATTATCTTTACTCTCAACCCCCACCCCCCATCTCCACCCCCACCCCAAAGTCACTTGCTCTTTCTGTCTTCCTCCTCTTTCTTTCTATTTCTCTCCTGTCTTTCTGCCTTTCTCGCTTCCACCCACTCTGTCAAGCGGAAAAGAAATGGTTGCCCAGTGTCCAGAAATGGTACGCCGACACGACAACACGCTAAGCAAGAAAAGAGGGAAACAAATTGATGAGAAACACGAACATGGCAAACATTTACCGTTATAGTAAACTATCGCAGGCAACTGGTCAGATTGAATGTAATGCATGTGCTACGTTTGATTTGGAAACTAAAAAGTATGGGAATGGCTAGATGGAATCGAGTATTGCAGTCCCTTTCGCTGCTGTTAGGATCAAAGTGAGCCAAACTACAATGGAAAAGGAAAACACGCAACTGAGTGGGGTATTTAACGGACAGCCAACCCACCACGCACGCACGCACACACACACCACACACACCACACACACTAAACACACAACACACACACACACACAACACATACACACACACACACTTACACACAACACATAAGCAACACACACACACACTTTTTGACCTGCATTTCCTAAGATCATTTACTAAACTACTCCATCGCTAGTATTCCTATAGTTTGAAGAAATGATAGATCACTCCTAATTAGTAAAACGAACTTTAAACTATCATTTTTTTTCCAAAATTGTAAAGAAAGATCAAAAACCTTAACAGCTCAGCATTCCTATTTTCTTAAATCGTTCTACCATATCTTACCAATTTAACCCATAGACATACCGACCAGTCCCACCAAAATGAATCTTTTAATCACGGCCCAGATTCAAAACAATCTTTGAAGTTTTGGCTTCAGGAACCTCCGAGCTGACTCCCCAATCTCTTCAATCTATCAATAAAGGGGTGGGTGGGTGAACAATTAATCAAAGATATCTCCAGCCGTCTCTAACTTTCATTCACTCTCCTAAAGACGTCTGGATCCCACAATTCATCAAGCGCCCTAACTCCCTTCGATTCACCCACAACAAAGAGAAAAAGACGACAGAGTTGCCCCCTTTCCCCCCTCCCCTCCCTCCTCCTTCCTCCCTCCTTACTTCTGATCTTTTGGACGGTGAAGACTCGCCCTCCAATTTTCTACAGGTCTCATCTTGGATGATCTTCTTTCCCCACTTGACCCTCATCTACTTCCCTGCCCCCCCCCATCCCCCCTCATCCCCCCCCCCCTCTCACCCCCATCCGACCCCTCTCCATGCCAGAGCTCGTTTCTTATCGTCACCAACTTATTCGTTCCATCATCACAGGTCAGAGATCATAAGTTGTTTTTTTGGGGGGATTTCTTTGGATTGTCTTGATGGTTATACAGATCAAAAAAAGGAGTTTAAAGAGAGAGAAGAGAGATATGGAGAGATGGAGAGAGCGAGAGAGCGAGAGAGAGAGAGACAGAGACAGAGAGAAAGAGAGAGAGAGAGAGAGAGAGAGAGAGAGAGAGAGAGAGAGAGAGAGAGAGAGAGACACACACACACACACACGCAGACAGACAGACAGACAGACAGACAGACAGATAGACAGACAGACAGATTCAGACAGACAGACACAGAGACAGATAGACAGAGGAACAGAGACAGAGACGGAGACAGGTACAGTCAGAGACGTAGAGGACAGCAAAATGCCAAAAGATTTAGATTTTGAGTTGCAGTCAACTTCAGTTTATCTGTCTTTGTCAGATTATATTAATTACCTTCCTGACC
>CM060316.1:47983757-47986257 GCA_030674155.1 Stramonita haemastoma | reverse complement strand
TTGTGAAAAAAATTTCATTGTCGATATCTGTGACTGTTTCCAGTAAGACCTACGGCATAAGCTCATTACTCTCAGGCTGTTCAATTTTCTCTGTTTTTCCTCTCTCATAAGCTATGTCGGTGCTTGATGATTGAAACGGAATTGAGTAGGTGTACAGTGATAAAAAGGTAAAGGTGTCCCACAACGTATGTGGTCGTAGGGGAGCGAGGCATCAGAGACATCAGCTTCTCTAGGGGCCAGCATATCGAGGGCGGCGCCCATCTCCTCTGCCTCGCTGCTTAACCTTCCCTGTCCCTAAAGAGGGCAGGTACCCATTTACAGCTGGGTGATATGGGAGATTGTACTGAAGCCGAGGTGCGCAAACGGTCACCCATCCAATTGGTAACCACGCTCGATGCAGCGTAACCTTGGCTTGGGGAAAGCGAGTGCTCTGACCACGGAGCTACCCCGTCCCCAGATACCCTGATAAATCCCCCTATTACTGACAGAGCAGGATGGGTATACATACATACACGTATAATTATGAGCGCCAATTTACAACTGGTTTATCATTGTTTTGGTGAAATCACTGATCTTTTATTGTACCCCTCTCCCCCGACTTTCTTTTGATGTAGTGTGGCCTAAGTCTGATGCACTGTTAAACGTTATTGTTGTTGTTATTAATAGTCATTGTTCAACAGCAGCAGCAGCAGCAGCAGTGGAAGTAGTAGTAGTAGTAGTAGTAGTAGTAGTAGTAGTAGTAGTAGTAGTAGTAGTAGTAGTAGTAGTAGTAGTAGTAGTAGTAGTAGTAGTAGTAGTAAAAGTAGTAGAAGTAGAAGTAGTAGTAGTGGTAGTAGTAGTATCAGTATCAGTATCGGTATCAACACCATCATCATTAACATCATCATCATCATCATCGTCTTTCTCCTCCTCCTCCTCCTCCTCCTCCTCCTCCCTCCTCCTCCTCCTCATCATCATCATCATCATCATCATCATTACTGTTATTGTTTTTTGTTGTTATTGTTATCAGTGTGGTGGTTGGGACTGTTGCTGCAGTGTGTGGCGGTGAGGACTTTTGGTAGCAAAACAGATGCCAGATCGATACACCTTCTGACGCGTTTTCCTTTGCAGAAGCCGTGCACTGGAGTAAGGGAAGCAACTTTTGTTTCAGGGTAAGCCAGGCCAATAGAAGCAGAGTTAGCTACCTTTACCCATCAGACTCTATTTCATCGTGTGCATTTATTCTAATTTCCCCGCCTTATCATGATAGATTTAAATCAGCAAAACAACAAACATCCATCCCTTCTTTCCCTGCTCCCACCACAACCCTTTGCTTCTTTTATATTCTGGTCTATGTTTTTGTTTCGATTTTTCGAATCTTGTATAGTAGTAGTATAAGTTTTCGGATGAGACTATAAACCGAGGCCCCGTGTGAAAACGCACGCAGAACATCTTGCATACACGTTAAATCCTGTTCCGCTTTTCGTAAGAGTAGGCCATCGTGTGCCGGTGGGAACAGATGACATTTACAAAACTGCATACAAACGAGGACTGGATGTAAAAAAGCATATGATTGCTTATTCGATTATCCTCGATATAAAAGAATAAATAAATAAATAAATAGATAAATAAATAAATAAATGAATACATAAATTAATAAATAAAAATAACACCTCTTGTCTTTGTGTCTCTGTGTCTGTCTCAGTTTGTCTAAATTTGTCTTTGTCTGTTTGCTTGTTTGTCTGTCTGTCTTTCTGTCTGTCTCTGTGTCTCTCTTTGTCTCTCTGCCCATCTTTTTAACTCTGTGTGCGCGAGCATACCTGCCGCGCGCGCGCGCGCGTGTGTGTGTGTATGCGTGGTGTGTGTGCCTGCGTGCATGCCTGCGTGTGTGTGTGCATGCGCCAGCGTGTACGCGCACATGCTTGAATACACTGTTTACTTTCTCGTTAGCTGCACGACTCTGGAACAACTGCCTGTAGTTAAGATGGCTAGTCTTAAGAATAAAGGTGCAATTCAACAGAACCGGTTTTTTTGTTGTTTGAGAACTTTATCAAATGATTTCATTCACTCATTTATTCTTTTGATATGGAGGATAATGGAATACGCACTCATGTGCTTTTTTACAACCAGTCTCCGCGTGTATGCAGTTTTGTCAACTTTGTCATCTATCCCTACCGGCACACAATGAATAAGAGTGATTTAAATGATCAATAGGTTATTGGACGAATCAAGGAATGCTACCTGTATGCCCCGGCGAAACGCATAACTCATAGATTGTTTTTTAAATCATAACACCCTCAACGCCCCCCTCCCGCTCCTCCCCTCCCCCCACCGGGGGGGGGGGGGGGAGGTCATAGCCACTGAAAAGAAGCCAGCATGTTTTGCTCAAATCTTTTGATCAATAAGTACACGGCATTTGACTCTATTCAAGAACACCTTCATTGCTGTGTAACTAGGGCCTCAACAACCTGAAAGGAACTATTGCAACAAAAGTTGCCAGCGTAAAAGCTTTTAGTGCACA
>CM060316.1:47976257-47978757 GCA_030674155.1 Stramonita haemastoma | reverse complement strand
TGGTGTGTGTGTGTGTGTGTGTGTGTGTGTGTGTGTGTGTGTGTGTGTGTGTGTGTGTGTGCGTGCTGCGCGCGCGCCGCACGCACGCGCGTGAAGCACAGGCATGACTTATACTATACCTAAATGGTTCAAATCGTTTTACTTCAATCCATTGGGCCCATAAGGTCGTGGGTCTGGTACTTTAAGGTTGGGATTTTTACAATGTCCCCAGTTAACTTAAAGCACAGACCTGCCAGTGCCTCAATTTCCTTCGCATATATATATATATATATATATATATATATATATATATATATATATATATATATATATATATATATAATAATATATATATAATAAAATATATATTCATACATTCATGCATACAGACATACAGACATACAGACATTACATACATACATACATACATACATACATACATACATCATAACATACAACATAACATACATACATACAACATACATACATACATACATAACATACATACATACATACATACATACATACATACATACATACATACATTACATACATACATACATACATACATACATCATACAACAACTACATACATACATACATATTCAGGAAATCAAATATGCACGTTAAAGACCCATAATTCATGTCAGTATTTGATCTTTTACAGTAACGTTAACTTTCCCAGCATGCATCTTGTACATGGAGAGGGACGGATTCCACTGGAAACTTGCCGAAGAAAAATGGCCTGAAAATTTTTTTTTAGTGCTTTCCCCCCAGCAATTCCTAGGGTGTTGATGGAGAAGAGAGAAAACACAGTGGCAGGCATGTTGTCAGGGTTGTGAAATCATTTGGCCCCAGGGGTCAGAATGAACCTCAGGTTGTTGCTGTCCAGGGATTCAGAACGAATGGTTTCGAACCGGAGGAACTTTAAGTTGGACGCCCGTAGAGTCAGTTCACTTCAGTTGATTCATTGTCTGGCTTGCATAGAAAGTTAAAATACGCTATGATTAACGTTAATTTTGAAAACAAGCCAAACAACAATAACAACTCTCTGAATTTGTTGATTGCCCAGACTGAGAGTAGTTATTAGTAGGAACCGAATGCTGTTGAGATATATAATGGCATTGTAAATGATAGCTTTAGAGTCACAAAGAGACGATACAAATAAAACAAATAAAAACAGACAGATTATAAAGGCGAAAAATAAATAAAACAAACCAAACGAAAAAAGCACAAAAACTTCATAATTAAACAAAAAAAGCAACTTTGTTGCATCAACTGTAAAAAAAACAAATCTACATTCTTGACAAAATATCCCTGTTCAGGATTTGAACGAGACACGTTCATTCAATTCAATCAATCCAACCATTCATTCACGAAACGTTAGGAGATTTCTGGCCAGAAATACTCCGGAATGTGGAGGGATCTCTTTGCTTTGACACGGGAAACACTGGGCAGGAAAAGAACGGCTTCTATGCGTCTCACTGGGCAAAACATTTCTTTCAGGTTTCTGAATAAAGCAGTTTAGCTGCTTCAAACAGCAAAGGCATTTTACGGGAAAGGGTTTTGATTCTACTCATGATTGGTCTGGCTTGTCCATGCTTTAAACAGCAATCATATTTTTCGGGCGAAGATTTGATTCTATCAATGATTGCTCTTGCTTTCCATGGTTTAAGAACCTGGATAATCGCAGTGTCCTCCACAAACTATTAAAGAAGGAAGGTGGCAGAAAGGTTAAGACATTTACCTGCCTACCAAGTTAACTGTGAGGTTCCTTGTTCGATTCCCAGTCTAGGCCTCTCCAGTTTGACTAGAAAATCGAAGTAAATGTCAATGGCTTTCGATAAAACAGAGGCCCCGTGTGCGAAAGCACGCAGAAAGTCTTGCGCACATGCTTAAAAAACCGTTCTGCCTTTGAGAAGCTGGTAGGAACGGATGAAAAATCGAAAAGTAAAACCACAAGCACACAGGAGTCGTGTTTAGACACCCCCCCAGAAGTTGGAATGCAGCTACCTTAATGGTGGGGATAAAGGTTGCATACATTAAAATCTCACCATTGTTGAACCTCGGAACTTAAGCAGAAGAACGAAAAAACCCCCCTAAAGCGCCATCTGGGACTCAGATTCAACACTCATTGCGTTATTCATGACACAGATGTCTCCAGAAAGCAAGTTAAACTTTCCCTAGAGTTCAGGGTAAATAAATATGTAAATCAGGCTTTGTTTTCTGTCTCCCCCCCCCCCCTTATCCTGAATGGGGGGGGGGGGGTCCGAATGCTAGCTAGTCTTTTAGATGAGATGTTTAACCTATGTCCAGAGAGTATTACATATTTCACACATGGAAAGAAACGAAACTAAACAGAGCTTATCTACTCATTGTTTTGGTCACAAAGAGTAAATTAACAGAGAGTAAATTACCATAATATATACATAAGACGGTAAAATACACAGCTTACCAGGCAGCAATTAAAACGAAAATGCTATGTAGGCTTCCATAGATTTGTGACCACCCTACTTCCCAT
>CM060316.1:47968757-47973757 GCA_030674155.1 Stramonita haemastoma | reverse complement strand
TTGCAGTTGCTGTTTTGTTGTTGTTTGTTTTTGCTTGAGACTCGCAGTTTTTTTTCTTTCTTACTGTAGATTTTATATCTGTTTATTTTAGTCTCAGATTTGGTTCAGGCTATTTTGAAGGCAAAGGAACTTTGCGGAAGGGAGGACAACTTATTTCTGGATAGTCAACATCCTCTCTGAGAAACGGTTCATTTCCTTTCCTTCTGAATTCCGTCATTGTTCTTTTTGTCAGTTATGACTTTCACCAAGTAAATCGAAATCACTGTAAATGATTGAAAAACGACTTATTTATTGTGTTACAACAGGGTAGTTCAACTTTCAATACTATTTCATATCAATATTTTGTCAACACAGACATAGTTTAAAATGTTATTATGATTCTTTTTATTACACACACCAATAATGATTAGAAGTAACTGACTCCCCCCTAAAACAAGTAAACTAAAGTAAACAAAAAAAAAACAAAGGTAAAAGGAAACAAAACATGAATAATAATAGGATAGGTTAAAATCATAGAATAAATAAAAATACAGAAAATCATCGAAAAAGATAAAACAAACATAAATGTTTAAATAATAAAATGAATAAATAATATATACATAATAATGTCGCTCAAAAAACGTTATAAAAAAAATGATCTATAAACACTTTTTCATGCACTCTCTAGAACTCCAAATTTAAACAAATTAATAGTGAGATTTTTGCGCATGTGCTATATTTTTTGTGAATGGTTAAGGTAGCTATCTGCATTGTAACTTCAGGTAGGAAACAACAAAATCGACGAATAATCACAGGGTTCTAACTACATACCCTATAAAAGCAAAATTTACCATTTTTGTCAGCTTCTTGTCCCAAAATAGATCTCCATACCTATAGTTCTGAACTAACAAATCCTGCACACAACTCTACCCTACCAAACACCATGACTGCCACAAGAACCACCACCACAGACTAAGAAGAGAAAGAAGAAGAAGAAGGAAGATCCACACCCACCAAGCTACCCCCGTCAAAGTAACAGATCTTCAAAGCAGTGAAAAGCCTTAACGTCTTCTTCAAGAGATCCAACAGAACCATTTAGCTGCCCCCCCCCCCACACTACACTTTAGCTCCCCCCCCAACACACACCCATTCACACACACACAGACAGTGATATGTCCATGACAACGGTCAACTATCGCTGTCAAAACATCAAGTTTCAAAACCCTGGCAAGGTCCTTGTCGGTCTCAGCTGAACCATAAAAGTTGTATATGAATGGGAAAAGAGGTCTCAAAAACATGATCTGCCTTCAGAAGAGTCTAAGTTGTACTGTCACTTGTACAAAGGCTGTCAACACACCTATTTTCCACCCTTGTCTAAAAAGTAAAAAAAAAAAGAGAAAAAAACCACAACACCTTGAATGCTAAAGCAGTGCCGAATCCGTGTGTTTATCGATAGTTGTTTTTACTGTTTCTTGTGCTGTGATTTTTGCTGTAAGGATTTGTTGGGGAGTTTTTTGTCTGTCTATTTGTCTGATGTCAGTATTTCTGTCTGTATGTCTGGTCTTGTTGGTTTCTTGTTTGTTTTGTTGTTGTTGTTGTTGTTTTATTCTTTTTGTTAAGTTGATTGAGCGGATTATTGTATCATGAGTTCTGTGGGCTTTTTTTTTCTTTTGGGCCATGTTCTCTGTACAGATATTGGTATCAAGAAGTCAGTGTGTGTTGTGTGTGTGTGTTCTGTGTGTTGTGTTTGTGTGTGTGTGTGTGTGTTGTCTGTCTGTCTGTCTGTCTGTCTGTGTCTCTGTCTGTATTTGTGTCTCTGTGTGTGTGTGCGTGTCTGTTTGTCTGTCTGTCTGTCAGTCTGTGTCTGTGTGTCGGTGTGTCGGTGCATATCTCTGTTTGTAAATGCGTGTCTCAGTTTGTGTCTATGTCTGGGGTAGAGTGTCTCTCTGTCTGTGCATACGTATTCATATGTCTGTGTGCGTCACTGTCTGATTGTCTGCATGCTCGTCTGTCTGTTTGGCGCTGGGAGCTGAAAACAGGCAATAGAACACCTCTGCACCTGGAGTTCATTGCACCATCCAGCAATTGTAAAGTGAAACCATACAACATAGATTGCCAGTTCGTGGTTTCAACATGTCACCTTGTTGTTGGAAGTAGGCTTTTAAATTAAAAAAGGGGAAAACACCTGAAAACAAATACCCCAGAAACCAAACAACTCCACCCCCCCCCCCCCCCCCTTGCAAACCCTGAATAGAGGAAAGAGAAAAAGACGGAACAAAAAAATTCAACAGAAAAAAGAAAATAGAGAAAGGTTGAAAAACAAAGAAAAGGGAAAAAGGAGATGATGCCATAAAAGATAAAGAGAAAAAAAACAAGATGACATAAAAGAAAAAGAGGAGGAAACAGAGGACAGTTCAGAGAAGACATGAAGAATAAGGAGCTTAACAAGGAATAAAAGAGTGAAAATGACAATTGACAGTTAAGACTAGGATAACGATGAACACAAAGAAAGCCAGAAGGTAGGAGAGATAGAGAAAAAGAGCGAAACAAAATTGAATGATGTAAAAAGGAAACAATAAAAGCGGATAAAAACATGTCTAGACTATAAAAAAAATGGAAAGAAGTAGAAAGAAACTATGACTAGAAAAATTGCACAATGAAAAGGAGCAAAAAATGTTGATCCCCCCCTCCCCTAACACACACACACACGCACACCACACACGCACACACACACACTCACATACACACCACGCGCGCGCGCAACACACACACACACGCACGCACCACACACACGCGACGCACACACGTACACACACACGCACGCACGCTAGCACGCGCGCGCGCAGAGAGATAGATAGACAGACAGAAAGATAGACAGTACAGACACAGACAGTCAGAGACAGAACGAGATAGCAAAGACAGAAACAGAAACAGAGACAGACAGATATTAAGGCAGAGAAACAGACAAAGTCACATATACAGAAATGGATAGAAAAGATGATACAACTACAGAAACAGAGAAAGATATAGAGACAAACTCGACAGAGAGAAGTTGCGTGCTGGGTTGAAATGAAGTCAGAGAAGCGTGCGTATTGGCAATAAATATCCTAGTTCATTAAACGGCGACCTTATTTCTTGGTCTGTTTCTTCTCCGATTCCCTTGTTCCTTTGTTCCTTTTTTTACCATTTTATCCTCTTCCTTCCTTCCTCATTTCTTTTTTCTTTTCTTTTGTTCCTTTCTATTCCTCCCTTCGTTCGTCATTTCTATCGTGTGAATCTGATTATCACTCAAGCTATTTCTTCCATTATTCACTTTCTTAAAAATCGTATTATACTGGAGATTTTCTTTTATTATCAGTAGGTTTAACAGTTTTTCGCATCTTGAGAGAAATGTATCCATTTTTATGTGTACGGAAACAAGCTTAGTTTGTGTTTTGTTGTTGTTGCTGATGCTCTTTTTGTTGTTGTTGTTGTGTTGTTTTGTCTAGCATTTAAAATGTTTTCCCTTTTCTAATCATTAATTCACAAATCTGTAGGACTTCAAAAATGATGTTAATTGCTGATGTTCTGTTTGGTTTTTTATGCCAAGTATGGTTATATGCATGTGATTGCTTTTTGATGTGTTTTCCTTCTTGAAATCCAGAATATGTTTTCGGAGGTTAAATTCTTTGTCCTGACCTGCCTGCTTTCTGTTCTTTTTCTTCTTCGATTCCTCCTCTATTACTTTATTTGATTCTGTGTGCGTGTGTGTGTGTTTGTGTGTGTGTGTGTGTGTGTGTGTGTGTGTGTGTGTGTGTGTGTGTGTGTGTGTGTGTGTGTGTGTGTGTGTGTGTGTGTGTGTGTGTTTTGTGTGTGTGTGTTGTTGTGTGTGTGTGTGTGTGTGTGTGTGTGTGTGTGGTGTGTGTGTTGTGTGTTGTGTGTATGTGTGTGTGTTTTTTCTTTTCCTCATATAAAGTCCATACTGAACACAAAAGGGGATCGACAACACCTGCCACAAGTTGTACATCAAGGTCAACACACTTTGCGATCTGTGACACATACGGTAAAAGTAACGGTGATTCTTTATTGTTACTCATCACCCCCCCCCCTCAAAAAAAAAACCGTTTTGGATCCTTGTTTAGCAGTGATATATCACAACAATGAAAGAGCCTAGATTTGGATAAGTATGTTTGATAAGGTGAATAATCAGCAAATGAAATTATAGTAGAACAGGTCAGAAATTTGTAATATAAAATATGCACAAGTTGTGTGCATGTTTTGCATTGGCAGAGATTAGTGACACGCCTCTTTGCTTATTCAGAAACGTGGTTGTTTGTGAACGTAGTCCAGTTTGCAAGGTTCAATTTGCAACAACACGCACAACTTTAGCACGCACGAACACGCACGCACACACACACACACACACACACACACACACAACAACACACACAACCACACCACACACATACACACACACACCAACTACACCACATAGAATACAAACACACATACACACACAGTACTTCGAACTATATACTACCTACTAATACTACCCAACTATACATACTCACAACAACATATACACAGCATCATCACACATAGATAGATATAATAGATAGATAATAGATAGATAATTAATAATAGATATATAGATATATAATATATAATATATACATATATATATATATATATATATATATATATATATATCATTGGCTTATGCTAAGTATATTTGTAGTTTCAGACGAATAACTGAGAGTACAGACCAAAGATAGCTTTTACCCTTAGCCGCTTTTCCCTCTCCCATTCGACTTGATAGCAGCGCTTTTAGCTCTGCTACTCTTTTGAATAGGATAACAGATCGACGACACATATACGGTGCCTATGTACATTCGACTCAAGAACCATACCTTACGCCAACCTCCCCCTCCACCCCACACCCCCACCCCTCACCCCCCGACAAACCCTCCCCAAATCCCTGTCTGTGGAAATTCTAAAGCCTAGTCCCTTTCTCTGACAGGTTACAAGTGTAAATTCACTGA
>CM060316.1:47961257-47966257 GCA_030674155.1 Stramonita haemastoma | reverse complement strand
AAAAGGTGATAACAATAATACTCTTAAAAACGGGAGCAAAATTTAAACTCAACAAAGTAGGAACATTTAACAACAATAATGTAACTACAATAAATATTCAAGTGGGCTGTGCAATAAACATCCAACAATGGCAAAGGCTAACTTTGAATCATCAAAAACATTTTCCAGAGTTTGCTTAGAAAATGCAGGCAAAAATGGTTCTACAATTGGGCACTCAAATATGAGTGTTTGAAATATGATCTCCACATAGACATCTAACATTTTTGCAAAATTTAGTGTGTGGTGTGTGTGTGTGTGTGTGTGTGTTGTGTGTGTGTGTGTGTGTGTGTGTGTGTGTGTGTGTGTGTGTGTGTGTGTGTGTGTGTGTGTGTGTGTGTGGAAAAGAAGAGAAAAAAAGGAGAACAATATTTTTTGTTCTGTCTTTTTGTCTTTGTCCACTTGCCTGTCAGTATGTCTTTCTGTCTGTCTCTCTTGATGTGTGTCTGTCTGTTTCTCTCTCTCTCTCTCTCTCTCTCTCTCTCTCTCTCTCTCTCTCTCTCTCTCTCTCTCTCTCTCTCTCTCTCTCTCTCTCTCTCTTATGCAAAAGATCAAGCAAGTGCATGATTGCGCAAGATTCAAAGGAGCTATTCTCTAATCCCTTTTGTGGCAGTAAAGATTAAAGTCGAGTTTCAGACTCGTGCGAAGCACAATTACACACATTTTAAGAAACAAAATTATGCTGTTTAAGTTTTTGCCTATTTCTTTCCCTTTTTTGTTTTTTCTTTCTACGTTTTTTTTCTTGTTCTTTTCTTTTTTTTTCTTTTCTTCCTTCTTCCCTTTTCATTTTCTTTCTTTCTTGTCTTATTTTTTTCTCCTTAACTTATTCTCTTTCTTGCATTTTTTATGCATTTACTTTTTTCTGATTTTTGTGTGTGCATAGATTTCATCCTTCACTTTTTATGTCAATTCATTTTTTTCTGGTGTTGTTCTTTACTTCACCTTTTACATGTTTTTGTTTTCGTACGTTCAATTTTCTTTTCCTGATCCTCAATTTTGTGTCTGTGTCCTACAATTCTTTATTCCTAGTTTTCGTTTCTTTTCTTTCTTTTTGTTAGGTTTGCTTTTCTTTTTAGACTAATTTTCCTCTTTTCTATCCTTTTCCCGCTATTTTCTTTTGCTCTTTTCTTTTCATCTATCTTGTCTTTCATTACTAACTCTCTTTTTCATGCTTGCTTTCTTTGCTTTCAGTCTTTTATGTGTATTTTTCTGTCTTGCTTGTGTTTTCTCTACCAAAAAAATAAACAAAACAGCAATCGACGATTGCATTACAGGATGCATCATCATTGTCTCACGGGAGTGGTCTAAAAAGTCAATCTTGTTCTGTGTTCTGCCTGAAGGAGATATCCAATAAAGATTATAATCTGCTTTGTGTCAAGTTGTGCGGTGTCACTGCAAAAGGGTGGGGGTGTTTAGGGAGAGTGAAATGTCGCAAATTAGTGCGTGCTGTTGCTTTTTTGGGGGGGAGGGGGGGCGGGGAGGAGGGAGAGGGGGGGGGAGGCGGGGGGTTGCCCTGACTGGAAAGATTCAAGAAAATTGTGGGAGAGAAGGGAGTCTGAGGAACGAGAGGGGTAGGTGAGAGAGAGAGAGAGAGAGAGAGAGAGAAGACAGACAGACAGACAGACAGACAGACAGACAGACAGACAGACAGACAGACAGACAGACAGAGCAGAGACAGACAGACAGACAGAGAAAGAGAGACAGAGAGAGACAGAGACAGAGAGAGACAGAGACAGACAGACACACACACATACAGAAAGAGAGAAAGAGACAGACTGACAGATTCGGACAGACAGACCAACAAACAAGCAGACAGACAGACAAACTGAGACAGACAGATAGACAGACAAAGATTTACAAAGAGACAAACAAGGTAGAAACAGAAAGAAAAAAATCATAGATGTGAATGTTATCTGCCGCCATAATATAGCCAGCCATACTCCGATAATGATACTTAGGATTTAAAGTATGTGGTTTATTTCGTCAACTGCTACCAAACCATAAATAAATAGAAACACAGACAAAAAAAAGATTCTCTAACTTTGTGAGCTCATCATCATCATCACAATAATTTTTTCATCGCAGGGAGCAACAACAACAAACAACACAAAAAAATCAACAACAGCAGCAACAACAAATTCCTATTAAGTTTCCTTGTATGTAGTGCGAATTCACCCTGAAAATGACCAGAACTGTGTCCAAGGTCATGATATCAGTAAAAGAGAAAGAGAAAGTAGTGTAAAAGAAAGAGGGACTGAAGTTTCTCCAAATCAGCGTCCTCTTTCATCCCTCAGGCCCTGGTAGATTAAAGGGATGACATTGGTGATTTGACAGGAGGGAGAGGAGGGAGAGAAGGGAGGGTTGGAAGTAGCTAGTGGGGGTGGGGGGTTAGGATAAGGGGGTGAGGTGGGAGGGAAAGAGGGCCTAGAGGTAAAAGATGGAGAAGAGGGGAAAGGAGAGAACTTATTTTTGCCACTGTCTGTCTGTCTGTCGTCTGTCTGTCTGTCTGTCTGTCTGTCTGTCTGTCTGTCTGTCTGTCTGTCTGTCTGTCTGTCTCTCTCTCTCTCTCTCTCTCTCTCTCTCTCTCTCTCTCTCTCTCTCTCTCTCTCTGGTTCAATTCCGGTCGAGGAGATTTTTCTCCTGGAGTTAACATCAGTGCTGACTCCACTCTCCCAAAAGTCCTTCGGATAAGACTGTAAACCGAGGCCCCGTGTGCGAACGCACGCAGAACATCTTGCGCACTCGTTAAATCCTGTACCACTTTTCGTAAGAGTAGGCCATCGTGTGCGGTGGGGACAGATGACATTTGCAAAACTGGATACATACGGGGACTGGATGTAAAAAAGCACAAGAGTGCATATTCCATTATCCTCGATATAAAAGAATAAATCAATTCAAATAAATCAATCAAATGAAATCTCTACATCTCTCACTCTATGTGAATTTAAATAATTCTCTAATCTCTGCTAGGACCACTGAGGAAGTGAGACAAATTTTGCCAATGAGCTAAGCACAAAAGCCCCAAACTGGAGGACAATCTACATATTTCGTTTTGTATTTCTTTCCTCCTTTTTCTTTTCTCTCCTTTTATTCTTGTTTATTTTCTTTTTTCTTTGTTTTATTTTTTTGTGTTTGTTTCCTTCTTTCTTTCTTTTTTATGCTTTTTGTTCTGTTTTCTTTCCTTCTTTATTTTTTCCTTCTTTATATATTTATCTCCTTTACTTTTTCTTTCTATATATCTTTTTCTGTTTTTTTTTTGTTAATTTTTTGGGTGTTATATGTATTTAGCTTTTTTCATTTTTGATTTGGTTTTGCAAGATATAGCGCTATATAAATTTCATCTGTTGTTGTTGTTGTTGCATTATTATTCATTATTATTTATTTATTTTTTATATTTATTATTATTATTATTATTATTATTATTTATTATTATTATTATGTATTATTTTCTTCCTCAATTTTGCCCGATTTACTTTGCTATTTTTGTGATTGGTTTATCTTTGTGTCCAACTTAATATCTTTTGCCAATTTTCTTTAACACGTACACTTTATTTGTTCTTTCCTTAGTTTTTTTTTTCTCTTATTCATACTTTCCCTCTTCTTCATTTTACGTTCTTTCATTTACTCATTCAAACCGTTCTTCCTTTTCCCCACCATCGTATTTCTCCTGAATCCCTTTAGTTCTTAGTTCCTCTTTCATTCCTCACCTGTTTTTCTGTCTTCCCTCTTCCAAAAGACAACCAAGGGATCGACGATTTTACGGGAGCATTGTCATTATCCCGCGGGAATCCCAGGAAGAGACAATCTTGTTTCATGATCCACCGAGGAGAAGAATCCCCTTAAGATCGTAATCAACTTTGCGTCCAGATTGTGAATGTCAACGGGAGCGGGGACAGCGTTAAGGAAAAGTGAAACGTCTGGTATCAATGGTGTGTTTTCTGCCTGACAAGAGAGCTACAATAGAAAAATAGGGGGTAAAGAGGGGGTGGGGGTAAGAAAGTGGGAGAGAGGAGGAGAGAAGGAGAGAGAGAAGAGAGAGAGGGGAGGAGAGAGAGAGAGAGGAGAGAGAGAGAGAGAGAGAGAGAGAGAGAGAGAGAGAGAGAGAGAGAGAGGAGAAGACAGAGACAGAGAGACAGACAGACAGACAGACAGACAGACAGACAGACAGACAGACAGACAGACAGACAGACAGACAGACAGACAGACAGACAGAAACAGAACCACAGAGATAGACAGAGACAGAAGCACAGAGACACAGACAGACAAACAAGGTCCCTATGCAAAAACTTGCAGAATATCTTCCCCACATGCTTAAAACCCGTTTTGCCGTTTGGAAGAGGCTCTTGTGTGCCAGTAGGAATGGGTGACAACATTTACAAAACTGCATGTACAATGGTGTCACCTCTAGACACCGACCCGGAATTTGGAATGTGGCTACCTTAATGGTGGGTAACAGATTGCATCAGCAAAATTTTCTCATCGGTGAATTTGAAACTCTGCTTGAGGAGCAAAAAAATAGAAGAAATAATGTGCCTGTTGACCAGCCATCTAAACTGGGAATGAATGGAACAGAACCCTCCTACAATAATCACATCTGTTGTCTTGTCTTTTGAAGTGAGCTTGCTGCCAGCTAGCCAGTAAAGCCAAAATAACAAAACAATTTTGTGAGCAAAGTGGATTTCTGTGTCAAACGCAGTCATCGTGTCATGTTCTGAGCGTAGCTCTCCGAGAGAGAAATCTGTACAAACAATGGAGAGAAGCAGATAGTGTGATTATAATAGACGATTAAGGGGCAGAGTGGTGGTGATGAGGGGTCAGGTGGGGTGGGGTGGGGGGCGATCGTGCACTCTGTTACATTAGTATATACTGGTTTTGAATCCGTTGTCTCATCTGAAGGACTTTCAAAGAAGTCGAGACAGAACCGATGCCAACTCAAGCGAAAAAAAAAACAACCACCCTTAAAC
>CM060316.1:47948757-47953757 GCA_030674155.1 Stramonita haemastoma | reverse complement strand
ATAATACAACATGGAATTTGTATAGCGGTATACCTTGTAAAACAAGTTCATTATCTATTCATTAATTTATTGACTTATTCATTCATCTATTTAGTTATTTATTCAATTATTTATCTATGTATCTAGCTAGCTAGCTAGCTATTTATTTTTGCGTCGAGGATAATGGAGTAAGTGTTCATGTTCGTTTTTTGCATCCAGTACGTGTGTGTATGCGGTTCTGTAAAGTTTTGTCTATTCGTTTTCACCTCAATATTTTCCATAAAATTTGATGATGACAACATACACACACAAATAAGAACATCAAAAGCTATGAGACATTACGCAATCAGCAATCATGAGTAAATGTGAACGGACACTTCACAGGAGACGGCTATCATAACAATGAAAAATACTCTAATTTGTTTGCGATAGTCTCAGAAGTTTTTAATTAAGATTTTCAACAACATAAGTCTGATCGGTTTTGTAAATTTTATCATCCTGTCCCACCGCCACACAGTAGCTTCTTTTTTTACTGTGTGCATTTTAGCGACTATTTAAATATGCCTTACTCCAAATATCACTCAACAAATATTGCTGATAATGTAACTGATACAAAGACCTATTCTTTTGTCCCTGTGTGGATTTTCGTGACTATTTAACATGTGTCTATATTCAAAACTACTCTATAAAACAGGCCTGCTATGGTTGATAGCGTAGCTGATACAAAGACACACAATGTTTGTAGTCCATTGAGCGAAAGACACATTTGCTGGGCAGGGAAAGATCCCAGGAGAATGGAGACAGATGAGAAGAGAAGAAAGACATATTTTTAGTAGTCTGGCGATGCTGAAATGGACGAGGTCCCTTCCCTGTGTGTCATATCGTATGTGTGTGTGTGTTTGTGTCTATGTGTTTGTTTGTTTTTTGTTTGCTTGTGTGTGTGCTTGTGTGTGTTTGTGCGTGTGTGCTTATACGTGCGTGCGTGTGGCGTGCGTGTGTTTGTGTGTATGTGTGTATGTGCGTGTGTGAAAAATTCAAAAGGTTAGAGAGAGAGAGAAAGAGAGAGGAGAGAAGAGAAGGAAAGAGAGACAGAGAGAGAAAGACAGACAGAGAGACAGAGACAGCAAGAAAAAAGGAAGAGAGAAAGGGAAAGACAGCAAAAACTGACTTTGGCCATCCTGGACTAAAACTTCTGTTCTTTTTCATCACTTCACCATTGAGAGCTAACTCATCACGCAATCGAAATGTTTCTTTTTCAAGAAAATTGTTAAAATCTTTTAAAGCCCACTATCTCCAAATTACCACCCCACCCCCACCCTCACCCCCACCCAATTTCTAAACTACATGCCTCCTTTCCTCTGCCCTTTACTTGTCTCTGACTCATCAAATCAATCCTAGAGTTCAGAAACTCGGTCCATATTTCAACATCCTGGCCATCTTGAAGAGCAGTCTCGGAGGCTGGCGATGAAAAGATGTACTTCTCGAAGGACATACCCACATCATGCATCTCGCAAATTCATTTATTTCAGGGGGAGAGGAAAGAGGGCAGCCTAAGTGGTTAGGATGTTGAGCTCGTGATCTGACGCTCAAATTTTGAGCTACCACTGAGGCATCTGTTTGAGGAGATGTTTCCCCCTGGGGTTAATATAAGTACCCACTTCACTTCCCCCCAAAAGTCGTCCAGGTGAGACTATAAACCGAAGTCCCATGTGTTGATGCACAGACATACAGACACACAGACATACAGATAGACAGACAGAAAGACAGGCAGACAGACAGATACATAGAGACAGAGGCAAAGACAGATACTGATAGACAAAGGCACAAGAAAAATACATAAGCTTTTTACCAATCTGTGCAAAATGTCTGTTTCTTTTCCTTGTCACTTAAAAGGCAAACCTGTCACGCAATCGACAGCATATTTTTGTCTCTTTTTTTGTACTTGACAAAGAACCAGAAGCAAAGGCAGAAACCTTTCAGCCTACTTTCTCTGATCAACCCCCTGTTTCTGGACAACCTGCCTCCTCTTCTCTGCTCCTTTCTTCTTTTCAGACTCATCACAGGAACCCCAGGAGTGTAGAGACATGGCCCGCATTTCAACGTCCTGGCTTTACAGAAGTCCTTCAGGTTGGCGGAGAACGGAATTGCTTCCCTGTGGGACGCAGACCACATGCCTTTCACAAATTCTTTTTTTAGGCTAGTGGGGACGGGATATCTCAGTGGTCAGAGCACTCTCTTTGCCCAAGTTAAGGTTAGGCAGCATTCAGCGTGGTTACCAAGTGGATAGGTGACCGTTTGTGTGCCTTGGCTTCAGAACAGTCCCCCAGTTCACCCAGCTGAAGATGAGTACCTGCAAACTTTAGGGACATGACAGGAGAAGGTAAAGCATCGAGGGAGAGGAGATCGATGCCGCCCTCAATATACTGGCCCCTGGAGAAGCTAAGGTCTCTGACATCTTGCACAACCCCCCCCCCCCCCCCCAACTACCACAAAGGCTAGGTACGATCTTCCAGGTCAACTTCCATTGCAGACCTAATGGTGCCTTAATTCCAGCCGTATCTATACACATGCAGAAGATTAAATATGCCTGTTAAAGATCCTTTGATTCATGTTAGCGTTTGATGGGTCAGGGAGATACGAATACTCAGCATGCACCCTTTGCAGTGTAATGAGCTGCACTGAAGTCGGAATGTGTTGCCTGAGGCAAGTGGGCATGCCTCCTTCAGAGTTACAAGCACAGGCGAAAACTAGGCACTGCACACCTCTCACAGGTACGGGAACGCAGAGAAAGGAGGAGGGAGAGAGAGGGGGAAGAGAGGGACACACACACACACACACCACACACACACAAACATAAAACCACACACTAACACACACATACACACACACACATATAAACACACTTCTCTCTCTCTCTCTCTCTCTCTCTCCTCTCCTCTCCCTCCTCTCTCTCCTCTCTCTCTCTCTCTCCCTCTCTCTCTCTCTCTCTCTCTCCACACACACACACACACACACACACACACGCACGCACGCACGCACACACACACACACACACACACACACACACACACACACACACACATCTAGAGAGCCGAGGAAAAAGCAGGGAAATTGCTTTTCCATTATTGTGTGCCGAATGTCCATTTCATTTTCTGTCTCCTCACCGCTGAGAGATGGCCAGTCACTCAATGGCCGCTGAAATGTCTGCTTTAGGAAAAAAACAAACAACAGCAAAAAACAAAAACAAATCAACTCAAAGCCTTCCTAGCCCACTTTCTACCACTCATCTCCACCAACACTATTACCCTACCCCCCACCACCATCAGCCAATCACCTTTCTCTCTCTCTCTCTCTCTCTTCTCTCTCTTCTCTCTCTCTCTCTCTCTCTCTCTCTCTCTCTCTCTCTCTGTCTCTCTCTGTCCTTCTCTCTTCTCTGTCTGTCTGTCTGTCTGTCTGTCTGTCTGTCTGTCTGACTGTCTGCTGTCTGTCTGTCTGTCTGTCTGCTGTCTGACTGTCTGTCTCTGTCTGTCTGTCTTCGTCTGTCTGTCCTCTCTCTCCTCTCTCTCTCTCTCTCTCTCTCTCTCTCTCTCTCTCTCTCTCTCTCTCTCTCTCTCTCTCTCTCTCTCTCTCTCTCTCTCTCTCTCTCTCTCTCTCTCTCCTCTCTCTCTCTCTCTCCTCCTCTGCTCTTTTTGTCTCTTCTTGCTCTCTCTGTCTTCGTCTCTTCTTCTCGTCCTCCTGTTTCTCTGTGGTGTTTCGTGTGTCTCTCCTCTCTCTCTCTCTCTCTCTTCTCTCTCTTCTCTCTCTCATCTCTCTCTCTCCTCTCCTCTCTCTCTCTTCTCTCTCTCCATCTCTCTCTCTCTCTTCCCTCTCTCTCTCTCTCTCTCTCTCTCTCATCTCTCTCTCTCTCTCTCTCTCTGCTCTCTCTCTCTCTCTCTCCTCTTCTCTCTCTCTCTCTCTCTCTCTCTCTCTCGTTCTCTGTGTCTGTGTCTCTGTGTCTCTGTCTCTGTGTGTCTAGTCTCTCTGTCTCTGTCTCCTCTCTGTCTGTCTCGGTCTGTCTGTATAGTATGTCTGTCTCTGTCTCTGTCTCTGTCTCTGTCCTCTGTCTCTGCTCTCTGTCTCTCTGTCTCTCGTCTCCATCTCCTCCCCCTCCCTCCCTCCCTCCTCCCATCCTCCACTTGAAAACTCTTTTTTTGCGTCTTTATTGGCAACTTTGGTAGAAAAAACGAAAATAACGAAAAATCTTGGACAATATTCCAAGTGTCCTTCACTTTTGAGAGATCTGCAAAAGGCTTCCATGAAAAGAATTACTTCCATGTGGGATGTTACAAGTGTGTCTGCGTTTCATTCAGTTTTAGAACACAGGGATGACGTTTCTGATTAATTAGATGATTGCTTTCATGATTTTTGTTTTCTTGCCTTATTCATTTCTTCGAACATATGGAAGGTTTTGACATGGTCTAGTAATAACACGCCTGTCTGGAAAGCGAGAAGTTTCGAGTTTGATCCCCGTGTCAACACGAACATTCCCGATTCCCTCCCACTAGACCTTGAATGGTGGTCTGGGTGTTAGTCTATCAAAAGGCAGATAAACTGAGTTCTTAAGTACAATGCACATCTAGCGCACGTCAAAGAACCTGCAACAAGAAGATAGTTATTCCTGGACAAAAAGTATGTAGATAAAAAGGACTTACCCAAAGGGAAACAAATATACCTGAGGGGAACAGAAAAGGGAGAACAGGCGGCAATGTTTTTTGTGGCAAAGCGTTCTCCCGTGGGAAAAAAACTAAAACTTGATACGGATAAATCTGCCCTAACTAAGACTGATATACAACACAACGCTGTGCGATACAAAGTGATACAATACAATACAATACAATACAATACAACAAAATACAGTCCAAAAACTTAAGAAACACTTGTGATAATGGTTATGGCTACTGACACATCAACCCCTAACAAACACAACAAAAAACAGCAACAACAACAATGACAATGATAAGGACAGGTCTTGATACTTATGT
>CM060316.1:47938757-47943757 GCA_030674155.1 Stramonita haemastoma | reverse complement strand
CATTAAAAAAATGAAACAGATAGAAAACAGATAGAAAACAGAAAAAAATATTAAAAAATGAAACAAGATAGAAAACAAAATCAGAAAACAGAAACAAAATATTAAAAATGAAACAAGATAGAAAACAAAATAGAAAACAAAAAAAACATAAAAATGAAACAAGATAGAAAACAAGATAGAAAACAGAAAAAAATATTAAAAAATGAAACAAGATAGAAAACAAATAGAAAACAGAAAAAATATGAAAAGAAGACAAGACAGAAAAAACAAAAAATATATATAACAAGATAGAAGACAAGATAGAAAACAGAAAAAAATATGAAAAGAAACAAGACAGAAAAAACAGAAAAACTATAAAACAAGATAGAAAACAAGATAGATAACAGAAAAAATATATAACAAGATAAAAAAAATAAGACTGAAAAAACAGAACTAGGCATCTCTCTCTTCTTCTGCTGCCTCTACACACAAACATGGCCAGTTGTCATCTTGGCTCTGTGACACCCTAACACGATTTGTTTCCATGTCCCCAACCCTCATCTCTAGCACCAGCAGCAACTAGGTCAGCAAAAAGGAAACAACAAACAAGACAATAACCCTCTATTCTGTTGACAACAATAGGCAATGTGTCTCATCTGTGTGTGCCTGTGTGTGTGTGTGTGTGTGTGTGTGTGTTGTGTGTGGTGTGTGTGTGTGTCTGTGTGTCTGTGTGGTGTTTGTGTGTGTGTGTGTGTATCTGTGTTTGTGTCTGTGTGTGCACAACCTTGGACCTACACATAATGTATACATACTATGCATGCATAAACACATGTATGCATTCAAGTGCCCATGCACAAACATACGCACACATTCGCGAACTCATATATGCGCTCGAGTGAGTGCACAAACACACACACACACTCGCACGTACACACACACACACAAGCACGCATGCACGCGTGCACACACAGTCCATGCACATGCAAACAGTATACGTACACGTACACACACACACACACGCGCGATACACACATAAAACACACACACACACCCCAAACAAACACACATACATAAACACCCGCGCACACACACAAATATACACACACGCGTGCACACACATATACACCCTGCGCGCGTGCGCATCGCCCCCCTCCTCCCCCCCCCCCCCCCCCCTCGTCACACACACACACAAACACTGTGCAGAAACTTTTGGCATTCAGTTCCTTTTTTTTTGTTTTACTTGCTTTTCTTGGGGGTTGGGTTAAGAGTAAAAGAAAATGAGTTAGCAATACTTCTTTTTGAGACAACCTTTTCGATAACAGTTAGAGTGGTGGTTTTTAAAGTGTAACCATCACAAAAGGAGGCAGAAACAAAAAGATAACTCAAAACTGCAGCAGAGCAGAAATAGCACCAGCAGTGGTAGTCACAGCAAAAGAAGTAAAGCCAAAACTATAGCAGCAGCCATTTCTAGTGGAAAAAATGGAGTAGCGATAGCAACTACAGTAACAGTGGCAACAGCATCTAGAGCAGCAGAGACATCAACAACAACACAGGGAAAGAAAAAAAAAAAACTTTTTCCTAGCATGTACGACTTTTTTTTTTCTTTTTATAATTATGTTGTGCTTCTCCCTCAAAGACAACAACAATCGTAAGAACCATAATTATATTTTTCAATATCAACATGACTCCCCACCACCACCAGAAACTTACATCAATAACAACACAGTCGGCACTGACTTTAGCAAGAACATAATAACACCAATAATAATGACAACAATAGCAAGAACTGTATTTTGTCTTTCTTTTCTCATCTCCTCGTTTCTCTGACTGTGACCAAGTTTTTACTTCCCCTTAGCTCATGGACTCCTGTATCTCTCTCTGTTTGTCTATTTCTGTCTATCTGTCTGCCTGTCTGTCTGTCTCTTTCTCTGTCTGCCTGTCTGTTATTCTGTTTGTTTTCTGTCTGTCTGTCTCTCTCTCTATCTCTCCATCTCCTCTCTTTTTCTATCCCTCCCTCTATCTCTCCTCTCTCTCTCTCTCTCTCTCTCTCTCTCTCTCTCTCTCTCTCTCTTCTCTCTCTCTCTCTCTCTCTCTCTCTCTCCTCTCTCTCCTCTCCTCCTCTCTCTCTCTCTCTCTCTCTCTCTCTCTTTGTTTCCCATGTATTGTTGGGTGTGGCTTTTTGTTCTTTTACTTTTCTTTCTTCTTCCTTCTCTCCTTTTCTTCGAGTCGTGTCAGTTGCCCCAGCGTGACTGAGATCTTCCTTCCTTCCTTCATTCCTTCTTTCCTTCCTTCCTTCCTCTTCTCTGTTGCGTGCTCAGTCACAGTGATAGGGGATTTCTGGCTATTGGGGTGGTGGGTAGGGGGGTGAACTGTGGGGACCGGGGATCTGTTTGTCCACAGGATTGATTATTTTGTTCACCAATCGATCATGTGGCCAGACAAGCCAATTGCAAGAGTTCACCTCCTCCTCCCCTAGGGAATAAAACAAAAACTGAAGCTGAAACAACATTGACAAGACAAAACTAAAAAACTAACATGAACTTTTTTTTTGAAGAGATTAAAAAAAAATGTTCCAGTTAGATTCCAAACTGTTGTTGGTGGTGTTGCTGCTGGTATAGTTTATGTTATTGCTGTGTTGTAGTTGTTGCTGCTGGTGGTATAGTTTATATTATTGATGTTGTTGGTGTTGCTGATGTTGCTGCATGTGGTGGGTGGGGGGGGTGGTTTGATATTCTGCTTTTGCTGTTGGTTCTGCTGATACTGTTTTTATATCCATCATTTTATTATCACTGTCATCATATCATCATCATCATCATCATCATCATCATCATCATCATCATCATCATCATCATCATCATCATCCATCATCATCATCATCATCATCATCCACCACCACCATCATTATCATCATCATTACAATCTCGTCACACCATCATATCATTCATCACCACCACCATCACATACCACCACCATCTATCATCATCAAATTCACACATCATCATCTTTCTCCATTCTCATCAAAATTATCATCACTATCTCATTCATCATCTCATCATCATCATCATCATCATTCATCATCTCATCATCATCTCATCATCATCATCATCGTCTTCTTCTTCTTCTTCTTCTTCTTCTTCTTCTTCTTCTTCTTCTTCTTCTTCTTCTTCTCTTCTTCTTCTTCTTCTTCTTCTTCTTTGCAATTCATCGCAATTCTTGACATTTCTTCTCTGCAATTCTTCTTTTTCATCTTCAAGTAATTCCTGCTGATGCTACTACTGCTGTTTGTGCATGTGCTTCTATAGCAAATGGATTGGAAATTCAGAAAAGACATGTTTTTTACTTAACGTTTTTGTTGGGATTTTTTTTGTACGTCGCGACCCTTCCTCATAACGACGTCTCATTAAAGATCAGTACCCTGGCCACCAAGACTTTGCAGAGGGGAAGAGAGAGGGAAGTGGTGGGAAAGCAGTCTTATTTCAAATCACACCATCCAAACCATAGATTTCTGCACGTATACGCGACATGACCAAAACTATGATCGCTCTAACGACTACTGCTACTACTACTAACACGACAGCCTACACTAACAATCACTGCTGATGCTGCCACTGCTCTCATGAATGAGGATGACAGACAGTGAGTACCGGTGTCTGGAACAAGTAGTCAGTCAGTCAGTCAGTCAGTCACCAGTCCAGGCAGATCGATCGGTCTGAGCGGTTGTTTGCTTGTAAGTCTGTCAATGGTGCCAGACAATGCTGTCAGACATCACTCTCTCTCTCTCTCTCTCTCTCTCTCTCTCTCTCTCTCTCTCTCTCTCTCTCTCTCTCTCTCTCTCTCTCTCTCTCTCTCTCTCTCTCTCTCTCTCTCTCTCTCTCTCTCTCTCTCTCTCTCTGTCCCTCTCTTTCCAGTCCTCTGTTTATTAAGCTAGGCGCTGTCACTGGGTCAGAAGAGTTCTATGCACGCTGTTAGAGGAGAGAAAAAAAAAACAGTATGGAAAAACAGTTATGGGGAAGGTGACTCGATTTGTCTTCGCTTCTTTCTAACTTTCTGGACAGTTGTTAGGGAAGTTGCACTGCAGTTGTAAGCTGTGTGATTTGGGAGGAATAAATCGGGCGGAGCTCATCCATTACTGGGTTGCAGGGTGCATGCTGGACAATGATAGTGTCGCCCGTACCGTTGGTGAATGTATATCTGTTGTGTGGGCCAGGTATTATGAGTACGTTTGTGCAGACAAAACGTCGGTTTATAGATAAAGACTGCTCAAAAAATCTTAAAATTCTTTTCATGGTAGTGTAGGTCACTGTTTAGTTCAAGTTTTTTTGTTCTGATCATGATTTTTGCAGTTACCGCTACTGTTTTCATGATATGTACTCTTTTCTAGTGTTGACTCGTTAGTCTTCACTACCTGTCTTTTTCCATATTCTGACAATTTAAAACCAGACATTATCAACAAGAAAACGACAAGGTTGGGTGGTTGTTGTTGTTGTGTTGTTGTTGTTTTTTTGGGGGGGTCTTTTCGGGGGGGGGGGGGAGCTGAATGGGTATAAGGGTTGCCAGAAGGTGGTAGCAGTAGTTTTGTTTTGCAACTGCCCCATGGATGGATTTCATATCTGAATTCCTCAAAGTCGGAATGCAGCTACCTTAATTAATAGTAGACAAAAACGGTCGCACATGAAAAAAATATCACAAATGTTTACCCTTGGTACTCTAGTCGAGTAAAAAACGAACTCTAAATTATCTGAAGATGGAGATCTTTTCAAAGGCCATTGAAAAAGCAAAAAAATGGACTGACAATCTTAGCCATGAGCGTTTCATAGGCGTTTAGCGTTCTCGAAAGAAGAAGATAAAACAATGAGAATGTTTATCATGACCACCAACAATCATCACCATCGTCGTTGTCGTTGTCGCGTGCAAACATGTGTGTGTGTGTGTGTGGTGTGTGTGTGTTGTGTGTATGCGTGTGTATGTTTGTCTTTCTGCCTGTCTGTCTGTTTGTCTGTATGTATGCTTATGTGGGTGTG
>CM060316.1:47901257-47936257 GCA_030674155.1 Stramonita haemastoma | reverse complement strand
TTATTATTCTTCCTTTATCTTCTTTTGTACGTCAGGATGGGGGGGAGGGGGGGGTTGAGTTGGAACTACGGTTAAAAATGCTTCCATTGAAAGAGAATTCTCGGGCCTTGTTAGTTCAAGCTGTTACAATTACACGTTGTATTTTGATGTTGTGCCTGTGTGGTGCTCTGTGTAACCCTTTACAACACTTTCCTTTTATCTACGATGCCGTGTATAAAGTTGTACAGCCCTTTCCAGTTATGTCTGACGACATGTTTAATGATGTACAAACTGTCCAGCCATGTACACTGCAATGTTTAGTTAATGCTGTGCAACGCTTTCCAGCTATGTGCGATGCCATGTTTAATAGTGTACAACACTTTCTAGTTATGTATAATGCCATGTATAAAGATTTACGGCATTTTATAGTCATTTATGCTGCCCACATAAAACTGCACAGCACTTTCAAGACTTGTACGATGCCATGTTTAACTATGTACAACACTTTCAGGGCTTGTATGCGCCGTGTATAAAGCTATACAGCACTTTCCAGTTATGTATGGTGCCATGTTTAAAGATGTACAGCACTTTCCATTCATGTACAATGCCATGTATAAAGCTGTACATACTTTCCAGTATGTACGTTGCCATGTTTAATGCTGTACCACACTTTTCAGTTATGAATAATGCCATGTAAAAAGCTGTACAGCACTTTCTAGGCATGTACGTTGCCATTTTAATTATGTACAGCACTTTCCAGTTATGAATAATGCCATGTATAAAGCTGTGCAGCACTTTCCAGTTATGTATGATGCCATGTGTAAAGATTACAGACTTCAAGCCATGTATGGTGTCATGACTTCATTTCTTCTTTGACCCCTCGGAGAGTCATCAGTGGACTGCAGTAAGACTTTCAGACACTCTGTCTTTGAGCAGGGTGGCTATGATGGAGTCTATCCCTCCCCAGGCCGCGGGTAGTGTGTTGGCTGCGGTCATGACAGTGGTGGTCAATGGCATTGGGTAACCTTCTGCTCTACGAGAGATGGCTGGGTTTTGAATATCGGGTAGATCAGTGGGCTAGAGGTAACGCACCTGCCTACAAAGAGAGTTTGGCTGTTTGTTGTTATTCATGCCCATGTTATTTTGTATTATTATCATTTGTATGCATGACGTGAGCTTATATTGTGCTGTCTTGGGTTTGTTTTTTTATCTTGAGAGATTTGTTGGAAGAAAATCCTCATTTATTTTAGTTTTTCAACAATGGTTGATAATTGCCTTTGAATGTTTCAGAAGTCATGTTTCATGATTTTTTTAGTGAGGGCCGGATGAGAAAAAGTTGTGTAAACTTAATCTTTTACCCTCAATAAAGATCATTTTGACTTGACTTGACTTGACTGACTTGACAAAGCGAATAGTCTGGGCTCGAAGTGTGTGGCTGTTTGATTATATTGTCATAGGATGTACAATGTTGCGCTGCTTTGTAGCCTAAACACAGTGTGGTACATAGAGAGGAGGTAATGCGGTGCTTTTGTTTGCAGAACACATACTTGCATGCATAGTGTGTGTGAGTGTGTGCGTGCGTGCGTACGCGCGCGCGCGCGTGTGTGGTTGGTGTGTGTACATGCCTGTATGTGTTATGCCTCTGTGGTGTGTGTGTTATTATTATTATTATTATTTATTATTATTATTATTATTATTATTATTATTATTATTATTATTATTATTAGTTTATTTTTTATAGTTTATTATTATCATTATTTTATTATTTATTCTTTTATATTATTTATTCTTTTACATCGACGATAATGGAATAAGCAATCATATGCTTTTTTACATCCAGTCCCCGTGTGTATGCAGTTTTGTAAATGTCATCTGTTCCACCGGCACACGATGGCCTGCTCTTACGAAAAGTGGAACAGGATTTAACGTGTGCGCAAGATGTTCTGCGTGCGTTCGCACACGGGGCCTCGGTTTACAGTCTCATCCGAAAGACTTTTGGGGAGAGTGGAGTCAGTGTGTGTGTGTGCGCGTGCGTGCGTAAATGCTTGCGTGTGTGCGTGCGTGTGTGTACACAAGCAATCGAGCGTCCAAGGAGCTGTGGTCGATTTCAATTCAGTCTGCTAGGTATCCGGGTGGGAATTCCGGTGAGAATTGAATCTGACACATCACACATCTTCCCCTTGTGCCGTCTTTCTGTGGAACAAGTTACGACAGAAAGAAACACGTTCAACCAGTAGGAATAAATCATGGCATGGGGTCTGTATAATTTGGCAGTTCTCTTTAGATGTGATGGACAGTGGTGGATTACATGTATAGTTTGCCTTGGGTGTATTTCGTTTTTATATCTGAGGTGTGTTCTCTGTATTAGATTTGTTACCTGTGGCCTGTAATTGTACAAAACTCATAGTCCACAGTGAGCATATTGTTAAACACATATACCTCATACTATATGTCCATTGCATCCCACAGTTGTCAGATCATAGTTTTTATTGCAATTAAATTTCACATGAAGATGTAAGTTAGTCTTTAAAAAATTTACCGTCCACATTACACGTTTTAAGTTACATACAAAAATGTCTGAAAGTTTCAGTCTGTATTTAATGTAAACTAACGCCTGCAGTTTGGATTTGCAGTTTGTTTATAAGGTACACTCTAGTATATATATTAGTATATAATAATATGTATACGTTAAGTCCTGTTCCGCTTTTCGTAAGAGTAGGCCATCGTGTGCCGGTGGGAACAGATGACAATATTTACAAAGCTGCATACACACGGGGACCGATGAAAAAAAGCACAGATTGCTTATTCTGTTATCCTTGATATAAAAGAATAAATAAATAAATTAAATAAAATAGGCATGATTTGTTACTTGCTTCTGAGGTAAACTTCAGTATAGAAGCATGATTAGTAATTTGCTTATGAGGTAAACAGCAGTATGTCAGCATAATTTGTAATTTGCTTATGAGGTAAACTGCAGTACGTAGGCATGATTTGTAAATTGCGTTTGAGGTAACTTACAGCCTGTAGCTCTTTTCAATTTTATAGTCTGCATCACACATCCATTAGATATTACATCTTGATTTGCTCCCTGCATTTAACGTAAACTACAACCTAAAGTTCCTTTCTTGTTTTTCAGATCAGATATTGATCCCAACCTGTGAATGTTATTGCGCGTTCCACAGCTGAAAACTTTGGGATGGGGGTGGTGGAGGGGGGGGGGTCAAGAATATGTATTCTGCCTGACAGCCATCAGCAACAAAAACACCTTTCTTCACCTCAGCATGGAGAGGCAGAAATCACAGCCATGACCAACACAGGCCAATGGAATACATGTGAGGTGGGGAATAAAGGATAAAACAAACACCTCATGGCGCAGAACATAATGACAAGGAAATGAGGCCGTTTAGGCCACAGCCAAGTGCCAACATCACAAGACAGGCCATTGATTGGATGGAATCTAACAGAAGAGAGAGGGGATAGAGGGGAGAGAGGGAGAGAGGAGAGAAGAAGGAGGAGAGAGAGAGAGAGAGAGAGAGAGAGAGAGAGAGAGAGAGAGAGAGAGAGAGAGAGGACAGAAGACGGGAAACAGACAGACAGACAGACAGAAAGACAGACAGACAGACAGACAGACAGAACACAGAGAGAAGAGCAAGAGAAGAGAGGACAGAGAGGAGAGAGAGAGCGGAGAGAGAGGAGGAAAGGAGAAGAGAGAGAAGAGAGAGACTGGGATGAGAGATGGAAGATGCGTGAGCGGTTGAGTTGATAGAGAGTAAACAACAGAGACAGACAACAGACACAGAGAGAGAGCAAGAGAGAGGGGGTAAGAGAGAGAGAGAGAGAGAGAGAGAGAGAGAGAGAGAGAGAGAGAGAGAGAGAGAGAGAGAGAGAGAGAGAGAGAGAGAGAGGAGACAGACAGACAGACGGACAGACAGACAGACACATAGAAAAAGAGACAGATACAGAGACAGACAGACAGAGACACAGAGAGACAGAGCAGAAACAGAAAGACAGAGAATTCAGGCGTAGACGTGACGCCGGTGATTACATTGATCGTGAAGGGAAGGCAAAAGCGGACTGACAGGGGCCAGGCTGAGAAAGGTCAGCCCAGGACGACTGGGTGATCACAGCATGCTGCCTGCAACGCTTTGCTCTGCTCTGAGGCCCTGTGTTTGCCAGTCTGATTAGAAGTAAACACCAGCCTGATTTCTCACACCTGTGCTTCAAATAATTTCTCTCTGAGCTCGTTTGGCAGAGGCTGTGGGTCTTCACACTGAAACAGTTCAGACAGGGTGTCGGGGGGAGCAGGTTTAAGATCACACATCTCACCTCCTGGGTATGTTTGTGTCACCCATGCCACTGGCCATAGCTGACGTCGTCTTCTGCTTAATGAAGATGGAAGGGTTATCGACGTGTATAGATAAGATGCTCTGCGTGCGCTGGTACCTCAAAGTTTGGTTTATAGTCTCTTCTGAAGAACGTGAGGGGAAATGGAGTCAGTACCAGGTTAACTCCCAATGGAGAAAACAGATTTTCTCAAAGGGACACATCAAGAAAAACTTTATGACTTTCGCTCTCAGTTTCCGTCAGATCATCAAATGATGCTCCAATCACAAGTCAATCCTGTCCATTCTCCCTGTTCTACGTCATTTAATCAATCCTAATTATAAAGAGTTCTCAGCCTGCAGTCCTTACGCCTATGCTTCTGGATTTGAAGTCCTCATGTTTTACACTCCGGGGATCTCTGATTTCTTTGTCTTACTTGACGAAAGGTGTTTCCTGAAACCTTGAGCGCGTGAAAAAGGACAATATAGAAAAAATAAGATTGTGCTGGATTGGAGTAGACTAGCTCTGTCTCTCAGAAGGAGAAAGAGAACAAAATGGTTTCATTTATCTAGTCTGAAGAGTGAATGAAGGCCTTAAGGGAGAATCCAAATCCAACATCTGAAATCATTTTTTCTATCCTTCTCCTCCGTCTCCTTTCTCATCATCATCATCATCATCATCATCATCATCATCATCATCATCATCATCATCATCATCATTCAACAACAACATCATCATCATTCTCTAGTAGTAGAAGTAGTAGTAGTAGTAGTAGTAGTAGTAGTAGTAGTAGTAGTAGTAGTAGTAGTAGTAGTAGTAGTAGTAGTAGTAGTAGTAGTAGTAGTAGTACCTGCTTGCGTCATTATATCTTTCTTGTGCGTGTGTGTGCGTGCATCAATGGTCAGCCTCAAGCATGAATGCGTTGCTAACATACTGCGTGCCTGCGTAGGTGCACTAAAAATAATTGTGTCCTAATCATACAGTATCATTCAGACCGAAAGCGAATCTAATATCCTGTGCCCTCTCCGCAACTCCTTTCATGCCCCCTCCTCTTCCTCTTTAGCTCATAAACAATCAGAGGAACGTGGAAAGGAAAGGCGAAGGAGAAAAGACACAAAAAGGACTGAGGGAAGAAGGCCAGAGAGAGTTGGGGGTGGTGGTGGGAGAGGGTTGGTGCTGAGAAGTAGTGAGATTATTGATCAAAGGTAAATTATAGGCGGCACCGTTGGTCGAATTCTGATTAATAGTTGAGATTCTGCTATTGGAATTTCGTGTCTGAGTACTCTCTTTCGTTTCTTCCTTCCTTCCTTCCCCATCATTACTCTCTCTCTCTCTCTCTCTCTCTCTCTCTCTCTCTCTCTCTCCTCTCTCTCTCTCTCTCTCTCTCTCCTTCTTCTCTCTCTCTCTCTCTCTCTCTCTCTCTCTCTCTCTCTCACACACACACACACACACACACCACACACACACACACACACACCAGTGTTTCTTTTTTTTTACTTAAAAGCTTTAGGGTTTTCTCTAGCTCACGTGAGTGTGTTTGCGTTGTCGTTGTGGGGGTAAGGTATGTAGTAGTAGTGTACTTGTTGGTGTTCAGTGACTCTGTGTGTGTGTGTGTGTGTATGTGTGTGTGTATGAGTGTGTGTGTGTGTGTGGTGTGTGTGTGTGTGTGTATGTGAAGAAGAAGAAGAAGAAGGGAGAAGAAGAGAAGAAGAAGAAGAAGAGAAGAAGAAGAAGAAGAGAAGAAGAAGAAAACAAAGAAGAAGAAGAAGAAGAAGAAAAAAAAAGAAGAAGAGAAGAAGAAGAAGAAGAAAGAATGAAGATAGAAAGAAGAAGAAGAAGAAGAAGAAGAAGAGAAGAAGAAGAAGAAGAAAGAAGAAGAAGAAGAAGAACAACAACACAACAACAACAACAACAACAAGAACAAGAAGAAAAGAAGAAGAAAAGAAGAAGAATAGGAGAAGAACAGAGAACAAGAAGAACAAGAAGACAAGAAAAAAAGAAAAAAAAAAAAGAAGAAGAAGAAGAAGAAGAAGAAGAAGAAGAAGAAGAAGAAGAAGGTCACCAATCGCTCAAACGCTTTGTACTTTAATTATCAAGAGGATTCAAATGACTCCTCTTCGATTTTACAATTAGAGCAAATAAAAGAAGTCTCTAGTTTGCTTGTCCTTTGCTTTATTTTTATCAAAAACATGGTGATTTTATATCATTATGTCTACATGTATGTCTGTGTGTATGCACGCGCGCGTGCGTGCAAGCTACGTATTTGCGTGCGTGTATGCATACGTTAATTCGTGTGTTTGTGAGTGTGTGTTGTGTGGTGGGGTGTGTTGGTGTGTGTGTGTGTGTGTGTGTGTGTGTGTGTGTGTGTGTGTGTGTGTGTGTGTTGTGTTGTGTGTGTGTGTGTGAATGTGTGTATGTGGATGTGTATGTATGTTGTGTGTGTGTGTGGGGGTGGAGGTAGGGGGAGTGTTGGTGTTTTCTGCGCTTACGTATCTGCATGCGTGTGTGCATACGTTAATCTGTGTGTATGAGTGTGTGGTTTAACAAGTGTGTATACTTGCACATCTCCTTACAGGTGCAACAAATTTTGTTTTATTCGGGCTGAGACAATAACAATGATTCCTGCATCAGTTTTGAACTACCTGCTTCAAACTGAGCAGCCATATCTAACAGCAACAAACTACGCGGGTATAAATGCTTACCCTGTGTGCCTAGCTAGCTATAAGGGACTGACTGCACACCAACCTGTCCAGTCTTTAGTAGTGTGTCTGTCACTCAAAGATGAAGTAAAAGCGACAAAAGATGGATGATCTTCTGTCTTTGAATGGTGAAATCAATGCTGGTTTTCAGTCGATAGAGGCGTCAGGACGTTGGTAGTGTATGTCAGGTGTAAGTGCTGCGTACTGTGACTAATGCACCGACTATGCGCTGGATGGATGAATCGATAGAGGGATTGACTTTTATCCCTGAATCACCTGAAAGTGTTGGTCTAGATTTTTTGCAAATATGCCTGGGTGGAAATTTCTTACTTTCCTCCAGATCAATTCACATGCAAACTTTCACAGATCTTGGTATCTGCGCGTAGGAAAACCAAACACACACGGTGAAGATCTACTTCAAACTAGTAAGGGATGGTAACAGTTAGGACAAACATTTTTGTGTTTGTAAACGCGTATAAAATAAAAAGATGATGATTATCCCGACAATTATTTTCATACCATGAATGTGCTTTCATTATACTCCATACTCATAAAAAAATCAGCAGGTATGCCTACTGTCATTTTTGTGGTTACAATCACGTATTAAAAAAGATACCTAAATTACTATCTTTAAACTTCTTTTCCAACCCTGAGTCTACTCGCAGTATGGGCCAACAAAGATCATAAAGAAAAAAAAAAAGAATGCAGTTCATCAAAAAAATTAGTCCACTGATTGCAGTAGAAACCTAACTTCCAGCTACTACGAGAGACGAGTCCTTCTATCGTCCATATCTGTGGTGATAATTGGGGCATCTTTTAAGGCAGGCAGGACCGAGGGGGTCAGTGACCTGGTGTGAGCGTTGGCGCAGGGCTGTGCTAATCAAGAGCGGTCCTCGGGAAGGCATGTTGATTTTATGCCGGGGAGAAATGGCAGGGAGGCTGCTAGCCTGGGCTGGATCTGCGCTGCTTCTGTCTTCAAACATCATTAGTTTAGGATCCCAGTTTGCTTGTCGGTGTTCTTCTTTCAGTTTATTTCTTTTTTCCGTGTTTATTCTTTTTGTTTCTTTGTTTACCTGTTTCTAAGTTTTCTTTTCATCTTTTTATTTTGCTTCTTCGTTACCTTTGACTCTCTCTGTTCTTTCTTATTGTTGGTGTTCCCCGTCTACCACTTCTTTAGTATTTATGTTTTTCTTCCACTTTTCTGTGAATCTATCTATCTATCTATCTATCTATCTATCTATCTATCTATCTATCTATCTATCTATCTATCTATCTATCTATCTATCTATCTATCTATCTATCTCTATCTATGTATCTATGTATCTATGTATCTATGATATCTATCTATCTATCTATCTATCTATCTATCTATCTATCTATCTATCTATCTATTCGTCTCTCCGTCCGTCGGTCTGTCTGTCTGTCTATCTTTCTCTTTCTCTCTTGGTTTCGGGGTTTGGATTTAGTCTTCGTTTGTTTGTTTTTTCCTTTTGTTTTGTTTTGGGTTCTTTTCGTTGTTTTGATATTCCCTAATCAGGATAGGGGCCGGACGAAAAGGAAGTATGTGAATATTATTCTGTAACCCTTGAAAAATAAAGATAATTCATTCATTTATTCATTCATTTATTCTCTCTGTCAGTCTATCTATCTATGAATCTATCTCTCTGTCTCTCTCTGTCTTTATCTTTCTCTGTCTGCCTCTCTCTGAGTCTGTATCTCTGTCTGTGTCGGTCGGTCGGTCGGTCGGTCGGTCGTCGTCTCTCGTCTCTCTCTCTCTCTCTCTCTCTCTCTCTCTCTCTCTCTCTCTCTCTCTCTCTTCTCTCTCTCTCTCTCTCTCTCTCTCTCTCTCTCTCTCTCTCTCTCTCTCTCTCTCTCTCTCTCTCTCTCTCTCCCCTCCTCTCTCAATTCTGATGCATCTGTGTTCATTTCCGGTCTGTTTATTGACATTTCTTAATTAAAAAAACACCATTGTATTGTGTGACTTCCATTTAGAAACCTTACAGAAACACTCAAAGCCTACGCTGTCATGAGCCACAATAGCTGCTTTCGTAGAGTACTGTGGGGATTCAGCTGTTATGAAATATCGTTTAAAAAAGAAAAATGAAAAACCCTAAAAGTAAAAACAAACAAGCACATTGAAGAAGAAGAAGAAGAAGAAGAAGAAGAAGAAGAAGAAGAAGAAGAAGAGAAGAAGAAGAAGAAGAAGAAGAAGAAAAGAAGGAGGAGAGAGGAGAGAGGAGGAGAGGAGGAGGAGAGGAGGAAGGAGAGGAGGAGGAAAGGAGGAGCAGAAAGAAGAAGAAAGAAGAAGAAGAAGAAGAAGAAGAAGAAGAAGAAGAAGAAGAAGAAGAAGAAGAAGAAGAAGAAGAAGAAGAAGAATTGAGAAAAAAGGATTCTGACGTCTTTTCTTCTAGATACATAAATTATCGCCTTTTACCCCAAAATGAATATCAAGCATTTCTCTCATCTACGGACTCGAAGATTAAAGCTATATATCATCAAAGCGTTGAAAGAGTCAAAGAACACCCTTCGGCGTCTGCATGCATATGAGCAGCAACTGGCAATGCGATTATTTCATATGTGGAAATGAAAAGGCATTTTATATGAGCAGAAACAAACACGCCCAAAAAATCGCTTAGTCTGTTAACTTTCTTTTAGGGAAAGTAGATATATAAAGTGTCAGTGTTAAAATCATTTGCATGAAAAATTCAGCATAGCGACGAGGTAATTGAAGAACATAGAAGGGTGGATAACATAGATCGAAGGGAGAGGGGGTGGGGGGCAGAGGGAGGAAAGAAAGAGAGGGGAAGATAGATACTAAGTAGACAGACAGACAGACAGACAGACAGACAGACAGACAGACAGAAGACAGACAGAAGACAGACAGAAAAGCAGACAGAAAGACAGACAGAAGACAGAGAAATAGAGGGAAGAGGATGGGACAGACAGACATATAGATGCAGACAAGGCAGACAGACAGACGGACAGACAAAAGGGACAGAGAAATGCACGCAGTAAAGCAGACATACCAACAGTGAGACTCAAATGTTTTATTCATAAGTCCAGACATCTCTTTTCATAACGAAAACTGACAGTAATGCTGCAGCCTTTTAACATTGATGTTCCCATGTGCATATGTTGTGCCCCCTAAATTGTGGCAACAGACTGCCAGATATCTGTCTTTTAGAGTGAAGTGCATGCGCAAATAGACACGTGTACATGCGCGCATTTGGGCACACACATACACACGTACACACACATACACACACATGCATGCACACATAGCGCGCACACACACACACACACACACACACCACACAAAACAGACACACACATAGACACACGTGCGCGTGTGCTTGTAAACGCTCGCATACACACACTCACACATAAACAGACACAAAGACACACAATGCAACAGCTTGCAGCGTCTTTACATAGTTACACAAACGAAAGTAAAATTGGAAATTCAAATTTGAAATATCAATTCACCAAATAACTCTCCAAAGTGAGTCACAACCAGCTCGAACTCCAATGTTTGCTTCAGTATACACTCTGAGCACACTGCAGTGCCACTGTGATGGCACATACCTATACAAAAACATAGTAATATCTAGTTTTTGCTAGGAGCTCACGCACACATATCTCACACAGGCGCCATCCTCCTTCCTTCCATCCTGGTCTTATTGTGAGCACAAAACTTAATATTCTGCATGCGTTCACATATAAAGCCTCGGTTTAATGATAGTCTTATCCGAAAAACTTTCGGGAGAGTGGAGTCGGCACCAATGTGAATTTCAGAAAAAAAGTCCCCCTAAAAGTGTGTCTCGGGGGTGGCTAAAGCCTGTACTTGAACCCAGGCTAACAGATCGCGAGCGCAAACGCTTCAACTACCAGACTATCTCGTCCAAAGAATGACCAAATCATGCAGATCTACAGACACACTATCAGACAAAGAGCAGAGCGGCAGAGAAACTCAGAGGTTTTATTCATACAGCCAGACAAGACATCTCTTTTAGAAAAAGGAAACGTAACGGTAATGCTGCTACACGTTGACAACAATACTGCCATGCGTGCCTGCGTGTTTTGCCTCCTAAACTGTACAAACGATTTCAAAATAGCTTTTCTTTAATGTGAAATAAACACACACACAACATCACAGACACACACATACACACAAGCAAGCGCGCACGCACAAAAACGCACGCACAAGAAAACGCACGCACAATGAATTGCACGCATGCACGCATGCACGCACATACACCACACACAAAAAAAACCACATACAAACACACACACACACAAACACACACACACACACAAACACACACACACACAAACACACACACACACAAACACACACACACACACAAACACACACACACACACAAACACACACACACACACACACACACACACACACACACACACACACACACACACCACACACACACACACACACACACACACAACACACACGTGAGTGTAACCCAGACGATTGTATAGACCGAGGTCCCGTATACGAAAGCAACCAGACGATCTTGCACACATGTTAAAACCTTAAAACCTGTCATGTTCCTTCACTTTGAAGCGAGGGAACATGACAGGAATACTGCAACGCTTTGACATTATTATTGCCACGCGTGTCTGTTCTACCTCCTAAACAGAGGGTGCACATTGCAAGTCCTGTAGAAATAAAGAAATAGACGCAAAAATGTACACGCTCTAAATTTTTTAATGTTTTGTTTCGAGGATAATGTAATCAGCACTTATGTGTTTTTGCTTTATTTACATCCACCACCTGTGTAAAATTTGTTAACTGTTCTTATCGGCACACACTGGCCTACTCTTCGAAGGTAAAACAGGTTTAACGTGTGCGCAGGATGTTCTTCGTCCACATATGTATTCCTGACTCAGTGTCCTCAACCCTAACTTCAACAATACGCTATTATACAACAAATACACAAAAATAATTCAAATACACGAGAGAATGTGCAAATACACAGAGGAGAGAGAGATGGGAGAGAGTAGAGTAGGAGTGACGAGAATGATGAGAATGGAGAGGAAGATGAGAGAGAGAGAGAGAGCAACAGACAGACAACAGACAGACAGACAGACAGACATGACAGACAGACAGACAGACAGACAGAAGACAAATACAGGAGAGAAACAGAGAGAGAGAGAACAGAGAAGAGAGAAGAGAGAGATATACAGAGACAGAGACAGAAACAGAGACAGACAGACAGACAGAGAATTCAGACTTCAGACTTTTACTGTACATCGGCCTTAGGTCACAATACAAATGCAAATTGGGCATAGGGAATAGGCACATAACAAGTGTCTTGTAAATATACTACGACTAGCATTTATTTTATAATGAAAGTGGAAGTGTCACAATGATAATGAAAACAAGCAAATTACATCAACCATGATATGGATGTACAAAACACATCATCATAATTATTCATAGACCACAATACTTTACATACATGTGGTACTCATCAAATGAAAATAATGGCTACAAATTTATACAGACAAAAATTCTGACTTCTTTTAATTGCATGACAAAAATCTCAATGATTATACTGTCGAGGTATTGCAGCTGTGTACATGGACAAAGGCATCTGTAAATCTGAAAAATTGTTTCTAGTCCTCAAAATGGGAACCAGTAAAAGAAAATGTTCATTTCACCTGCCTTGCATACAGGCATTCTAGCTCTTTAAATGCTAGAACATGCATGTAATGTTCAGTGGAGTGCATGAATCGTTTGTGTGACTGCAACGCAAAAACAGTATAAGAGAGACAGACGGAGACAGAGACAGAGGAGAGAGACCTCGAGACAGAGACAGACAAACAAAGTACAGACAAAACTAGGCTGAGAAATGAATAGAAACGAGGAACAGGCAGAAAAGCCACCAGAAATACAACAACAGACACACCAGACAGACAGCTCAGACAGACAGACAGACTGACAAGCTCTCAGACAGACAGACAGACAGACAGACTGACAAAGACCTCAGACAGACAGACAGACAGACAGACACAGACAGACAGACAGACAGACAAGCTCTCAGACAAACAGACAGACAGACAGAGAGTGACTCAGATGTTTTAATCATGAAACAAGCCATCAGTTTTAACAGAGAGCAGCCGGAGTGTACTACGGCAAGGCTGTGACATTCTCATTGCTATGCAGGCGTGTTCACCTCCTAAAGTTGGGCACAGGTTTCCACTTAAATCTCCTTTAGTGGGAAATAGACACACAACCAGACATGCATGCATGTATACACCACGCTCGCACGCACCCATAAATGCATGCACGCATGCAAATGCATATATGTATACACAAACACAAGACTCGCATGCTAACTCATATGCACACACACACACGAGCGCACGCAGGCACACACACAAACATAACTTACGCACGCACGTGGTACGTACTTACACAGACACATATACACTACACACACAAACACACACACAAACACACATGACACACTAACACACATGCACACACTACACACACATGCACACACACACACACACACACACACGCAGACACACAGACACACATACAAAGCACACACACACACACAACACACACACACACACACACACACACACACACACACACACACACACACACACAATCTTAAGGCAGACAAGGTAACATTTCACTCTCACACCAATTTAAACACCAAGACAGGAGGAAATGGAAAATGGTCTGTATGCAAAGGTGCACATCTACACACAGGCAAGAAAAAGAGAGAAGACGTCAATGGTAGGAAGCAGACAAGACACAGAGAAATAATAATGTGTGTCTGTCTGTCTGTTTATCTATCTGTCTGTTTGTGTGTCTGTCTATCTGTTTGCATGTGGCTGCGTCTGTATTTGTAACTCTCTGAGTAGGGGGAGGAGGAGGGGAAGGAAGATGAAGAGAAAGAAGACAGAGACAGCGACAGACAGAGAGACGGACGATCATCAGAGGGAGAGAAAGAGGATAGAGAGGCACAGAAGAGAGAGACAGAGACAGAGACAGAGATAGAGAGAGACAGAGAGAGAGAGAGATAAAGAGAGACAGACAGACAAACAGACAGAGAATGAGAAGAAAAGAGACAGAGAATGAGAGAGAAAAAGAAGGAAGGAGGAAAGAGACAGACAGACAGACAGAGGTAGAAAAAAAATCATTATCTAAATCAAGCGAGAACTGAAAACAATGAACCCCTCCTACTACATCAATACCATCATTTCCCCCTGTCCAGCCATAGCCGGGCAGCAGGCAGCTTGCAGGGATTGTGCAGGATGCTAGGATGTCGTCAGCACGTGCTGCATGCATGAAGTGAAGCCAGTTCATGCTAACAGTGCCAGGCTCATTAGATGTGCCATCGATTTTCTTTCACTGGATCTTGGACTTGGCAGTAGGCATCAGGCGTAAGAGTGTAGATGCTGAGATATTTTCGTGGGCTTTTTCCTGTACCGTGCACTAATGTTTCGATCTCCGTCTGTTTTTAAGGACAAAACTACTCTCCTCATTCGTTTTTTTTTTTTAACAGATGTGCGAAAAATAATGGAGGTAGCTGTAGTTTTTGTTTTGCTTTGAAGATCATTACAGATTGTAGATAATAGAGAAAAGAAATGTGTTGTGCTTGGGTTGAATTGAAAAAACTATATTATCATTATTATTATTATTGTGTTATTGTTTTTGTTGTTGTTGTTGTTGTTGTTATTATTATTATTATATATATTATTATCATCATCATCATCATCATCATCTCATCGTCATCGTCATCTCATCATCATCAACAAAAACACAACAACAACATCAACATCATCATTGTCATCATAATCCTCATTAGAATCATCATTTCCATAAAAAAAATATTGTATTATCATTACTATACTGTCATCATTATCAATATTTCTCTCTTTTTGGGGGGGGGGGCTGCCTCATCTTCTGTGATGATCCTGCCTGCAGTTAGCACGCTGCTCATTTCACTCTCTCTTCCCCAGTCATAGTCAGATTCCTTACGTTGCATCCTTAGGGTCAGATGTCAACAGGGAGCCCTTTGATGTCAGGCTGCTGTCGGAGCACCAGCTATTGAGGCCCTGCACTGCTGCTGTGTCACTTCGGTGGTGTTCACTGGTGCCTGTTCTTGGATAAAAATCGCAAAGAACCTACGTAGCCCCCTACTAACCATTTAGCTCAGTCGCAGAGCCAGACTGAGTGAGTCCCCCACTCATGGTGTTGACCACCACAACGTCCCTCCCACAACCTTCCCCTGTGAACCTCCATCCCCAGAGGCTTTAACACAAATTCACCACAGGCACAGAAGTGTTTGGGGGAAACCAAATCTGATAATGAGGATGACGTAATGATGCTGCTGTGTATATATGCTTTGAGACTACTTGACAGTGTTGTACTCTACACTTATGGTTATAATATATCCCAGTGTCAACCAGGCCCTAAGAGATGCAGACACCTTTAGTATTGGTCAAGTAAGGAAGATGTCATCCTTCCTGTCTTCTTTTTTCCCTTTATTTAAACACACTACATTTTTCCAAAATCATAGAAAGAAAATGAATATCTGGTTATAAATTGATATGAAGGAAGGTAGCAGGATCCAATAAGTAAACCTGAGATTCTGGATTCAGTTCCCAGCCTCACCTATTCTTCCCAGTTTGACAAGAAAATTTATCTGAATGTTCAAGTCATTCGGATGAGACTATAAACCATGGCCCATGTATGAATGCACGCAAAACATCTTGCAGTGTCCTTGGTGGCTCCTGCTACGGCACTGGAACTATTTGCATCACTGATTGCCTTTCCAATGGACCATTCTAGCGATGTGGAGAGATAGGGCCTGCTACATGGGTAACAGCTTGCCCTCCTTACATACTACAGGATTTGTGCTCTAGAACTTGGAGTGCAACTCCTCTGACTTAATTGGACACTAATGGATGACTACCATTTACATAATTATGATCTACCATAGCAAAGTTATAAGTATTAAAAGGAAAGAGAAACAGCCAGATAGTGAGGATGAAAGACTTGAGACAGACAGACAGACAGACAGACAGAACAGAATGAAGACGGTAAGTGACAGAGTGAGTGCAATAGAAAAGGAGATGGACTGCTTTCAACATATCAAACAAATTTTTTTGTTAAACAGAAAACAGAAACGCGAATTACTTTACTGACACTAAACCACCCTCACCTTTTCCCATACCCAGGAAACAGGTAGCTTGCAGGGACTGTGCAGGATGCTAGATGTCGTCAGCACGTGCTGCATGCATGAAGTGAAGCCAGTTCATGCTAACAGTGCCAGGCTCATTAGATGTGCCATCGATTTTCTTTCACTGGATCTTGGACTGGCAGTAAGCATCAGGCGTAAGAGTGTAGATGCTGAGATATGGGGTACTTTCTTTGTACCTTAAACTAATGGCTTCTTCTTTATCCTTCTTTTAAATTAAAGACTTTCCTAAACTGTTTCAGGTATAAAAAAAAAGTAAAGGCATTTTAATGTTTCTTTGTTTTTACCTGGAAGTGTGTGCCAGTTCTACAGCTAAGACTAAGGTGTTGTATAAAGTGTTTAATGGAGTAGCTCGTTATCACATATCTCACCTGTTCAAAATCCCCTGCTTTCTTCAATCCATCATTCCAATCAAAAGTATGTTTTCATCTCAAACTGAGAAATGTTCCTACGTCAACACTGAAAGGATGGGGCAGATGGAAAGAGACTGTTTGGAAAATGATGGGGTCTGCTAGTGTACGTGACATGTATGTATTTCGATCTGAAGTATGGAGAGAAGTGGAGACGGAGAGAAGAGACAAGAAGCAACTACCTTGCCTGCAATCAAGCAGGCCACAGACAGCCCTGCAGTCCGACATACAGACACACAGGCAGAAGAAGACAGACACCTGTCAGCCAGCTAGATAAACAGACAGAGGATTCTTAACAGGCCATCTTAACCAATGTAAATGTGCTGTAACCTGGAAGACTTGTACTCCATGGAAACACCCTGTCTGTGACAGCGAAATGACTGGCGAAGCTTACACCTTCCCTCTATTTCTCACTTCTCACTCCCACTCTTCTCCTATTCCCATTCCTCAGGTCTTCCTATGCTGACCTGCATGGAACTAGCACAAAAAGTCTCTTTTAAGTAAGCTTCTAACTTGCTCTTAAGCTTGCTAAAACAAAAAAAAAAAAACCACATGGATGAATGGGTGGATGAATAGATAAATGGATGGCTAGATGGATGGATGAATGAATGAATGAATGAATGAATGAATTTATCATTTGTTTATTTATTTTTTTAGTTGATTAACCTATCACATTAATCATATATCAAATAATCAAACAGTCATTTTTTAAATATTGTCGACATGACTGAACCCATCGAAGTCGCCTTCTTTATTTGTTGTTGTTGCTTGTTGTTGTTGTTGTTGTTTTTATCGTTTCTGTTGTACTTGTGGGCGTTGATTGCACATTTGTTCAACTCTGTGTGTGTGTGTGTGTGTGTGTGTGTGTGTGTGTGTGTGTGTGTGTGTGTGTGTGTGTGTGTGTGTGTGTGTGTGTGTGTGTGTGTATGTGTGTGTACGTATGTGTGTGTGTTGACGCAGAGGGTGGTATTTGTTTTATTTTTTAAGTTGAGTGATTGATCTTAGCGCTGAAATCCTCCTCATGCTTAGAAAGGATTCTTTGATGCTTATATTCGATTGCAAGCAATCTCTCTCTCCTTCTCTCTCTCTCTCTCTCTCTCTCTCTCTCTCTCTCTCTCTCTCTCTCTCTCTCTCTCTCTCTCTCTCTCCTCTCTCTCTCTCTCTCTCTCTCTCTCAATCTTACTTCAAAGAAAAAGCAAAAGACATTTCATCATAACATGCGACCACGTATAAAAGAGAGGAGAAAGAAAGAGGAGACCGAGGAAGGAGAGAGAGAGAGAGAGAGAGAGAGAGAGAGAGAGAGAGAGAGAGAGAGAGAGAGAGAGAGAGAGAGAGAAGAGACAGAGACAGAGGAGAGAGAGAGACAGAGAGACAGAGAGCAGAGAGAGAGAGAAACTCGAAACTCGAAACTCGAAATTCGAATATTTTAATGAGGGTAATTGGATAAGCCATAGGCTTCTTTACACCAGGCCCTCAGAAAAAACAACAAAAAAACAACCTAACAGAGACATAGAGAGAGACATCCATACAGACAGCCAGTCAAACAAACAGACGAACGGGCAGGCAGCAAGGCATCGTTATTCAGGCAGGCAGGCTTTAACAGTCAGAGAGAGAGAGAATAGTGAGCACAAGTCTTCCGCTAACGCAATCACAGGTCTGTGTTCCTTTCAGCAGCCGCTTTTTCCCCTCCACTCGGTGAAAGCCTCTGTCAGTCACAGCAGATTACATGCCACCCACCCATCTTTTCCCATGCCCTGGCTTTTCTCTTTGACTTGTTTGGAGCACAGAGTGTCCTATTATGGAAGTACAAAGTGACTTCTTTGGAGCATAAAGTGACTTTGTGGGGGGAACCATCCAGCTGTGCTCTTACATTACAAAGTTGTGTCTTTGAATGACTAAGTAACTTTACAAAAGCAACTTTTCTGGAGCACAGAGTGCCTATTGGGGACAGACAAAAGTGACCCTTTTTTGGAGCTAATAAATTCGACTTTTGGGGGGGACCATCAAGCATGTTCTTTTTAAGAGTTACAAAGTTGTTTCTTTGAAGCACTAAGTAATCGTCACAAAAGTGACTACTTCTTTGGATCACAAAATGTCGGTCCTAGACATCAAAAGGGGCTTCTATTGACACTTTTTGAATCACACATCGACTTCTTTGGACAACAAAAGGTTCTGTGTGACAACAAACGTGGTGATTTTTGCATACTCTTAAAAAGAGGATACTTTGGACCCACCACAAAAATTAATGACCGCAAAGTGACTTCTGTTACCACAAAGTGCTTTCCTTACACTACAACGACTTCATAGTGAGTTAAGGAATAACTCAGCCAGTATCAGCTTAAGCTGCCTCCCCTATAGCATACTGTATGACTGTAAGCACACTGTTCATAACACATACAATTGGTTGCTGAGATTGGTACCAGAAGTAGAGTATTTCTAAGTTTGCGCATTTTCTTCAGGTTGGCGCTTCATCTTTTTTTTTGCCTTAGAGCAAATGCCGCAGCATATCTGGAACCGCTCTCTGCCAAACGTGCTAGAGAACCATCACAGTGTCTGCATTATCTGCTGTGTTCGTCCACACACATTCTGCTTCTCCAGGTGTGAAGAGAAGAAGGCCATTAAAGGGGGGGGGGATGTGTGTGTGTGTGCATGTGTGTGTATGTGTGTGTATGTGTATGTAGTGTGTGTGTGTGCGTGTGTGGTGTGTGCTTGTACGCGTGTGTGTTTGCATATGTGGCGTGCGTGCATGCGTGTGTGTGTATGTGTGTGTGTGTTTGTGAGTGGGTGAGTGTGGTGGTGTGTGTGTGTGTGTGTGTGTGTGTGTGTGTGTGTGTGTGATGTTTGTGTTTGTGTGTGTGTATTTATGTGTAAGTTTGTGTGTGTTGTATGTGTGTGTTTATGCGTGCGTTATATGCGAGTGAATGTAAATGCGTGTATGTGTGTCTGTTTGTGTTCTCGTGTTAAAGAGAGAGGGAGAGACAGAGAGGAAGGGAAGGAAGGAAACAGACAGGCAGACAGACAGAGAAGGAGACAGACAAAGATAAGGAAAAAAGACAGAGATAGAAAGAGACTGAGACAGGGGAGAAGGGTGAGACTGGTTTGAGAGAGTGACAGAGAGAGGGGGGGAGGGGATGGGAGGAATGTGGTAGTGTCGGGATTGATGCCTGGGTGGAGGTGGGTTGGTTTCTGTGGGTGTGTAGGTGGGTGTACATGCGTGCATGTGCTTCTTACTTTCCTACACCACTCATAGTTTTCGGCAGCAGATATAATATTGACCAAGGTGCTACTTGCTGAACTTTTTCTTCCACTGTCACTCAGACCTGGTGCTCTTCTCTGGTATTGATTGTGGCCATGAAACTAGTGATAGAACAAAACTGCTGAGCTTTCTAAGCCTGTAACAAGCCGTTCATCGTGTCACTGCATATGGTATTATGCAATCATGCTGGTACGTGCTCATACACACGATGTGCATACCATATGGATCCGATCTGGCCTGTGTGGTCGGCGGGGCTATAAACAACATGATTGGATTGGCTTGGTTTACCATATGGATGCATGTGCATGAACTTGGAGTGTTTGTCTGTAATCTGTTATAGTGTTGTAGGGTATTCGGAAACAGATCGTGATGTATTGTTTCTACCTCTACTTTCGAAGAAAGCAAAACTATTCAGTTCATGTTGTTATGTACTTCTCGACTTAGGATATATGTTTTATATATCAAAAGAAGTTTTTTGAGAAGAGAAGCATTCTTTTTTTATATATAACACTCCTGTTATCGTGAAACGTCAATAGAATTATTCTATAGTTTTTGCTCTATACATTTGCAAACCACTTAAATTCGGGATGCTGCGTCTAAGATGGTTTCTTGATTGAATGTAGTTCTCATACTCTCTCTCTCTCTCTCTCTCTCTCTCTCTCTCTCTCTCTCTTCTCTCTCTCTCTCTCTCTCTCTCTCTCAATACACACACAGACACATAAACACAAAACACACACAATATTCATATCTATTTATAAATATGAAGATAGTTTACATGTGTATGGGGATAGGGTGCGTGTGTGTGGGGGGGGGGGGGGGGGTGCGTGCGCAAGCGTGCATGCGTGGTTATTGTATAATCTACTCTTCAGTTGCGGGTCTTGCCCAAATCAGAATAAAACTCTCTCTCTCATCTCTCTCTCTCTCTCTCTCTCTCTCTCTCTCTCTCTCTCTCTCTCTCTCTCTCTCTCTCTCTCTCTCTCTCTCTCTCTCTCTCTCTCTCTCTCTCTCTTCACTTCTACCTCCTCCTCTTCCTCCTCTTCCTCTTCCTCCTCTTCCTCCACCAATACAATATTTTGCCTGTGTAACCTTTCAGAAGATTTATCGCCAGTGCCCACACATACACCCATACGTCTTCATTTGCCACTAACCCGGGAAAAGAAAGATTTGTCAGAGTTTTCGGTTCGTTTCGGAAAGAAGACGACTAGGGCCAGTTTTTACTTCCTTATAAGGAGAAGAAACGCATCTCGATTTCTTGGTGCTTGTGTATGTGTGTTTGTTTGTTTGTTTGTTTAGTTTATTTTTTTGCTTTATGTTGTCTTGTTTTTAGGTTTGCTTTGTTGGCGTGCTTGTTTCTGTAGTTCTTTGTTCACGATTGTTTTTTTGTTTGATTTGTTTTATTACTTTGTGTTGTTTTGTGTTGCTTTTTACTTGGTTTTGTTTGTTCTACGTTTTTTTTCTTAATTTGCTACATAAATTTTAGGAGTGATTGCCAGTTTGCTTGCGATTCTTATGCATATAATTCATTTTTGTTGTTGTTGATGTTGCTCTTGTTGAAATGAGTTTTTTTTCGTTTGTTTGTTATTTCATTATTTATGTTCGTTTACTGTTTCGCGTGCAGTTTCTTTTATCAAAATGTTTACCCCTGTGTATACAGGTTGGTAGCCTTACAATTAAAATCCTGAGCTCATGAATTCTTGAGCTCTCTCTGTCTCTCTCTTCTCTCTGTCTCTCTCTCTGTCTCTCTCTCTCTCTCTCTCTCTCTCTCTCTCTCTCAACAATCACACACACACACACACACACACACACACACACACACACAATACACCACCCACACAATGTACACACCCACACAATGTAGATAAACATACACTTATATACACGCACATACAAAAACACACTCAATGTACACACATACATACACACACACACGCACGTACACACACAATGTACAGACACACAGTGTACACAAATACAATGTACACTCACACACGCACACACAAACACACACACACACACATACACACACATACACAGACACACAAAACACACACACATATACACACACACACACACACACCACACACAAACACACACAACACACACACACACACACACACACACACACACACACACACACACACACACACACACACACCACACACACACACACACACACACACACTCCGGATCATTTCTGCTGGCCTGTTAAGCTTCTCCTGTGTCATAAAGGCAGAACTTGACTCTGCCAATGGGTCTCCCCACTCTCTGTTTAAAAGGTCAAACACTCACATTTACCCTGAAGAAAAGGCTGTTACCCCCAAGTACCTGTTTGTTTTTTGTGCTTCTGCGCAATGGTCATCTGTAAGCAAGCGCGCATAGAAAGAGACGAGAGAGGGAGGGAGGGGAAAAAGAATGAGGGAGGGGGGAGAGGGAGACAAACAGACGGGCATACAGACAGACAGACAGACAGGCAAACAGGCAGGCAGACATACAGATAGGCAAGCAGGCAGACAGACCGACAGGTAGGGAAGCAGACAGACAGGCTGACAGACAGAGAGACAGGCAGACAGAGAGACAGAGACAGAAAGAGATAATGAGAGATGTATAGAATTAGTCTGTGGGAGGCGAAGGTGTGTGCATTGTATTATAATTATAGTATTGTATTGTATTGAATTGAATTGTACTGTATTACATTTCTTTGCATTTCATTGTATTCTATTCTATTGTATTGTATTCTATTGTACTGTATATCACTTTAAGTCCCAAAGAATTTTCTACTTGAAATTCGGGAGGCTCTCCCGGGGAGAACGCGTCGCCACAAGAGCAGCTTCACATTTCTTTGTCTTGTCTTGTCTGCAACTTTATCGTCTTCCTATCAGAATATTTTTTTCAACAGAATTTTGCCAGGGGAAACCCTTGTTGCCGTGGGTTTTTACGTGCTCTAAATCATCATATATACCATACGGGACCTCATCGTGGTCCGAATGACAAGCACCCAGACCACCACTCATGGTCTAATGGATGGGGGGAAAGTTTCGGGCACAAACGGGGCTCAAACCACCACACACTTTTAATCCAGACTTTTCGCTTTCTGGGCTTGTGTGTTGTTACCTCTAGACCACTTATCCACTGTGTGTATGGGTGTGGAAGAGAGAGAAGAGAGAGAGAGAGAGAGAGAGAGAGAGAGAGAGAGAGAGAGAGAGAGAGAGAAGAGAGAGAGAGAGAGAGACAGACAGACAGACAGACAGACAGACAGACAGACAGACAGACAGACAGACAGACAGACAGACAGACAGACAGACACAGACAGACAGATAGAGACAGACAGACAGACACAGACAGACAGACGGACAGACAGACAAACAGACAACAAACAGACAAAAAGTCACACACACACACACACACACACACACACACACACACACACACACACACACACACACACACACACAAACCAACAGAGGAAGAGTAAAAGACAGAAAGACACGGCACAGAGGGCAACTGTCTCGCGGATTACTGAGCTAACGATGGACAGTGTCCGGCGAGCTGTCAGACCCCCTAATGGGCCTCATTACCCTGCACACATCGATCTTTTGTCTCTCCCTCAACTGCCCACCTAGCTGACCTGACCACGCTCCGTCCTGGCCTTGACACTGCAGGTGAGAAATGACCAGGGAAATCTGGCAAAGAAACTTCTGCGACGTCGTCCATACAACGCTCAGACAGCAACTGTTGTCGTTTGTCCTGTGAGCGAAAATGTGTTGCGCTGCTGTTAAGCGCCTGTTAGGTCAGGCCCAGTGCATCTGACTTCGGCGTGGGAGAGAAGGGTTATCTTATTTTAAGATTTTCTGGGGGAAAAAGGCAGGAGAATGGACCACGAATACAGAAAATGGACATGAAAGAGGAGACAGGAAGACAAGTAACAAAGCAGAAACAAGGAGAGGGACAGGGAAAAAAGGTGGAATTCATAGCACGTAATTTTCCAGATGGTTGGGATGCTATTTATCCTGGCAGGCCCCCGGCATCCCAAAGGAAGAGAAAAGAAACTCAGAAAGGGGCTACAGCCTGCAGGTAAGGTGTCCGTCTTGCACACAGCAAGAGGTATGTTTTTTACTATTTATCTGCTAGAGCAGGGTGACGCTCATTTGTGTGCATAGAATATCTGCACATAATTATCTTCTAGATGATCAACGTGATCACTCAACCAAAGCGTTTTTTTATTCATCAAATACTTAAGATAAGACTATAAACCGAGGTTATGTGAGTGAAGCAGCGCAAAATGTCTTGCACATTTGTTAAACCATATTTTGTCTCTTTGAATGGTAGTTCAGTCGTGCAGAGAGGAACATAATTATGACAATTTTTTTTTAAAAAAACGTATGCACACTGGTTTTATGTTTAGATATCATCCCCAAAGTCACAATGCAAACTACCTTAATCACGGGCAAAATCGGTCGCACACACAAACATCTTATCAGGGGTCAATCGCAGACCTCTGGCCGAGAAACAAAAAAAATATTAATGCGACGGAGAAAACGGGGTGGGGGGGGGGGGGGGGAGGGAATAATAATGTTGCTTACTTCCTCAATTGATGCTAACAAGGACAGCGTCACAACTAGTGAAATTAATTAATCTAGCTGATTGGTACACAGCATTGGTAATCGGATATTGTGGATCCGTCGTCTAGACGTTGTGTATTAGTCTAGAAAGCGACAAGTCGTGAGGTCGATCCCCATTCACTTTAAATCCAAACTTTTCCACATCTTTTGAGCCTCTTCCTTTGAGCTAATCTCTCAATTTAGATGATTTTATGGAGTATAATGTGCAACACATAACCAAACGCACACAATAACCACCCAGAATGACAGAAGAGTTGTTTCCGGTAGAAATGTAGAGAAAGATTTGACGGCCCACTGTCAAGCCAGTCCAAAGAAACTTTTCCCCCGGAGTAAACATCAGCAGTGACTCGACTCCACTTTTCCGACAGTCCTGTGGATGATGATGATGATGATGATGATGATGATGATGATGATGATGATGATGATAACGACGACAATGACGACGACGGCGGCGACGACGATGACGACGACGGCGACAACGACGATAACGACAACGATAAGGAGGAGGACGACGACGACGACGAGGAGGAGGAGTAGAATAAAGAGGAAGCTGAGAAAGAGGGAAACAAATAGGAGAATAAAGAACAGCAAAGACAGGTTATGAGGAAGGCAATGACACTCCTGATGGGCGAGTGAAGACAATGCCAGTCGTTCACAGACTGCACACACATCAATGGTGGCTTGGTGGCCAAGAAATGACATCACAGCACCCTTCTTGAAAGCTGTCTAGCCACAGCAGTTCTATTCTTTACACTCACATCGTTTATCCGCAGTGTCCCTGAGTAGCGCACTGGATGGTACCATTTTTTTCCGATGAGACTAGAGCCAATGTTTCACATGTTACACGCATTTAGCACATGTAAAAGAATCCGGGAGACGGGATAGCTCAGTGGTCATAGCATTCTCTTTCCCAAGCTAAGATTAGCAGCATTGACCACGATTACCAAGTTTGCGTGCCTTGGCTTTAGTACAAACCCTCAGTTCACCCAGGTGTAAATGGGTATGTGCCCTCTTTAGGGTTAGGGAAGGTAAAGCAGCGAGGGAGAGGAGATGGGCACTGCCCTCAATGTGCTGACCCCTGAAGAAGCTGAGGTCTCTGACACCTCGCTCCCCAACGACTGCATAGGTTCTGGGACACCTTTATTTAAAAAAAGAAAAACTATGGGAGAAAGATAGACGCATGCAGGCAATTACGCGCCTGTGTGCATATACACATACAAAGATGCGTGCGTGAGAGCGCGCACGCACGCACGCACGTACACACACACACACACACACACAAACACACACACACACACACACACACACACACACACACACACACACACACACACACACACACACACACACTGGGGGGACGGGATAGCCTAGTGATCAGAACATTGCGCTCGCAATTTGACGACCCGGGTTCGATTCCCGGTCGAGGGGATTTTTCTCCTGGAGTAAACATCAGTGCGGATTCCACTCTTCCCAAAGTCTTTCGGATGAGTTGTAAAACAAGGCCCCGTGTGCAAACGCACTCAGAACATCTTGCGCACATGCTAAATCTTGTTCCGCTTTTCGTTAGAGCAGGCCATTGTGTGCCGGTGGGAACAGATGACATTGACAAAACTGCATATTCACGGGGACTGGATGTAAAAAAGCACATGAATTTTTATTCAATTGTCCTCGTTATAAAAGAATAAATAAATAAATAAATAAACACACACACACACACACACACACACACACACACACACACACACACGCTCGCTCGTTCGCTTGCTCGCACGCACACAGCCATACACATAAACACACAAATGGCCGCACACACACATGCACGCGCATGCGCTCGCGCGTAGGTGTCTCCCTCATTCGAAACACGAGGACAACCCCTAAAAACGTGTATGAGTGGTGTGTATCTCACATTCACCTGACGCAACACGATTATGATCAGTGATGTCACTACTGATAATGACGATGGAAAAATACAAAGGGGATGGAGTGATATAGAGTTACAGGGTGGTGCATGTCCTTCTTCTCTGAAGGGGGAACACAGAAAAAAAAAAAAATTCTGACAAAGGTACTTGGTGTGCATATTCAGTAATGCCTAGATATCCTACGATAATGTTCCAGATCAGTCTGCTTTCGGTGCCTTGGGATTTTGTTTGCTTGCTTGTTTGGTTTGGTTTTGCTTTCCTTTTAGCTTTGATCTCTTCCTCGTCTTGTTTTCTATTTTTATAATGATGATGGTATCATCTCAATATGCATTTTTGGGGGGCTTCTTTCGTATACAGTGCAGTCTTCATCATAGTCAACTTATTTAGGATTGTTTTGTAATTATTATGCGGGGGTATCCGTTTGCGTGAGCAGACACCACGGCGTATACGTGTTTGTATGTGTGTGTGTGTGTGCGCGCGCACCTGTTAACACCACCCCCTTTCATAAGGGACAGTGGTGTGTTTATAAATAGAATACTCTCTCTCTCTCTCTTCTCTCTCTCTCTCTCTCTCTCTCTCTCTCTCTCTCTCTCTCTCTCTGAAACCTTATCACGGACTTTATCCTTTGTGCTTTGGTGTCAATGGAATCTTGTATCGCCTCCCCCCCCCCACCCCCATCTCCGTCTCCCTTTTTATTGAGCGAAAGCTTTATGCAATAAATTTTGAGACTCTCTCTCTCTCTCTGTATCTCTCTCTCTCTCTCTCTCTCTCTCTCTCTCTCTCTCTCTCTCTCTCTCTCTCTCTCTCTCTCTCTCTCTCTCTCTCTCTCTGACTCTCTCTCTCTCTCTGTATCTCTCTCTCTCTCTCTCTCTCTCTCTCTCTCTCTCTCTCTCTCTCTCTCTCTCTCTCTCTCTCTCTCTCTTGATCCTCCTCCTCCTCCCCCTCCCCACGATTCCATTAAACTAAGAAAAAGGGTCTAGGTTATTTCGCGGAAAGGACGTGCTCTGCCTACACAGATTTCAGTGGCAAAATGTCACAGCCCCCTCTCTCCCCCCCCCCCTCCCCCCATTCGCCTCCCCCCTCCCTGACATCCTTCTACCTCCGGCTTTCTCTGCTAGGAGGTGAACCAAGCTGAGTGCAGTGTGTGTGTGTGTGTGTGTGTGTGTGTGTGTGTGTGTGTGTGTGTGTGTGTGTGTGTGTGTGTGTGTGTGAATGTGTGTGTGTCTCTGTGTCTGTGTGTCTGTGTCTCTGTGTCTGTGTGAATGTGAGTGTATGTGTGTGTGTGTGTGTTTGTGTGTGTGTGTGTGTGTGTGTGTGTTTGTGTGTGTGTGTGTGCATGTGTGTGAATGTGTGTGTGTGTGTGTGTGAGTGTGTGTGTGTGTGTGTGTTTCTCTGTGAGTCTGTGTGTGTGTGTGTGTGTGTGTGTGTGCGAGTGTGTGTGTGTCTTTCTGTGTGTGCGCGTGTGTGTGTGTGTGTATGTGTGTGTGCGTGTTTCTGTGTGTGGTGTGTGTGTGTGTGTGTGTGTGTGTGCGCGCGCGCGCGTGTATGTGTGTGTATGTGCACTTGCGCTGGTCTCGTCTTTTCTTCGGTATCATCGTACACAATCTGGAAAGAAAGAGAAATTTGACCTACTGGAATCATGCAGAGGATTATCTTCTGAATATACATGGCTTTACCCAAGCAAGCAGTTACCAGACTATTTTGTGCTGTTATGATAGCAAGAACAACATGAATACAATGTTAGCGACATTCTTAATACAGGGTAAAATCCTATTTTTGTCTCCCTTTCAGAATGACATTATCTCCCATTACACACAAAACGTCTTGTAGACTCGTCGACAGTTGTAATCGGTTGTTATAAAGAGATAGCCAGAGAAGCTACAGTGGTATCTAATGTAAACTTGATCTGCCAAAATCGTGCATACACACGCACACGACTACACATACAGGTGCATAAACATACACGTGCCTACGTAGGTAGGTGGGCACGTATGCCCACTCACATACACACACACACACACACGCACACACACACATACATACATGCGCACACACACACACACACACGTGTGCACAAACGTAACCCCCCTCCCTCCCCCACACGCGCGTTCGCACGCACGCACATACACACGAATTAATCTCTCTCTCTCTCTCTCTCTCTCTCTCTCTCTCTCTCTCTCTCTCTCTCTCTCTCTCTCTCTCTCTCTCTCTCTCTCTCTCTCTCTCTCTCTCTCTCTCTCTCTCTCTCTCTCTCTCTCTCACGTATATACACACACACAAACACACACACACACAAACACACACAAACACACACATACACACAAACACACACACAAAACCCCCACTAAGCACAAACCAATTGGAAACTCAAAAGTTGAAAAGATGCTTCTCTTAGTTCTGTCTACGCGTGGTGGTGCCATCCATTGTCAGGCAAAATGCTGCTCCCAGACACGGTTAGAATTACCAACCATCAAAAGCAAATAGCATCCACGATTTTTATTCTTTTTTTGAGGGGGAGGGGGAAGGGGGTCGGGGTGGGGGGTTGGATTGGGGTTTTTTTTTGTTCCCGGTGGGAAGGGGGATGAAGGGGGGTCTTTTTAGGCTGATCACGACAGCTAAATGTCTGTTTATTACGCTCTCCTGTGGGTCGTGTGATCAGGAGATCGAAGTGTGAGAGGCTTAGCGGGATATAGATAACTTGTACGGTGTCATTTTTTAAAGGGGGGAGGGGGTAAATTTTGAAACTCTGTACACTTATCAACGCAGGCTCGCGATCGCACACATGTATATACACGCACACCCCTTTGCGCACACACGCGTGCGTACAGACACAGACACACTGACACACACAGACGCACAACACACACACACACATACACACACACAAAACACACACACACACACACACACACAGAGAGAGAGAGAGAGAGAGAGAGAGAGAGAGAGAGAGAGAGAGAGAGAGAGAGAGAGAGAGAGAGAGAGAGAGAGAGAGGCAAACAAAAGAGAAAAACAACAACGATAGAGTCCTGGAGGAAGAGACCAGAAGAGTCAAAGAGACAAAAGGACAAAGTTTTATAATGCCAATGGTGAAACAGCGATAAACTGTGATGATGAAGGCGGTGATGTAGGGAAGCGGAGGAGGAGCAGGAGGAGCAAGAGGAGGAGGAGGGGCTGAGGAGGATCTATAAGATAGTTTAGTTCCATGAACGATAAAGAAGCAGTAGCCTACATATTTTCTCGTGCTTCTTCTGCCCTAGTTCCGTTAGGAGCCACAACACACATATTATTTCATGTACTTAAATATGTATATATACTTAGAGAGAGAGAGAGACAGAGACAGAGACAGATATACAGAGGCAGATAAACACATACATCCATACATCCATATATCCATCCATACATCCATACATCCATCCATCCATCCATCCATCCATCCATCAATACATCTATACGTACATACACACATGCATACATGCATACATACATACATCACTCACTCACTCACTCAGTCCCATGTCCCAAAGGACGTAGGGGGGACATGAGAGAAGACGCAACAGAGATCTTTTTCCATGCTTCACGATCCTGTGTGGCTAGTAGGAGGTGTTGCAGGGGTTGGGCGGTCCAGTCTTTGATGTTGTCAACCCATGATTTCTTTTGGCGGCCTCTTCTTCTCTTGCCCTCGACTGTTCCTTGCAGGATGGTTTTTGCTAGGGTGTTGTGTCTTGTGGTGTGACCAAACCACATCAGCTTTCTCCTCTTTATGGTGGAGAGCAAAGGCTCTTGGGGGCCCACACGCTTTTTGATTTCTTCTTTCACATAGTTATTGGTCTTGTGTTCTTTGTATGATATTTTGAGGAGTCTTCTGTGGCACTTGTTCTCGAATGCTTGGATTCTCCTCTCTAACTCTGCTGTCAGAGTCCATGATTCACAGCCATATAGGAGGATAGATATCACGAGGGATTTGTAAAGGTGGTATTTGGTGCAGAAGCTGATGTTGTTGCTTCTGATGATCTTCTCGAGTCTGACTAGAGCAGATGTTGCTGTTGCAATGCGAGCTTTCACTTCATTGTTTGATGTGCCATCTTTTGTTAGGATGGAGCCTAAGTATTTGAATTGGCTCACCTCTTCTAGTGTTTCTCCATTCATCTTTATTTCCGTGATGTCATTACTCGCGCTGTTGACCATGATCTTTGATTTCTCTGTACTGACCTCCATGCCGTATGCGCTCGCTCGATCTGTTAAATTGTCTGTGAGGATTTGCAGTTTTTGTTTGCTGCTGCCCATGAGGTCAATGTCATCTGCAAATCTGAGGTTGCAAAGGGGTCTTCCACCAATGGAGATGGAAGTGTGGTGGTTTTGCAGTGTCTCTGTCATGATGTTTTCGAGGAAGAGGTTGAAGAGTACAGGTGAGAGAAGGCAGCCCTGGCGAACCCCAACCGTGGTCTTGAAGAACTCGCCCACGTGATTATTCATAAAAACTGCACTTTCTGCGTTCTCGTACAGAGCTTTGATGACTTCAATTAGACAGCTGTCAATGTTGAAGTGCCTGAGTACTTGCCAGAGGCCGTCATGCCATACCCTGTCAAAGGCCTTTTTGAAGTCTATGAAATTGTGGTACAAGTCTTTTTGGTGTTGGAGATGCTTCTCTATCAGAATTCTCAGATTGAAAGTTTGTTCCATTGTGCTGCGTTTTGGTCTAAAGCCCGCTTGTTCTTCTGCCAGGAGTTTTTCCGCTTGGTTTTTCAGTCTGTTGAGGACTACCTGCAGCATGATCTTGCTAGGATGACTTATGAGACTGATGGTTCTGTAGTTCTGGCATTGTTTGAGGTTTCCTTTCTTTGACAGGGGTATTACAAGAGACTGTGTCCATTCTTTTTGCCATTCTTTGGTGTCGTGGATCTTCTGACAAAGTTCTGTGAATCGCCTTGCTGTTTCATTCCCTCCATTTTTTATGAGTTCAGCTGGGATGTTATCGATTCCAGGGGACTTCCCCTTCTTCAATTGTCTAATAGCTGCATCTACTTCACACCTTAGTATTGGTGGGTCTTTATCTTGGTGTTCAGGGGGTTTGTCAGAAACTATGTTGGTATCTGGGCGTAGTGGGTAGTTGTACAATCCCTCACAGTATTCTGTCCAGCGTTGGAGGATGGCATTGTTTTCCGTTAAAAGATTTCCTTCTTTGTCTTCAATAACAGAGGCTTTAGGCTGTGTGGTTTTCGTTAGTGTTTTCAAAGTGTCGTAAGCTGTTTTGCTGTTTCCCTTGGTCATTCCAGCTTCGATGTTGTTGCATTGTTCTTCTATCCACGCTTCTTTGGCTTCTCTCATCTTTTTCCTCACTTCTCTGTGGCTATCCATGTACTTCTTGTAAGCTTCTTGACTTGTGAACTTTTGTTTTTTAAGTTCTCTTCTTTTGTCGCAGAGGTCAAGAACCTCATTTGTCACCCAAGGTTGTTTCTTTGTTCTGCTTCTTCCTAATGTTTCTTCTGCTGCTGTCGTTAGCACTTCTTTGATGTTGTTGGCCAATGTGTCCACATCATTGTCGATGGCTGTGAGTGCGGCGAACTTTCCTCCAATGTTGGCTTGGAAGATCTCAACCACTGTTGGGTCTTTCAGTTTTTCCAGGTCGAATCTTATGCGTGGGCTTTTTGGCTGTTGTTTTGCTTTCAGTTTCAGCCTGATGGTGGTAAGTACAAGGTCGTGGTCACTGCCAATGTCAGCTCCTGGGAATGTTCTTGTGTTTGCCTTGTTTATGCTGTATTTGAATCTTTGGGGTGACAGAATGTAATCAATTTGATTATGAATCAGACCATTTGGTGAGTGCCAGGTTGATGTTCTGGATGGCTTGTGAGGGTGGAGTGTGTTAGCCAAAGTCAGTTTGTGCTTCTTTGCGAATTCCAGCAGCCGCTGTCCTCTGTCATTTGTTTCTCCCAGTCCAAATCGTCCTGTGGTTCCTGCCCAGGTGTCATAGGCATCAGGTCCCACCTTAGCATTCCAGTCGCCTTCCACAATAAGGATTGTGGAAACCTGGCAGTAGCATCCTTCGGGATGGACGGGAGCACTGGTCCTCACTTGGCACTCAACTCTCACTTCTGGGTCCGGGTCCTTAACCCACCCACACCCCGGTAACCGCTTCTACTGGCGGGCGAAACGTTGTGAGGGGCTGGTGCATTCTTAACCACCAGTAGGAGTCTTGGAGAGGAGATGGGCGCCACCAAGCTTCCTCAAGCCCACTGCAAGGACATGATGAGTAAAACAAAACAGAAAGACATGCCGGATCGGTCGAGGCCCGGATCAACAACGACCGCGCTACCCACTGCAAGTCTCCAGGGTGGGAGTGACAAGTGTGCTACTGGGGCAGAACAAACCCTAAAGCTTCCAGATAAAGGGACAACCATTGGTACATGGAATGTAAGAACTCTGTACCAAACAGGAAGAGTACAGGAACTTACACATGAATTACAGAGGTATAAATGGGACATAGTAGGGCTTGCGGAAGTCAGATGGATTGGCTTTGGAGAAACAACCACGCAAGATGGCCACAAAATATGGTACAGCGGAGAAGAAAAACTACATCAACATGGAGTAGGCTTAATTGTCAGGAAAGAGATTGTGTCAAGCATCATCAGCTGCACACCAGTATCCAGCAGACTCATCTCAATCAGAGTTTCTGCAAAACCCCAGAATCTCACCATCATCCAAGTGTATGCTCCAACATCTGACTACGATGACGATCAGATAGAAGAATTCTATGAAGAACTTGAAAACGTCATCTCCAAAACGCCCAAAAAAGACATACATACATACATACATACATACATACAGACAGACAGACAGACAGACAGACAGACAGACAGACAGACAGACAGACATTCATTCATTCATTAATTCATACATACATATATACACACATACATACCTACATACATATACATACATGCACACGCACGCGCGCACGCGCGCACACACACACACACACACACACACGAACACACACACACACACACACACATACAGGAATACCCACAAGGCAGTTGCAGACACACAAAAGTACCCTTTATCCCATCCAAACCCCCCTCCCCCTCCTCCTCCTCCTCCTCTTCCTCCCTCCACCCCACCCCCTCTTTTCTTTTTTTTTTCTTTTGAATTGAACTGTGTGATGTTGGAAAACTGCGGAGCTCTTGCAAGTTTACAAACAAGTAAAATATTGATTAGTGCACATTCTCTGTGTGTCTCTCTGTCTTTCTGGCTGGGTGGGTGGCTGGATGGCTTGGGTGGCTGGATAGCTGGGTGGCTGGCTAGCTGGCTGGGTTGCTGGCTTTCTCCTCCTTTGAAGGGAAAGAAATAATTCCTTTAAATCAAAGCGATGAGATTAGCATCACACATTTGCTGTTATTGCCATCTGATCAATATTTCACCGAAGACGAGGTTTTCAGTTTGATAGGAACGTGTTAATGCCAGCAATATTACAGCCAATCTCAATCTCTTTGGAGGAATATCTGTCTCTCTCTGTGTGTCTCTCTCTTCCTGCGTTCATTTGTCTGTCTGTATGTTTTTCTCCCTGTCTGTCTGTCAGTATGTTAGTCTCTCTTTCCTCTCTGTCTGTCTGTCTGTCTGTCTCTGTCTGTCTCAGTCTCTCTCTTTCTCTCTTTCTCTCTTTCTCTCTCTCTCTCTCTCTCTCTCTCTCTCTCTCTCTCTCTCTCTCTCTCTCTCTCTCTCTCTCTCTCTCTCTCTCTCTCTCTCTCTCTCTCTCTCTTTCTCCCTCTGTGCAAACTCGCGTGTGCACGTGTACTGCATTGGGTGCATTTAGATAAGACATTTACATTAAACACAACAACATCAAATCTGAAAAGAAAAAGTCAAGCTAAAGCACAAGCTACGTAGAAAGCCAAACCTGATGGACACTAAACATAGAAATGACAAGCCTAGAATAAAATTACCTGGCTCTAAAGGAATGCAAACATCTTTATAATGTAAACATGTCTCTCAACACTGCCTCTTCTTTGCAGCTATATCGCTCTTTCCCATACGTTATAAGAAAACTGGATTCTGTGTGTGTGTGCGTGCGTGCGTGTGTGCGTGTGTGTGTGTGTGTGTGTGTGTGTGTGTGTGTGTGTGTGTGTGTGTGTGTGTGTGTGTGTGTGCGTGGTATGTGTGTGTTTGAGAGACAGAGAGAACTAGATAGTGTGTGTGTGTGTGCGCGCGAGCGCGCGCGCGCGCGCGCGCGCGCGCGCGCGTGTGTGTGTGTGTGTGTGTGTGTGTGTGTGTGTGTGTGTGTGTGTGTGTGTGTGTGTGTGTGTGTGTGTATGTCTGTGTGCGTGTGTCTATGTCTGTGTGCGTGTGTGTGTGTGTGACTGCGGATGTGCGCGCGCACATAAGTGTGTGTGTGTGTGTTTGTGTGTGTGTGTTTGTGTGTGTGTATGTCTGTGTGTCTGTGTGTCTGTCTGTGTATGTGTGTGTGTCTGTGTGTGTGTGTATGTGTGTGTGTGTGTGTCTGTATGTATCAGTGTGTGTGTGTGTGTGTTTCTTCGTTGTTGTTTTTTCAGGGGA
>CM060316.1:47881257-47896257 GCA_030674155.1 Stramonita haemastoma | reverse complement strand
TCTCTCTCTCTCTCTCTCTCTCTCTCTCTCTCTCTCTCTCTCTCTCTCTCTCTCTCTCTCTCTCCTCTCCGTTGTGCCTGCCTGCCTGTCCGCCTGCCTGCCTGCCAGTGGTTCTGCCTGTATGATGGCTTTCTCTTAATGTCGATCGATTTGTGCTTCTATCTTTTACTCTCTCTCTCTGTCCTCTGTCTCTCTCTCTGTCTCTCTCTCTCCTTCTCTCTCTCTCTCTCTCTCTCTCTCTCTCTCTCTCTCTCTCTCTCTCTCTCTCTCTCTCTCCTCTCTCTCTCTCTCTCTCTCTCTCTCTCTCCTCTCTGTCTGTCTGCTTCCTCAACCCTCCTCCACTTTCCTATTTTTATTTGATTTATATCTTTCCTGTGATAGCGCCCTATAATCAAGGCATCGTCCAGCATCCCCCTCCTTCCTGAACGCACACATCCCTGCAGGATACAGCCCAGTTTATCTCAAGTGTCAACTCAGCCCCCCCGGGTAATCCGGCTATCCTTAGATGTTTATGCTCTCATCCTTCTCTCTTTCTTTTTTTTCGACACCTCTCTCTCTCTCTCTGTCTCTTTGTCTCTCTGTCTCTCTCTCTCTCTTTCTCTCTCTCTCTTTCTCTCTGTCTCTGTCTCTTCCTCTCTCTCTCTCTGTCTGTCTGTCTGTGTCTGTGTCTGTGTCTTTGTCTGTCTGTCTGTCTGTCTGTCTGTCTGTCTGTCTGTCTGTCTGTTCTGTCTGTCTGTCTCTCTCTCTCTCTCTCTCTCTCTCTCCTCTTCTTCTCTCTCCTCTCTCTCTCTCTCTCTCTCTCTCTCTCTCTCTCCTCTCTCTCTCTTTTCACATAATATACGCTTAAAAACGACAAAGACCCGAGAAAATAGGCACTTGCAGAGTTGGCCAGAAGAAAAATAAAAGGATGAAAAATCTTGGCCAAAAGCTTTGTTAGTTATTACAGTAAGCAAATTTTCAAGGTTTTATTAAAACTGTTACATTTGGGGAAAAACAAATATGCGAGTGGATTGGGTTTATTTTTTCTTGACATGGTGCTATCATAACAATTCTTTTTTCTGCATTACAGGATAGAAAAATATTCGGAAGTCGGTGAATGGCTGCCACACTAAGGCGAGATATCCGAATTTGCTACACACGCAATATTCTCATCCAGTGACGACTAATGGTCTCACTATGATCACCAGACGGAAGGATTGGGACAGAAGGTGTACCGTGTGTTGTGTCGTCAAGGGGATGTTGTCATGAAGTGAGCAGGCTGAATGGAGACAAGAACTAATTCTCTGGTTTGGAAACTTCCTGTGAATACTCACCTTCTCTTATCCTTCACCATGTAAGCTGAAAATGCATATACTGCAGAATACAAGACAATCTGTTCTAAACCTAGCCATTCCAGTTGTTTCTGTAAGAGCAAAAATCGGTAATTTAGCAGGCTTTCAGGGGAAAGATTGGGAATACTCGTTTTAGGTTCGCAGTTTTGACTGAACTCTTACTTATGTAACATCCTTTATTGCCATCATTTTGATTCGTATTTGTAAACAGTGTTGATATAAAAAGATGTGCTAAGTGGTTTTAAAATTATTTCCAGCTACGTTTAGACCGACTTTGAGCAGCTGAAGACCTTAATCCAGTTGACGACAAAAAACCATTAAGGACACCAGCAACAGCGCTTAGCCCTCAGGGTGTTTCAACTGAGGCTTTAGCCACCAAGTGACAACGTCTTGGGCAGTGTTTGGATTCCTGACCAGTAAAGAACCCATGCACTCCAGAATGCGTTTGAAGCCAGTGTCCAGGTTTTGGGTTTAATATGTATTCTTCTTCGTTGAAGGCTGACACTGCAACCCTTACTGTCTATCAAAGGAGCGAAAATGCATTGTGCTACCTTTAAGTGTTTGACAGGGGGAAAAACAATGATGAGTTGGCGCTGCCTTGTGGCGACGCGCTCTCTCTGGGGAGAGCAGCCCAAATCTCACGCAGAGAAATCTGCTGTGACATAAGGTGGTATAAAAAAAAAATAATTAAGTCAGGCCCAGCGGCTCCGACTTCAGCGTAGGAAAGAATTGGTAATGTTTTCAAGTTTTTTTCTGGAAAAAAAGGCAGGAAAATGGACCGAGGATACAGACCGTAGACGTGAAGGAATTGACAGGGTGAAAACGGAGCAGGGCAAAAACAGAGAGTGGGATAGAAAAGAGGGAAATTCTAGCACATACTTTTTATAAGAATGTGGGGATGCTATTCATACTGATATGCCTCGGGCATCCCTATGAAGGAAAATGTTCCATGAATGAACTACCATCAGTGCAATGCAAGGTGTAACCGACTCCCAGTTTCTGTGGGCCAGCACTATGTAGTGACCGTTTTCTATGCGATTTTGGTGTTTGTTTTGTGAGTGTTTGTGTGTTTTAGTGTGTGTGTGTGTGTGTGTGTGTGTGTGTGTGTGTGTGTGTGTGTGTGTGTGTGTGTTGCGTGCGTGTGTGCGTGCGTGCGTGTGTGTGCGTGTGAGTGTGTGTATGTGTGCTGTGCGCGCGCGCGCGCGTGTGTGTGTGTGTGTGTGTGTTTTGTGTGTGTTTACTTTTTTAGATTCTTTTCTATCGAGTATAATGGAATAAGCACTCATGTGCTTTTATACATCCTGTCCCCGTGTGTATGCAGTTTTGTAAAGTTTGTCATCTGTTCCCATCGGCACACAATGGCCTACTCTGTCGAAAAGCGCGCGCGCGCGCGTGTATGTGTGTGTGTATGTGTGTGTGTGCGCGCGCGCATGTGTGTGTATGTGTGTGTGTGTTTAAATACAGGGGATGCCTGACATCTTGTATGCCTGTTCTAAACACCATCCCTCTCTCCTCTCCAAAGAGTGATGACCAGATATGGCGGGCTGTTGGCCTGTGATGATCCAAACATATCCAGCAGATCGTTTCTTTCCTTTCCTTTCTCCGTCTGTCTCGTCCTTGTGCCACTTTCGCTACCAGTCTCTTTCCTTCTTGTTCTTCTTGTTGTTGTTCTTGTTGTGCTCTTGTTGTTGTTGTTTTTGTTCTTCTTGTTCTTCTTGTTCTTCTTGTTCTTCTTTGTTCTTCTTGTTCTTCTTGTTCTTCTTCTTCTTCTTCTTTCTTCTTCTTCTTCTTCTTCTTCTTCTTCTTCTTCTTCTTTCGTTTTAAAGGAAAGAGATCGAGTGAGAGAAGAAAGGCATAGAAGGAGAGAACGACAGACAGACAGACAGACAGATAGAGACAGATACAGAGAGACGGAGATAGAGAGAGCGACAAACAGACAGACAGACAGACAGATAGAGTCACAAAGAGAAAGAGAGACAAAAAGAGAGAGAGAGAAAGACAGAACAAGAGACACAGAGACAGACAGACAGACAGACAGACAGACAGAACGAAAGACAGAGGAAGACATAAAGAGACAAACAGACAGAGTTAAATTGAGACAGAGACAGAGGAGAGACAGACAGAGGCAGACAGAGAGATAGAGACAGATACAGAAAGACGGAGAGAGAGAGCGACAGACAAACAGACAGACAGACAGACAGACAGACAGAGTCACTAAGAGAAAGAGAGAAAGAAGAGAGAGAGAGAGAGAGAGATAGAACGAGAGACACAGAGAGACAGACAGACAGACAGAACGAGAGACAGAGGAAGACACAAAGAGACAAACAGACAGAGTTAAACCGAGACAGAGGAGAGACAGACAGAGGCAGACAGACAGATAGAGACAGGGACAGACAGAGACAGAGACAGACAGAGACAGGGAAACAGAGACAGAGAACAGACAGAGAGACAGACAAGATGATCGATCTTGCTAAGTTAAGGGACAGCCACAAATCTTTCAGGTGGCAGGTTTAAATTCTCATCGCCTGCAAAGGGAAACGGACTGACAGCCTGTCCTGTCCTGTCCGCCTTCTTCTCCAGCCTCCTGTTGCTGCTGCTGCTGCTGCTGCAGATGATGATGATGCTGTTGTCCCTGTTGCTGCTGTTGCTACTGATGCTGTTGCTGCTGTTGCTGCTATAGCTGTTGCAGCTCTTGTTGTTTATGCGCTGTCTTACTTTGGACGATGTTGTTTGTTGTTGTTTCGGTATTGGTTTTTAAGCACGTGAGAATTATTTTCAGACACATAATACGATGTGTGTTTGTGTGTGTGTGTGTGTGTGTGTGTGTGTGTGTGTGTGTGTGTGTGTGTGTGTGTGTGTGTGTGTGTGTGTGTGTGTGTGTGTGTGTGTGTGTGTGTTTTGTGTTTGTGTGTGTGTGAGAGAGAGAGGCGGTGAGCAAGTGTGTTTCTGTATGTGCATGTAGATAGACAGGGAAAGGAATGGTGATATAAAATGCGAAAGAGAAAACAGACACAAGCAGACATGTACGCACTCATGTGGTGTAACACACAAACTCATGCCCACACGCATAAACACACACATACACACACATACTCACACTAATATCACTTCGAGTGAACAGACGTTAAACTGAAGAAAGTCACACAAACACATATATGCGCGCGCGCACAAACACACACACACGCACACATGCCTATACAAACCTAAAATATATAAATTCTCTATATTTTTCCGTTATTTACATTCAAAAACGGTGCTCAAGAAACAGCTAACCAAAGTGTAAGCATGTTTTTAATTCCAAAAGAAGCAAATAAACGAACAACGGATACACAAAAGCTCTAGACAAAAATACAGTCTAGTACAGAAAAAAATTAACTAGAGAGGGCGCGGGGGAGGGGGTCCTTCATTGGCTAGAGTGCGGAGCAAATGGTGAGATTTTTTAGCATTTGGCTGATTTTGCCCACCACTAAGGCAGCTGTATTACGACTTTGTGAATGATGTCTAAAAATGACACCAGCATGCATTCGTTTTCTTATACTTTCTAGCATCCGTTTTTACCTGCATGAATGGCATACATTTTCGAAAGTCAAAACGGTTTATATCGTGTGCGCAAGATGTTCTGAAGTTGTTCGCGCACGGGGCCTCAGTTTATAGACTCAAGCAAAGGAAGGAGAGGATGGAGTCAGCCTGATGTTCTGGGAGGAAAAACTCCCTTGAACTGTGGTGGCTCGAACCCCGGTTCGATCGCAGGCCGTCAAGTCACAAGCCCAACGTTCTAACCATAAAGCTGTGCCTCTCTCCCCACCCCCTTTAAAATGGAGCTTAAAAAAACAAAACCAAACAAGCAAGCAAGAAGTGTCGCCTGTACCAATCCCAAATGAATAAAACATTACAAAAGAAGCAAGCAAATCAACAAATAAAAAAGGAAACCACACAAACAATTCATCCTGCAAAAATAAAAGTAAGCTCACAAAAAAAGAAAAATAAACATCAACAAATAAACCAAAATAAAACAAACAGCAAACCTTGAAGCCTTGCCAAAAACAAACAACTGTATGTTGGAGAAAAAAAAAAGGTAAAAATAAACGAAAACTGCAAAATCAATATTCTCTTCACATATCTGTCATGTTCCGTTGCAGAACACAAAGACAGGGAAAAAACAGTCACTAGCGACAGTAAGCATCACTATCATGATAATGATAATAATGATAACGATGATGATAAAGATGATCACTTTCAATGATAATTAAAATAATGATAAGATTCTTTAACAATAATGATAATACTGCTACTACTACTATTACTACTACCTATTATAATAATAATAATAATAATAATAATAATAATAATAATAATAAAAATATATAATAATAATAATAATAATAATAATAATAATAATAACAACAATAATAATAATAATAATAATAATAATAATAATAATAATAATAATTATAATAATAATAATAATAATGATGATGATGATGATGATGATGACGATGATGATGATGATGATGATGATGATGATGATGATGATGATGATGATGATGATAATAGCAGCAATCATCATAGCAACATCTATAATATAAAAATAACAGTAAAACCATGAATAATTTGCAAACTCGACCAGCTGAATTACTGAACGATACATAAATAGCATTTGCATGTGCATGTAAACATACACACACGCGCGCATACGCACACGCGCGCACACACACACACACTTCTACCTTTAGGAGGAACAAGCTATTGGGTGCCAGTTGGAAGGGATAACAAAAATATACAAAACTGCATGCACAAGGGGACTGGTGTAAAAAGAAACACGAACCCTCATTCTATAATCCTTGAACTAAAAGACGAAATGAAAATGAAATGTAATAAAATTAAATGAACACACACACACACACACACACACACACACACACACAAACACACACACACACACACACACACACACACACAACACACACACACACAGATAAATCCAGAGCAGGTTAAAGGGCAGTGTTGTCTACAAATCTTCTGGGTTTGAGGATTCAAAGGAGAAATCTATTCATGAATTCTCTGTTTTTGATACGGCGAGGCAATTTCCACACCTTTCAACATGCTCCTAGCTTTATCGTCTTTTCTTCTTGTTTTCACTTTTGGCTTTTTCTTTATTGTTTTCTCTTACCTCTCTTTGTCTTTTCAGATCTTCTGCTTTGTCTTGTATTTTCTGCTGCTTTTTCTTCGTTTGTTTTGTGGATTTTTCTTTATTGTTGCGTTGTTCTGTTAGTGTTGTTGTTGGGTGTTTTTTTTAAATTGAAAACAAGTTCTTGTTCTTTCTCTTGTTTTTGTTCTTGTTGTTGTTGTTTTTCTTCTTCTTCTTCTCCTTCTTCTTGTTCTTGTTCTTGTTCTTGTTCTTCTTCTTCTTCTTCTTCTTCTTCTTCTTCTTCTTCTTCTTCTTCTTCTCCTCCTCCTCCTCCTCCTCCTCCTCCTCCTCCTCCTCCTCCCTCTTCTTTCTTGGTAAAAAAAAGTTACCATATCAGCGTATGTTGACTAGGCTTGCCCTCTTATTGTGACGAAATACTGAGACAAGATTTCTTCTTTTTATTATCAGCATGTTTACTGCATGTGTACGATTATGTTTGATAAAGGTCAAAAGTAAAAGTGTCCCATTTCGGTCGTTGGGACGCAAGGTGTCAGAGGTCTCAACTTCTCCAGGGCACAGTGTAATGAGGGCGGCGCCCTTCTCCTTTCTCCTGTCTCTCGCGACTTTACTTTCCCTGACCGTAAAGAGGGCAGTTACCCGTTTATAGCTATGTAAACTGGGGGACTGTACTGAAGCCAAGGCGCGCGAACGGACACCCGTCCACTTGATCCACTGTGTAACCACGCTCAATGCTGCTTCAATTTACCTAGCTCGGGGAGAGTGAGTGCTCTGACCACTGAGCTAGTCCGTCTTCGATGATTATGCTTAAGTCATTTAAAATGATAATTTCATGAGTTTATTTTTTGTAAAGTAATAATGTAATTTAAACTGCATGCAGATTTAGCGTTTAAACTGTACACTTCCTTGAGATAAGATAGCATACCTCTTGTGTGAAAAGCTCCTTGTGGATTATTTTTAATATTTGGTTTGTTTATTATACTATATGCGCGCGCGCGCGTGTGTGTGTGCGGTGTGTGTGTGTGTGTGTGTGTGTGTGTGTGTGTGTGTGTGTGTGTGTGTGTGTGTGTGTGTGTGTGTGTTGTGTGTGTGTGTGTGTGTGTGTGTGTGTGTGTGTGTGTGTGTGTGTGTGTGTGTGTGTGTATTGTGGGCGTGTATTATAATACTGGCAGTAGTCCATGAGTTTAAAGCACCTTTTTCAGAGTGCTTCATACTTACAAGTCTACAGAAAACTTTGTTTTCCTCTAAATGTTTCTCACGTTATTACCCTTTACTTCAGAAGACCAATAATTTCACTTTTATTTTTCACTTTCTTGAGGCTATCAGAAAGCTCTTTTTGCAGGGCCGATTTGCTGAAGGACTCAGTTGTTTTGTTAAGCCACTGATAGAGTGGACAATAGTCAGTAAGCTTTGCTGGGAGCACAGACCAGGCAGACGACACGCCGTTTACAGCCAGACTGTTTGACCAGCCAGGCCGAAAGGTTAAAAACACATGGATAAGGTTCTAGACAACATGCCACTGAACTTAAAATGTATAGAAACCCGACCCCTGTCAAAATGCTTGAATGGTTAGTTTGTTGTTGTGTTGTTTATTATCATAAATTATGAGAGAATATGTTTTGAAAATAAAACCATGAAAGGTATTGTTTCTCGCATAATTATATTCATCAATGTTGATGTCCAGCCACTAAAGCCATGAAAGATGGTATTTCTCAACATAAAAATCATGGAAGTCAATGGGTTTTTACCTCAAAGATACAAAACTTAATGTTCTACCGTTTAAGTTTAACAGTCAACTCTAGCATGTAAAACGGGAAATTCCTTATGCTACAAATTTATTTTGGGGTCAAGGTTCTCGTTTGAATACTCTTGACCAAACACAGCGCATGACGTAGTGTGCAAAGTCTACAAAATGACAACTGTTATGATGACAAGCACCAGTTTTCCTCTTCATCTTTTTCTTTCAAGGCTCCAACACCAAGTAGTATTGACTGTCATATCAGCAAAAATGTGTTGGGCTGCCGCTAAGAGCCTGAATAATCAGGCCCGGTGCATCCGCCTTCCGTGTGATTTTCAGTCTTGACAAAGCTATAGCATCTCAATCAATCAATCAATCTTTTTTTTTTTTTCCAGATCGTACATTGAATAAGCAGTGTACGATTATAAACTGTTTTCATTAATTTCTAGTCTAACAGTCTAACGCTGTCAACATGAATTGTTTCAAAATAAAAACTTGCCTATTCACACTGTATAAGCAGTAGCTGTACAGCGTATAGTTTTTGTTTTAACTGCCTTTACACACGTTTGACAACTGTCACCACAAATATTATCACATAAAGCAACATGGTAAGACCGAGACACACAAATTTCAAGTTATTATATCAGAGTGATCAGAATTTATTATTCGTGAGTGTTGACACCTCTGAAGTCTTCACCAAACCTGACCTATCCCGTAGTCTTGTATGTAACCTGTTAGGGCATCACTGAAATCCTTGTAACCAGCTAGACCCCTGATCTAGCAACCTGTAAACTAATAACAACCAAATCAATCAAAAGGTATATTTTCACACAAGACAATTTAATGAAATTATTATCCCTCATTCTATAGAGGAGATGTCAAACTTACATCGTACCAAAAAAACAAATTTTAGAATTTGGACGTTTAAAGTAGGTAATGGTGTTTTATATAACCCATGTACTGTGCGGTTGTTGGGGAGCAAGGTGTCAGAAACCTCAGCTTCTATAGAATCCTGCATTTTGGGGGCGGAGCCCATCTCCTCTCCTTCTCCGCTTTATCTTCCCTGTCCCTGAAGAGGGCAGGTACCCATTTACAGCTGGGTGAACTGGAGGATTGTACTGAAGCCATAGGGCACGAACGGTCACCCACCCAGGAGTTAAACACGCTCAACGCTGCTTAACCTTAGCCTGAGTTGAGCCAGTGCTGTGATCTACAGTGCTGTCAGCTGTAAGCTGTCTGGTGACATTACCTGATTCATTCGTTTGTTCTTTAGATGAGTAAATCCTTTGCTCGTAACCTAAAGGAATTTCTCTATTTTGAAAACAGAAAGTACTTGGAATTGGAATTAAAATTGAAACTGGAATTATAATATAGTCCTCTACTTTGGACATTTCGTCATCGACAAAAAAACACAAAGACATAAAACAGTGACATCTTTCTTTTATTCAAAATGCAAACAATTAGTCACTTTTACTGTCGTTTACGGTGAAAATATTGTCATTTGTTTGAAAATTTCTGTATACTTTTTTTGACGCAATCAGTCCTTCCATAACATTATAAAAACTAACAATCTGTAAGTGAACAAAGGTTGAGGTGAACATACCATAACCTATGCCACTTGACCGCTGCAGGGTAGTTTATAGACATAGATCAAATAAGAAAGCGAGGAGAGTGGGTATGTAGGCTACACACAGCACAGCACAAAACAACTGTTACTTAAATGCGGTACACAGCTAATGGACATAACTATGTAATTAATAGTACAAGTATAAGCATGTGTGAGCGCACAACTAACTAGCTAATGCACACGAGTATTCACGCTGTTTGAATATCAGTATCAACACAGCTGCAGTCTTCCTGCGTTTGTGCGCGTGTACAAACCGACCAACCACACACACAAACACACAATACACTAATACACACACACACACCACACACCACACACCACACACACACACATACACACACAAATACACATTCACGTACACTGACCCCGACCCCTCCCCCATACACATACACTGACCACACAACACACACACACACACACATCACACCACACACACACATACAACACACAACACAAACACACCCATACACACACACAACACACCGACCAACACACATACACGCCGACACACACACACACCACACACACACACACACACAACACACACACACACACACGACACACACACACGCACACAGACACTCAAGAGAGAGAGGGGGAGGTGAGACACAACAGAACATAGAGAAAGAGACTACAACAGAACAAAATACAGACAAACAGACAAACAAAACACAAAACAGCAACCATACACAGACAAAGACACAAAACACACAAAGAAGAAAGAAGAGAGAGAGAGAGAGAGAGAGACAAAAGATAGAGCTGTGTTGGATACAGGTACATGGGGGGTGGTGTGACATAGAGTTACATAGTTAGAAGGCAGAAAGATCAGTTGAGAGCGGGAGGAGACATCAAGCAGGCTAGGTCAGGGTCGTTTCATAGAAAGCGAAGCAATGACACACATGCGTACTAAGACACAAATACACTGAAACAAACATACACATTACACAGACACAACACGCACAGCAGACACATACTCAGCAGAGCACACAAGCAACATAAACAGATGCATGACGAGCACACCCAGAACCACGGCCACAACAGACAGACAACAACACACACACACACACACACACACACCACACACACACACACAACACACACAACACACACACACCGACAACACACACACACACACAAACACACAAACACACAAGACACACACACACAACGACAACACACAACACAACAACACACAAACACACACACACACAACACACACAACACACACACACACACACACACACACATCACACACACACACATACACAGAGAAGAAGATCATGAGAGAGAGAGAGAGAGAGAGAGAGAGAGAGAGAGAGAGAGAGAGAGAGAGAGAGAGAGAGAGAGAGAGAGAGAGAGAGAGAGAGAAGAGAGAGACAGAGACAGAGACAGAAGAGACACACAAACAGCCACATACACACGGATACAAAAACACGACATAGCAGTCACACAAGAAGAAGGCACAGGATAAGAATGATGAGCGGAGCAGCAATCCTTTAAACAGACCGAATGAGCAAGACATGGCATTAATCTGGACGGGCATTAAAAACGCGAACCTGACAACCCCAGATGGTCTTCACATGACAGACAAACAAACATGTAAATAGATGAGTGACAGAAGTCCAACTAAATTTACAAAGTCAATACGTGCACTTTAAAAGTCAATAGGACCACTAAAATCAACATGGACTATCAAAGCCAACAAACACATAAAGACAACATAGCGACACGGAACAACATGAAACACAAAGTAAACATGATACTTAAATCAAAATGAGAAACTTTAAAAGTCAACAGGATACTTAGAATCAACAGGACACTTTAAACTACAACATACACAAAACAACAAAGACATATTAGAACAACACGACAGACTCTTTGAAAAAACAACGACAGTTAGACTCACATGTCGCGCAATAAGCAATAACATGACACTAAGCAAGTCAACATATGACAATACTAGACACACATCATCAGAAACGCATGAAATTTTAGAAAACAACATAGACACTAAAGAATTCAAGTGAAAATAAGAGCTTGAGAGAGAACAGCAACAGACATGACATCAAAAAACTCAAATGGAATAAGTAAATACTACACGACAAAATAAAGATACGTAGACAAAAAGTGAGAGAGAAGAGAGAAGAGAGAGAGAGACAGACAGACAGACAGAGACAGAGACAAGAGACAAGGAAGAGTCATTAGTCAGAGAGAGAGAGAAAGAAAGCGACAGAGAGAGAGAAAGAGAGAGGCGAGGCCAATCCCTGTTGAAAGCAGGCCGAATGGACGACAAGGACGATGGCATTAATCTGACAGGCATGAGAACACATCAGTCCCTGAACATACCCACAGTGGATCTTCACATGACTGTCACAAAGATGGAACATGTAGGGAAAAGGATGAGTGAAGAAGTCAGCGTGAGATTATTTAAGAAGTCAATATGAGGTACTTTAAATATCAATATGGGACACGTTAGAATTCAACAAGGGAGACCTCAAAGCCAACATAAGACACTAAGGAAGTCAACATGAGAAACTTTACAAGTCATCATTGAACACGTTAGAAGTCAACATGGGACACTTTGGAAGTCAACATGGGACACTTTGGGAGTCAACATGGAACACTTTGGAAGTCAACATGGAACACTTTGGAAGTCAACATGGAACACTTTGGAATTCAACATGGAACACTTTGGAAGTCAACATAGAACACTTTGGAAGTAAACATGGAACACTTTGGAAGTCAACATGGAGCACTTTGGAAGTCAACATAAAACACTTTGGAAGTGAACATGGAACATTTTAGAAGTGAACATGAAACACTTTGGGAGTCAACATGGAACACTTTGGAAGTCAACATGGAACACTTTGGAAGTCAACATGGAACACTTTGGAAGTCAACATAGAACACTTTGGAAGTGAACATGGGACACTTTGGAAGTGAACATGGAACATTTTGGAAGTCAACATGGAACATTTTCATTGGAAGTCAACATGGGACAATTTGGAAGTGAACATGAGACACTAGAAGTCAATATGGGACACTTTAGATGTCAGCATATAAAAGCTTGTAAGAAAAAAAGTTGAAGAGTTAGCATGATATATCTTAAGTTTAACTGCTTAGATTTTAGAAATCAACAGCAGCACACTTCAGAGGTCAGATAAAAATAGGACACCTTTGAAGAGAATAGTCAAATGTTAGCATGAGTCATTTCAACAAAATCGAAATGGAATAAGTAAGATACTATCAAGCAACATTATTTAGATATACGTATGTGAAAACAGGTGTGAGAGAGAGAGAGAGAGAGAGAGAGAAGAGAGAGAGAGAGAGAGAGAGAGAGAGAGAGAGAGAGAGAGAGAGAGAGAGAGGAGAGAGAGAGAGAGAGAGAGAGAGAGAGAGAGAGAGAGAGAGGAGAGAGAGAGAGAGAGCCTATAAAGAAAAAAAAACATTACAAAAAAGAGGCATGATAGCGCATAAGCGGAACAAACAAACAATACACACACATGTACAATCAAAACACATAACTTATGCAGATACACAGGGGCAGACGGGCGTGCAGGTGTACGGTTATTTTATTTATGCCGATGCTTCGTGTGTGTGTGTGTGTTGTGTGTTGTGTGTGTGTGTGTGTGTGTTGTGTGTGTGTGTGTGTGTGTGTGTGTGTGTGTGTGTTGTCCGTGTGTGTGTGTGTGCGTGTGTGTGTGTGTGTGAGTCTGTCTTTCTGTCTGTTTCTCTGTCTTTTCTCTGTCTGTCTTTCTGTCCGTCTCTCTGTCTGTCTGTCTGTGAGAGAGACAGAAACAGACAGACAGACTAGCAGAATCAGATAGAAGCATTGGCAGTTTGGGTACTCAGAAGTTAAGTGCAAACTTATGCCAATACACGTAAGCACGCCCTCGTGTGAAAGAGAGAGAGAGAGAGAGAGAGAGAGAGAGAGAGAGAGAGAGAGAGAGAGAGAGAGAGAGAGAGAGAGAGACAGAGAGAGAGAGAGAGAGAGACAGACAGACAGACAGACAGATAGACAGACAGAGACAGACAGACAGACAGACAGAAAGAGAGAATGACAGAGAGAGAGACAGAGAAACAGAGACAGACAGACAGACAGAGAGAATGACAGAGAGAGAGAGACATAGAAACAGAGACAGAGACAGAGAGAGACACACACAGAGAGAGACTCAGAGAGAGACACAGAGAGAGAGAGGCAAGGCAATGCAAATTCTTTTCTTTCGAGGATAATGAATGAACACTCGTGTGTTTTTTTTTACATCCAGCCCCTGCTCTTATCAGAGAGATGTTAAGAGAGAGAGAGAGGGAGAGAGATAGAGACAGACAGACAGACAAAAAGAGACAAACGCAGAGAGACAGAGTGAAGCATGAACAGTCTGGTACTCAGAAGTTAAGTGCAAGCAGTGTTGGCGTTGTCTAACAAAGAGTCCTGAGCAAAGAAAACGGGCCCCATTTTCTGTTATCCTCTTGACACAGCAATCCGAGCATTATCTCAGACATACATTCACACACACACAAACACAACTGCGTGCACATGTACATGGTTTTTTGCATGTGCACACATACACACACGTCACATTCACATTCACACACCCACAAACACAGACACACACACACACACACACACACACACACACACACACACAACACACACACACACACACACACACACACACGTACGACCCATATACACACCCGTACACACACACCCATACACACATTCTCTCTCACTCCTCTCTCCTCTCTCTCTCTCTCTCTCTCTCTTCTCTCTCCTCTCTCTCTCTCTCTCTCTCTCTCTCTTCTCTCTCTCTCTCTCTCTCTCTCTCTGTCTGTCTGTCTGTCTGTCTGTCTGTCTGTCTGTCTGTCTGTTGTCTCTCTCTCTCTCTCTCTCTCTCTCTCTCTCTCTCTCTCTCTCTCTCTCTCTCTCTCTCTCTCTCTCTCTCTCTTCTCTCTCTCTCTCTCTCTCTCTGTCTGTCTGTCTGTCTGTTGTCTCTCTCTCTCTCTTCTCTCTCTTCTCTCTCTCTCTCTCTCTCTCTCTCTCTCTCTCTCTCTCCTCTCTCTCTCTCTCTCTCTCTCTTCTGTCTGTCTGTCTGTTGTCTCTCTCTCTCTCTCTCTCTCTCTCTCTCTCTCTCTCTGCTCTCTCTCCTCTCTTCCT
>CM060316.1:47873757-47876257 GCA_030674155.1 Stramonita haemastoma | reverse complement strand
ATGTTTTATTCATATTTTGTATTCTTTATCTTGAAAATCACATGTGACGAATTTAATTGATTTCTATGAAAAATTTTAACTAGTGATCCGTTAAAAAGAAAAAGAAAAAAAAAGACTTGTATAACTTTTGACAGATGGTGATGGATTGATGTTTCAGCTGTTTTTTCATTATGTTCTTTGTTTGCTCTTTATCTACTAGCGCTTTTCTTTTTTTTTGATAATCAAAATCATTTTTTTGACTTCTGAGTTTCGTTCCTGAATAAGTGCATTTTTATTACCTATTTTATATAGTGTCCTTATTCTTGTATGTTGTTTGGTACTGCGTATAGTATATTGTTCATTATTTTTTTATCTTGATGTTATCCCTGAAAAGGGCGGGGACTGGATGCAAAAAAGCACATGAGTGCTTATCTATTATCCTCGAATAAAAGAATTTGCCTGCCTGCATGCATGCATGCCTGCCTGCCTGCCTGCCTGTCTCTTTCTCTCTTTCTCTTTCTCTCTCTCTCTCTTTTAGCGAATTAAGCAGGAGCTAGGGGAAAGAGGATGCGAGTTAAGTGAGATAGAGTGAGAGAGAGAGAGAGAGAGAGAGAGAGAGTGATGAGAGAGATGGAGAGAGAGGAGAGAGGGAGAGATGAGAAGAGAGAGAGAGAGAGAGAGAGAGAGAGAGTGTGTGTGTGTGTCTGTCTGTCTATCTGTCTGTCTGTCTGTCTGAATGTCTTTGTATGTATGTTTGTGAGAGTGTAATAGAGCGAGAGTATGAAGATAAACGATAGTAATAATGACAATATGCTTTATTAAGGAAGAGCTGGGGGTGAACACAAACCAACCATGGCCCGGACCAAAAGTTTTGTCAGTTATTGACGTAAAGCAAAGTGGCATGTCCTACATTACAAGCTTGTTATACTTCCAAATGATAAATGAGGAGTGTCTTCATCCGTGACATGCTCTTAAGCAAAACAACCTGTACCCTGAATTAAAGAAGAGAGGGAGAAAAATATTTTTTGTGAAGTCGGGGTACGGTTGCCTATAATGGTAAGATATTTGAAAACAGTGGTGTAGGCACAAATTTCTCGTCGAATTTTATAGAAAGTAGTACTAATCTGTACAATGTAGGCTTTTTCGTGAAATTCCTAAGACGTCCGGTTTTGTTTTGTGTTATACAGGTCCACAGAATATAAAATAAATCTACTTTCGTTAAGGTTTTCAAAATAGTCACATCAATTTAAAAAAGAATTCCATTATTCCCGATATGAAAGAATAAAATAGAAAATAAAATAAACAAAAATAAGAGAAAGAGAGAGAGAGAGAGAGAGAGAGAGAGAGAGAGAGAGAGAGAGAGAGAGAGAGAGAGAGAGGAGAGAGAGAGAGAGAGAGAGAGAGAGAGAGAGAGAGAGAGAGAGAGGCACAGACAGAGAGAGAGAGAGAAAGAGAGAGAGAGAGAGAGAGAGAGAGAGAGAGAGAGAGAGAGAGACAGAGAGAGAGAGAGACAGAAAGAGACAGAGAGAGAGAGAGAGAGAGGGGTGAGGGAGGGACAGAGAGACAGAGAGACAGAGAAAGAAAATTCAAGGTAATAAATCATAGGATGAAACCACCACCTGGCTTGCCTCTTATTTTCTTTTCCCCTTTTTTTCTGCTGTATACCAAAACTTTACGACAAGATAAATTAAGTAATCATGTTAATTTTTGTTATGATAACATTAAATGTCAGTCACCCAGTAACTGTAAGGGAACACCTTTCACTTTGTTTGTTTGCTTATTTTCCTTTCATTCCCTTTCATTTTCATGCTACTTGATACATATCTTTGCGTGAAAATCGGGCTGCTCTCCCTGGGGAGAGCGTATTGCCACAAGAGCAGCGCCACCCTTTTTTTTTTCTTTTCTTGTCTGCAGCTGTTGTTTTTTTTCTATCAAAATGATTTCTTTTTTACAGAGTTTTGCCAGGGACAATTCTCTTGGTACCGTGGAATCTTTTAAAGGTAAATATGTCCCATAACCTATGTGGTCGTAGAGGGGCAAGGTATCAGAGACCTCAGCTTCTCCAGGGGCCGGCATATTGAGGGCGGCACTCATCTCCTCTCCTTTGATGTTTTACCTTCCCTAACCCTAAAGAGTCAGGTACCCATTTACAGCTGGGTGGAGTGGGGGACAGTACTGAAACTAAGGCGCACAAACGGCCACCCATCCCATTGATAGCCATTTCGATGCTGCTTAACATTGGGGGGGGGGGTGGAAGCGATTGCTCTGACCACCACTGAGATATCCCGTCCCCGTTCTTTTACGTGCGCTAAATTTGCTATTTTGTTTGCTTATCTAGTTTTTATTCTGTTTACTTGCTTGGGATTTTTTGTGGTTTTTGGGAGGGAGAGTATGGGGGTAGAGTGAGGTGGGGTGTTTTGTTGGGTTTGGGTTTTGTTTTTAATTTAGTATATTAATTTGTTTGAAGTGGGTCTTTGTTACTTCTTTCGTAAAGAAACTTCAGATAAAGCAGAATGCATAA
>CM060316.1:47858757-47866257 GCA_030674155.1 Stramonita haemastoma | reverse complement strand
TTGAAAAACAAGCTGAGGAGAAGAAATGCTCGGGTTTCTGGACAGAAAACTGATGTGATGAAATGAACGGAGTGACTTGAAAACTGGCTTGAACTTGAAAGCAGCGAAGACATACATATGTGTGTTTTATTATATATATATATATATATATATATATATATATATATATATATATATATATATATATATATATATATATATATATATATATATATATATATATAGTAGTATGGTTGTGTATTGTATGTATGTATGTATATATGTATGTATGTATGTATGTATGTATGTATGTATGTATGTATGTATGTATGTATGTATGCATGTATGATGATGCATGATGCATGCATGCATGTATACAGAGACAGAGGGCTAGACTTGTTGCGGAGAATAATACTGTGTGTGTGTGTGTGTGTGGCGCCCGCACTCGTGTGTGTGTGTGTGTGTGTGTGTGTGTGTGTGTGTGTGTGTGTGTGTGTGTGTGTGTGTGTGTGTGTGTGTGTGTGTGTGTGTTCCGCGCGCGCGTGCAAGCGCATGTCTGTGCTGTGTGTACAAGCAAAATTGTTTGCAAGTATCTCGACTATTAAGAACACGCCTTTGAGGGTCGTAGGTGAGCGTCATATTTGGATTAACGAGTGTGCATGCGTGTGTATGGATATGCGCTTGTGTGCGCAAACTTGGTATGTGTTGTCTTTGGGGCTCTTTTTTTCCTGTCTTTGCAGCAGTCAGTTTCCAAACACTCAAGAATCCAACCCTCCTACACACACCAGCAGTAGTTGTATATGTAACTAGAGAAGGCGGGATATCTACTCTGTGTCTCAGAACGCTACACAGTCTAACATAATTCAGAAATAATCCTCTTTCAGTCCACTAATCGCTGGAAGAGATGTGTTTGACTAGGATTATTGTCTGTTTGCTTTTTCAGAGGGCTCATTCCTACTGTGGGCTACACTACAGTCAGATGTTATCTCTGACAATCTGTGTTACCTGTAACTCAATAGACAACGGCATACTGTTAAGTTGAGGTTGTAAGTTAAGGACGTGTTGGCGGCCTTGTGATGTATGTGGGACGTGTGTGTGTGTTGTGTAGTGTGTGGGGTGGGTGTGTGGTAGGTAGTGGGTAGGGTGAGTGGTGTAGCGTGTGCGTGCATGTCGTGGCGTAGCGGTGTGTGTGTGTGTGTGTGTGTTGTATTTGCTTGCATACCTTCATATTCAAAATCATTTTCATAACAACAGATCAGGGTTTTCCCGTTTTTTTTAAAAAAAATTGTTGGGAAAACTACTGACATTATGTAAAATGAAATTTTGAAAAATTCGGAACCTACTAGTTTTGGTCGATGCTCTTAAAAGGTTTTCAGGAGGGTGTTTGTTTATTTTTGATAATGGAAAGATTTGTTGACCAAAGAGATTCCGGGTATATCATCTGAGAAAAGTAAGGAGAAAAACACAGTTAGCGCAGGAGAGAGGAGGAAAGAGAGAAGAAAGAGAAGAGAGAGAGAGAGAGAGAGAGAGAGAGAGAGAGAGAGAGAGAGAGAGAGAGAGATAGAGAGATGGATGATGGAAGGCAGGATGGGCAGATGAGCGAAGAGATCGGATGATGAGGGAAGGAAGATACATACATATAAACAGATGATGATAGTAATAATAGATACATAGATAGTAACATAATACATAATAATACATACAATAGATAATAGCATAAACAACAAACAAGACAGACAGTACAGCACATACAGATAACAGACAGTACACACAAAACACAACACACAAACATAAGAGAAGACAGAGACAGAGATGTCATTTCAGAGACATTTAAACGTGACAAAACGTCTTTCTTTCCTTCGTAACAGAAATGATCGTTCAAACGGCATCTGGGGCTGATCTTGTTCAGCTTGTTAAGTCAGGCCTGACATGGAGTCAATGAAGTTAAAATGTCAACGGAATGCAGTCACCTGTAACCACAGTGTTATCGCTTTGTCACTCTGTAAGGTTAGATCACACGTTCGGTAAACCCCGCCTTTCCTTTTTTTGAGCCGCCCTCTCAGGGCTAGAAAAATGGCATAAGTCTTATGTTAGCTCGCTCGACATAATAGTATACTGTCTCCCATTCCACACCCACTCCCTCCTGATCCCCTTACGACACGCAAGAGGAAAGTTAAGATACGCCCGCAACCAACGACGGGGGAAATAGTGAACATCAGGGTTAGTATCTATAGTCTGTTCCATTGATTTGGAATACCACATTCGTGCTGGAAAGTTCTTCTTATTCTATTTATTGTCTGTCTTCTTCCGACAGAAAGACTGTGTACACTTCCCATCTTAATCATTATGTTGGTGATGTAGGGGTACAATACAGTTTTATATACCCCCTTCCACTCTCATATACAGATGACAAAGTTTTCAAAACTGCATACACACAGATAACTGGATGTTTAAAAAAAGAAAAAGGTGCATGAGTACTGATTCTATTATCTTCTAAATAAAAGAATAAAATAAGAATTAAGAAAAATATCCCCCGATTGTCATCCTAGACGACCAGTTAAATCCCTTTGACACAAACAAGTCAACTTAAGATATATTTTACATTGGTGTGTGTGTGCGAGCGTGCATGCGTGCATGTGTGTGTGCGCGCGCGCGCGTGTGTGAATGTGTGCGCACGCGTGCCTGCGTGTTTGCCTGCCTGCGTGCATGCGTGCGCGCGCGCGCGTGTGTGTGTATTTATGTATTTATCTTATTTATTTATTATTTATTTACTAATTATTTTTTTATCGAGGATAATGGAGTAAGCACTCGTGTGCTTTTTTACATATAGTCCCCGTGTGTATGCAGTTTGTAAATCTTGTCATCTGTTCCCACCGGCACACAATGGCCTACTCTTACGAAAAGCGGAACAGAATTTAACGTGTGCGCGCGTGCGTATGTGTGTGTGATATTTTTATTTGAAGTTATCTCGGAATGTTTAAACAAATATGAAATTGGCTTTCTTGTGTCTTTCGAGATCATGATTCCTATCAATGCGCCTGTCAGTAATGTAATTGCTCCTCATGTGATAAAATGTTTTTGATTTGACTTGACTTGTTTCTAAAAAAAAAAAAAGAAGAGGGGTGGGGGTATAGATTACCAAGCAGAGGATCAATCAACAGCACAAACGATATACCCTCACTGCCAGTGGTATGGTCTACAGTGACTGCTGGTGCGTTGCCGTAAGGCAAACAGAGGCTTCCAACCATCACCGATAATGTGTTATGGTCTAACGACTGCTAAAACTGCATGATATAGGCATGTATCATACCGGCACATATACACACACGCGTGCACACACGCACGCAAGCACGAACACACACGCACGCACGCACGCTCGCACGCACGCACACACACACACACACACACAGAGAAAGGATGAGACTATAAACCGAGGCCCCGTGTGTAAACGCACGCAAAACATCTTGCACACACGTCAAATCCTGTTCCGCTTTTCGTAAGAGTAGGCCATCGTGTCCCGGTGGGAACAGATGACATTTACAAAACTGCATATACACGGGGACTGGATGTAAAAAAGCACAGGAGTGCTTATCCCGTTATCCTTGATATAAAAGAATAAGACAAAAAAATAAACACACACACACACACACACACACACACACACACACACACACACACACACACACACACACACACACACACACACACACACACACACACACACACGAACGTTAATTAAACGCATATACTGAAGGGGTAAGAAAGATGAGGATGATGATTAAGTATGTTTGTTACTATCTGTTTGTGTGTCTGCTTGGCTTGCTGGCTGGCAGTCTATCTTTTTTTTACTCTGTAGTGTGTGTATGAGCGTGTATGCGTGTGTGTGGCAGGGGATTGGGGGTGCATGTGTGTGTGTGTGTGTGTGTGTGTGTGTGTGTGTGTGTGTGTGTGTGTGTGTGTGTGTGTGTGTGTGTGTGTGTGTGTGTGTTTGCGTGTGTGTGTGTGTGTGTGTGTGTGTGTGTGTGTGTGTGTGTGTGTGTGTGTGTGTGTGTGTGTCTGTCTGTCTGTCTGTCTGTCTGTCTGTCTGTCTGTCTCTCTCTCTCTCTCTCTCTCTCTCTCTCTCTCTCTCTCTCTCTCTCTCTCTCTCTCTCTCTCTCTCTCTCTCTCTCTCTCTCTCTATCTCTGTCTCTGTCTCTGTCTCTGTCTCTGTCTCTCTCTGTCTCTCTCTGTCTCTCTCTGTCTCTGTCTCTGTCTCTGTCTCTCTCTCTCTCTCTCTCTCTCTCTCTCTCTCTCTCTCTCTCTCTCTCTCTCTTCTTTCTTTCTTTCTTTCTTTCTTTCTTCTTGTTCTCCTTTCTCTCTTTTCCTGTTTTTTATCCGTCTTTCTCTTTGCTCAATTCCTTTTGGTAGCTATGAACTATACAGCATATATATATATATATATATATATATATATATATATATATATATATATATATATATATATATATATATATATATATATATATATATTACAAACACGTAACTTTGGTCTACTTTTCTGTCTCACGAACACTCCTTTTTAACCCTCTTCTTTATTCAGGATTGTTTTTTTTGCATATATCCCCCTACAAGTGCATACATACTCTCGCGCGTGCTCTCGCATGCACTACGCACAAACGACACAAGCACGCACAAACGTATACACATGCACACACACACATGCACACACGAAACAAATCTTTAATCCTTGAAAACCACTATTAAATAGTCCGCTTCAGAGAGAGAGATGAGGGGGGGGGGGGGAGAGGAGACAGAGAGAGAGAGGAGACTTGACACTTGAAACTTGAACCTTTTTTATAGGGAAAAGAATAGGCGAGTGAGTATGTGAGAGAGCGACAGAGAGACAGAGACAGAGAGAAAGTGAAAGAGAGAGAGACAGACACAGAGACAGAGAGAGAGGAGGGATCTAATAATAAACTCACAGCAAGGTGGCTCACTCAGTATAAAAACAGAAATACTCTGAAATCAAAGGTTTTCTGTTCACTTGCAAAACAAAACAAAAGAAAAGAAAAGCAAAAACAGAAAACGATCTAAGCCGTTTTTGTTCCTTTACTGGCAAAATCTTGATTATTTCAGGAAACGTATCCATAAGGATGTACAATATAAAGAAGAGGCTCACACTTAAGACGAAGAGATAACCAAAGGTGAGAAAATCACTTAAAATATGTTTAAACTTTTTTGGCTATCAAAAAACCCCAACCCAGTAAGAATCCCCAAAGGTTAAACAACGAAAGAGATGACAAAGCTAAAGAAGCTGACAAAATTTATATGAAACACACAAAAACTCACAGAAATATGACTGTGCAGTCGTAAATATATCAGAAAGTGTATAGAATCTATCAAAAACACTGATAATAATAAAGCTAGGGAAACTGACAATGAAAGAGACTTACAGAAACATTGACCATAATAAAAGTAGGGAGCAGACAATGAACAAATTTAAGAAATAGGACATTTAAAGCTATCGGAAACTGACATAGTGAATTTACCACAAAAAAACAACAGAAGATATCGACAATAAAATACCCAAGTGAAACTGACCAAGACAGAAACTCACAGAAATATAGCAGTAATAAAGCTACGTGAAATTGACAAAATAAAGAAAAATTAACAGAAATACGGACAATAACAAAACCACGGGAAACGGACAAAAGATAGATAAACTTACAGAAAAATGTGAAATAACAAAGATATGGATGCTGAATAAAAAAAGAAACTCATAGAGCTATGTGCAAAAACCAAGGCTATGTGAAACTGACAAAGACAGAATCTTACAGGAATATGGACAGTAATTAAGCTGTCGAGAACTGACAAAGATAAAGAAACCCACAGAAATACGAACAATAAAGCTATGGGAAAGTGACAAAGATAAGGAAACTTAAATAAATGTGGACCGTAACAAAACAGGGAAAATGGCAATAAAAAGAATTCTCACAGAAGTCTAGACAGTACTAAGAATTCACAAACTATGAACCCTAATAAAGCTATGAAAACTGAGAAACTAAACAGAAAAACTAACAAAGCCAAAGAAATTAAGGTTGGACATAGAGTCAAAACTGCTCATGTTAGAAAAGTATCATGTATTGAAGGTGCATCACTTGTAAAGCATATAAATCCATAAATTACTCAGCTTCATGCGCTGTTATCATGGAAAAAAATCCCAAAATGGCCGCAAAAGTGAATGTTTCAAACTATTTAACATTATTATCAAGAACAAGTACAAGGGGTCTGCACGGACATGTTCTACTACCTAAACTCTTTACATTTTCAACTGGAAATCTCAATATTTGTCTCTAGTAATTTTTATTTCCCCAAAAAAATTATTTGGACTACGTTTATGCAACTGTTTTTGCTCACCATTAATTAAGGGAGCTGCATTCAATCTTCGGGGATGATGTCTTAACACGACACCAGTGCGCATTATTTATTATTCTATTTTGTTATTCGATCCTAATGGACCACTTTGGCTTACCTACTTTTCTGAAAGGCAGAACTTGTTTAAAGTTTGCGAAAGATGTTCTTCGTGTATTTGTACACGGGAGCTCGGTTATGCAAATGGGGAAAAAAAATTAAACCCTTCGAACGGGTACCTCAGTGGCGACTCGAACCTAAACCCTCAGATTGTGAACTGAAAGCTCTAACTACTAGAATATCCACACACCACCCCTTCCCTCCCCCTACACTGCATCATATCCTCATACAAAAGCAAAAGAGCTTTGCCCCAGCTGGTGACAAACAATAAACGATTCGAGTTTGTCACAATATAAAAAGCAAAGTTGATCTAAAATTGCTTTTAACACTGCAATTTCTACACTGAGACACGGTTTAGATAACAGTTATATGAAAAACACAACGTTACTACAGCAAAACAAAGATACATAATGAAACACAATACCAAGTTTCATCCCGTTGACATTTCTAGACAAAAACAGCATGTCACTGATAGGCTCAAGGGTTTATTCCCAGACTGATCTTTCACAGCTTTTCAGCTCCAATTATCTTTCTCATTTAAAAAGCAAAAAGAGAAAAACATAAAAGTAACAAAATACAGCAGAATGGAATAAAGCCAGAAAACATAAAAATATTAAGTAAAATGAAACGGAGTAATCTTATTTAATATGAACAGTCTTCGAAATCTCGTTCTCTATCCCATTGTTACTGGGTTTTTTACGGTATCGTCTGGGTTTTTTGTTTTAGGTTTTCTGTCTTTTTTGTTTGTTTACTTGTTTCTTTGCTAATGTCCTTGCTTGTTTCCCTGTTTGTTTGCTTGCTTGCGTGCGTACTTGTTTCTGTTTAGTAATGACACAGACAGAAGAGTAGTGCCCAGAAATAATGAAAAGAAATAAAGCTGACACCATTTTGTAAGACGCCTGTAATGCGATAATGTCAAACAACAATGAACTCGAGTTTAATCCGCGGTGATGGACAAAAGTAGAAGGCCAGACAGAAGAAAGAAGGAGAGAGAAAAAACCACCACACAAA
>CM060316.1:47848757-47856257 GCA_030674155.1 Stramonita haemastoma | reverse complement strand
TTAACGCATGTTGTCATTACACTTCTTAAAAGTTTTTTTTCTGAAAGATAAGCTATTGATTGGTTGCAAGCCAGGACAAAGTTCTACTAAAAGTTCCCACAGAGAGAGAGAGAGAGATGGTGATAGAAATGGAGACAGACAGACAGGGAGAGAGGGAGATGAGAGAGAATCAATCTTGTGAGGTGTGGACACAATGGTGTATTTCTTGCCACACCATTATCACAAGATTGTTCTTACCCCTAGCAATCCTACGTGAATGCAATGGGACCACTGTTGACAGACAATGCCATGATTCACTAGCATACCATCTCCTTTTTTAAAGTGACGCCTATAAGGTGTCCTTACATGCTTTTTCTGTCTCTAACTGGTCTTTGGTCCTTGGCCTGTTTCAAACACAACTGGACATTCTTTATTAACTCCTCAAAACATCTTTGTCTATCAACATACATGAAAACACGACTTCAACAAAAGGCACCAAAAAAAAGATATTACATGAACGAAAACTCTATCAAGACTACGCACTTACAGGAGGTATTCCACAACTTCCCCAGAAAAAAATTGTTTCACTTGCTCAGAAAGTCAGTAAGAAATTGTCAGATTTGGAATCGTTTAGCTTTAATTTTCAGTGTGTATAATTATTGCCAGTCTACCTGATGAAGGAAAGGAGAAGGTCAGTTTCCACAGAAAATTCCCTGACGCAGGGAAGAGTTCGTATCTCTGTTGAGCTTGTCCACATTACGACAACAAACACATAACGACACAGCACAAGCCTTATTCTTGCTGGAATGTTTGTCAAGTAATTGAGGGGGTTTTCCCTTTGCCTTGGGCAATGTCTCGATTAACACTTTAATTAAAAAGACCCCTTCTTTTCTGGACTTGAGGTATTGTACATGTCTATTTATATTTCATTATATTACGTTAAAGTGGGTGTCGATTTCCATTTGCAGCCTTGCTTGAAGGCATATTTCATTGTTACGATACAATATGAAAATGTGCGATGAAACAAATTTAATGGTTAAGGCTGGTGGAGGAGGGAAGTGAGAGCAGGAGGAGGGAGGGAGTGCTGTTGCTGGTTACACTTTCAAAACTGTATACACAAAAAATATTCGATGCTTAATGTAAAGAGAAAATAGCCAGCACAAGAAGGATACAAAACTTATACTTTTACCTGCATGAATCATGATAGAAATAAACAGACAAATGGTCACACATCAAATCATAAAGGGATGAAAAGCTGAAAAAAGCTACATATGGAGACACAGATACACAGACAGAGAAACACAGACATATGCACACGCGTGGAATGATACACACACACACACACACACACACACACACACACACACACACACACACACACAGCACAGTGAGAGTTTCAAATTTCCTTTTAACAGTTTTGCAAAACTTGCTGTATAGGTTATATATACTGTTAAACCAAGTATGAAGCTGTTTTCACGGAACAAGTAGAGCTTAACACTTGTAGACAGGTTATGATCTAAAGATAATCCTGTCACTCATTGGGGTGAACTCTTGCATAGCCTACAGACACTTCATATTTTACCGAAACACACACCTAGTTACCAGCTGCACCAGTATGTCACGGAATCTCTCGGTCCCTCTGTCTCTTTGCTTCAGTATCTTCTCTCTCTGTCTCTGCCTGTCAACGTCTGTCTGTATGTATGTCTGTCCGTCTGTCTTCCGTCTGTCTGTCTGTCTGACTCTGTCTCTGTCTCTGTCTGTCTGTCTGTCTGTCTGTCTCTGTCTCTGTCTCTGTCTCTCTCTGTCTCTCTCTCTCTCTCTCTCTCTCTCTCCTCCACACACACACACACACACACACACACACACACACACACACACACACACACACACACACACACACATACAGAGAGCGATAGAGAGATGGGAGACGAGGAAGAAAGATAGGACAAAAAAAAAAAAACTCAGAGAGAAAAAGAAAAGCACAAAGAAAAAAAAACAGAAGAAGGAAGGAAGGAGAGAAAAAGAAATAGAAGAAAAAAAAAACAAACAAACAAAGGAAGAATATTCTCTATACTATTTCTCCCTAACGAACACAAAGCCCTACATAACACTACACAATCGCAGAACAAAACGTAAAGCGAGAGGCCGAACAGTCAATAGAGCACTGAGACTCGCGTTGGTCATCACGACTTAAGCTAGCTAGCTGCTAGCCAAGTTATTCCTTCCATATATTGATCAACAACAAAAAGAAAAAAAACACGACAGTGTTTGTCTAGCACTGATGTTTTCGCAATTAGTTGTCTGTTGTTGCTGAACTAATTAACAACTTGTGAAAGGGCAGGATAGCCTAGTAGCAGTTACAATGTCGAACGCGTCCACTGACGATGAGTGAGGTCGCGGGTTCGATTCTACGTTGCTGAGGTGTCGGGTTTAGTGGAGGTTTGTTTGTTTTTTTCCTTTGACGGTATTCTTGGTTCCGATTCCATTCCTGCAAGATTTTCAGATGAGACTACAAACTGAAGAGTTTCTGTGAGCAAAGGCACGTTGAATATACTGCACACTCGGCAAAGACCCACCTATCTTTTGTAGGGCAAACTGTGGCCGACTGCATGAATGGCACAAACATACCAAGCATGCATCATATGACCTGCGAGGGATGAGCCCCACTAGGTTTTACTTGCCTAAGACACACTGAAAAACCCGCCACAATGACTCCTAAAGGTGGTTAGGGAGAGTTATGAGGAGTCATGTCAAAGCCTGAATAGCAAAGATGTCCTTCAGTTTAGTTTTAAGCCTGAATTTGATGGACTCTATGGATGAGTGGTTAGAACCATTTGACTTCAATCCATGAAGTTGTGGGTTCGAATCTCGGTAGCATTGGTGAATGAAGGGTGGGAACTATGTATTACGTTCGTCAGGGTCAACTTCAAGTGCAGACCTGCCCGCACCTGCAATTCTTTCATGTATGTAGTATACATGTACAAATGCAGATCAACTGTTACCGTTAAAAATCCCGTCGTTCATTGCATGCAGCGTTCAGTAGGTTACGGAAACACAAACATGCCGAGCACATATTTTATTTTTTTAAAAAGAGAGCTGCTCTTTTGTCGAAATGTGTCGGCTAAGGCCAGCGGGCAGACCTCCTGCAAGAGAAGACCAGGCACTATTGCAGCCCACCCAGTAAAGAAATACAGGGGTGGAGAGAGAGAGAGAGAGAGGAGAGAGAGAGAGAGAGAGAGAGAGAAGAAGAGAGAGAGAGAGAGAGAGAGAGAGAGAGAGAGAGAGAGAGAGAACCTCAATTCTCCATTACTTCTTGAAAAAAATGTCCTTCTCCACTCTACCCCCCCCCCTCTCTCTCCTCTCTCTCTCTCTCTCTCTCTCTCTCTCTCTCTCTCTCTCTCTCTCTCTCTCTCTCTCTCTCTCTCTCTTCAAGGGCTTCTGTTAGTTCAGCAATTAATGATGTTTGTCGTGTCGGTTAACATTGCTGGGGGGATATTGGGGGAAAACATAAACAAACTTCTTTTTTGTTTGTCTCCTTGATTGTCTCTCTTTGTTGGGGTCTTTGTGTGTTTGTTCGTTTGTTTGTTTGTTTGTGTGCCTCTGTCTCTTTCAGTATCTCTTTCGTTACACTTTATAAATTCTTAAATATGCAAACAAACTGGAAAACAGAAAAAAACTGATATGCAAATATGTGCACACGCATGAATGAATGCGGACACGTGCGTGCGCACACACGCACACATACACACACATGTAGGCATGCACAGAAGAAAACAGGAGGACAGAAAGGAGAAGAAAAAAAAGGAGAGAGGGAGCAAACAGACAAACAGACATGCAGACAGACAGACAGAATGACAGAATGACAGACAGAGACACAGTGAGAGCACAGAGAGACAGAGACAAGGAAAGAGGAGAGGGATGAAAGTTGAGAGGAAAGAAAAAAGGAAAGAAGGAGCAGAAGAAAAGAAAGGAAGAGAAAGTAGGATGAGCAAAATAATGAAAACAAAACAAAAACAAAAGACAACAACCGTGCGTAACAAAGTCCCTCATAGTAACAATAAAAAGCAGCATAAAACCTGTTGTTGTCCACACCAACACATTCTCAATAACTGTATTCTTCTAATCACTCCTGTCATTTTCAATAGGACTAACCGACTTACTCACTCACTCACTAACTAACTAACAAGCTAGCCAAGCTGCAACTAACCAAGCAAAATAAAATAGAATATAAAAAAAGGAGAAGAAAATAAATAGAAAAGAAAAGAAGAGTTCACCCCCAGTCTAATTAATGAACGAACGCAAGCGGCGCAGAACAAACCATAGGTGTAAACTGTCTGTATTTCAGGCGCTGTAATTGGCCCACACTAAAAGGCCACTTTGCCCTGTAGCTGTTGTTGCTGCAGCCTGTAGATTACAAGTAGCTCTCGCGCAAAGCTTCTCTTCATTAACAAGGAACTGAACAACTCTATGTTTTTGTTTTTTTGTCTTTTCTTCTTTCTCTGTCTTTTTTTTCTCTCTTCTTTTTTGTTTGTTTTTGGTTTGTTTTGGGTTGAGGGGTGTGATAGTGTTTTGTTTTTTGTTTGTTTTTGTTTTGTTTTGGTTATTGTTTAGCTTTTTTTTGGAGAAGCTCGGGATAGTATGGAGGGAGGGAGGGAGGGAGGGAAAATAGAGAGAGAGAGAGAGAGAGAGAGAGAGAGAGAGAGGGAGAGAGAGACAGAGACAGAGACAGAGACAGAGAGAGAAGGAGGAAGGGAGAGAGAGAGGGATAAACAGACAGACAAGCAAAGACACACTGATAAACATCAAGACAGACCGACAATAGCCAAAAATTGTCAAACTTACGACTGATGTTATATGATTTGTTTTTAGATATAGGGTTACACAATTTTTTTGATAGCAGCATGTCATTTTAGAAAGGATTAAATAACATACCACCTATGATCCCACAGTCTAAAAATATCAAAACGCAGAGAGAAGTCTAAATACTTTATTCCCGAAGAGCAAGAAAAACAAATAAAAGCATTGTCAAAATATCAAGAGCAATGTTAAAATTTTTGTACAAATTAATGGTAAATGCTGTTTACAGACTCACCGTCAACATTCGCTCAGATTAACTTGATAAAAGGATTATATATTCCAATAAACTTATTTAAATTTTGATAACGTTTTAAAAATACTAGGATATGAAAATTTAAAGCTCAGCGTCAAATCTAACCCATACATTTTCAACATCAAATTACAGAAACTATAGACATTTGATTGACTGTTCGCAAAGAAAAACCTATGACGCACATAATCAAGTTTTATCATGAAAGATGACCCTGTCATTTATCAATGAATTTCTATATATGCAGATGATTCAACTAGGATACAATTCAGGGCAATTTCCAGGGCAGAAAATGTTCACCCTTTTATATCAAATTTGCGAGATTATGCATTTCTTATAAAAAAACAACCTACTTAAGGCGGTATTTTTTAGTTTTAAAAAGTAGTTTTAAACACCGTGTTGCAGCCTTAAATTCATGCTATTTGATGCAAACAAGAAAGCAATGCTAAGATTAAACTTAAGAGAAAAAAAAATTCACAACTAACTTAAGAGAGAAAAAAACAAAGTATGGTCAGATTTCACCACTAATCATCAACTTTATGAAAAGGGAAGTAGGGTCGGTTTTCTATAAGAAAATAAGACAGATTGAAGTAGATGGAGAAAGAGAATTTTGTGATTATACAGCATTGTAACAAAATATGGCAGAGCTTCAACAGATGATAGATTTCACTGTATAATGAGATCTTCACCCTCATTGAAATGCATGAGGTCCAACGTGCATTTTTCTTTCTCTAGCAAACAGAGAAGAGCAGAGAAGTAGAAAAGTATTCTTCACCAAATCCATTTTCTCTGCCAGTGTCCAATTCCATGCCAGGGGGTCGTAAGGGCAGGGCAGGTAAAGGACACTTGGGTTGTCAGGAACCTCTCTAATTACATGTGGAAAAAACAGGAATAGAAACAGCAACAATCCAATAAATCTATAAACAGAAAAAAAGAAAGAACTCGGGACAAGAGAGAGACAGAGAGAGAGAGAGAGAGAGAGAGAGAGAGAGACAGACAGACAGACAGACAGACAGACAGACAGACAGACAGACAGACAGACAGACAGACAGACAGACAGACAGATATAGATAGCCAGCGAGACAGACAGAGACAGACAGACAGAGATATCTAGATAGACACAGAGAACGACAGAGTAAGAGACAGAGAACAGAGAGAGACAGTGAGATAGATCCTCAAAAAAAGGAATAATGATCAGAAGAAACAAATACTGAAAGACAGAAGGAGAAGGAAAAAAAGAACCGAAAGAAGATAAGTAAAAACAAAACATGAAAAAGAAAGAAAACAAGTCAACAAAGAAAAATGAGAAAAGCTAGGGGAGAAAAGAAGACAGAAGAGACACTCAATGTGTAATCGAAAAGCTATTAGTATGCTGATAGGCATCGAAGGAAATCAAAGCATAAATAAATAGTAAGACAACAAGAGAAAGAAAGAAAAGAAAGAAAGAAAGAAAGAAAGAAAGAAAGAAAGAAAGAAAGAAAAGAAAGAAGAAAAGAGACGAGAGAGAAAGAGAGAGATACAGAGACACAGGAGAGAGAGAGAGAGAGAGAGAGAGAGAGAGAGAGAGAGAGAGAGAGAGAGAGAGAGAGAGAGAGAGAGAGAGAGAGAGAGAGAGAGAGAGAGAGAGAGAGAGAGAGAGAGAGAGAGACGAGATCAGAACAGCAGACAACAGAGACAGACAGACAGACACAAGACAGAACAGACACAGACACACAGACACACAGACACACAGACACACAGACACGAACAGAGACAGATACACAGAGACACAGAGACAGAGAACAGAGAGACCGCGGCTCATCATTTTAAGCCCATTTATTTCTCTTGTACAGTCGAAACCAAAGAAGAAGGTTTAGTTGCACTTCTTTCTCTTGTATTCATGATCATACTGTCAGAGTGCTCCTTCCAGAAATGCATTGCCATTCTCCGCTTTGCCTTCAAAAGCCTGCTTCTTTCTTACAAAGCTGAACTCCCTCTTAAACACTCATTAATTTTCTTTCCCTACTTGTCAAAGCCCCTAAAAGTGACCGACTTTTTTTTTAGTGCATATGTGTGTGTGTGTGTGTGTGTGTGTGTGTGTGTGTGTGTGTGTGTGTGTGTGTGTGTGTGTGTGTGTGTGTGTGTGTGTGTGTGTGTGTGTGTGTGTGTGTGTTGTGTGTGTGTGTGTGTGTCGTGTCGTGTCTGTGTTGTGACAGAGATAAGACTCTGTGTGTGTGGTGTGTGTGTGTGTGTGTGTGTGTGTGTGTGTGTGTGTGTGTGTGTGTGGTAGTAGATGATAGATAGTGTAGATAGTGTGTAGTAGTAGTAGTAGTGTAGTAGTAGTAGTGTGTAGTAGTAGATAGATAGATAGATAGATAGATAGATAGATAGATAGATAGATAGATAGATAGATAGATAGATAGATAGATAGATAG
>CM060316.1:47833757-47843757 GCA_030674155.1 Stramonita haemastoma | reverse complement strand
GCTAGGCCTTACTTAGTAGGCTAAAATCACGCGAAACGCTGAAGCGACTTGCAGCGAGTGAGACAGAAAGACAGCGCAGCACACGACAGAGAGACCTGTTGGCTCAGTAGAGCAAGAGAACGAGAGGGAGAGTTATTGAGAGAGGGAGAGATAGCCTAGAGAGAGAGAGGAAAAAATCCGCGCACGCAAGGCAGGCTACCAGTAGTGGGCGACGCACATGGAGAATGCTCAGTGAAGAGGAGTAGGCTAGAGGAGACGAGAAAGAAGGAGGAGAAGAAGGAGAATAAGAAGAAAAAAATCACACACTGTGAGAAATACCAGCGACAGAGATTTGGTCATAGGCCTACGAGGTGGGTCACAAGGCCGCAGAAGAAGAAGAAGAAGAAGAAGAAGAAAGAAGAAGAAAGAAGAAGAAGAAGAAGAGGGAAGCCATGAGAGAGAGAGAGAGACAGAGACAGAGACAGAGACAGAGAGAGAGAGCTCACTGACACACACACATACAAACACACAGACAGTCCAACCGAGGAGAGAGATAGCTCTTGCACACACACACACACACACACACCACACCACACACACACACAACACACACACACAACCACACACACACGCACGCGCGCACACACACAGAGATCCAATCCAATCCAATCCAACCAATGTTGTTTATTATATATACACACACATACATATACATATATTAAATACAATACATGTATATATATATATAGAGAGAGAGAGAGAGTGGGTGTGTGTGTGTGTGTGTGTGTGTGTGTGTGTGTGTGTGTGTGTGTGTGTGTGTGTAGAGAGAGAGAGAGAACAGACAGACAGACAGACAGACAGACAGACAGACATATATATTATAAGAGAGAGAGTGGAGAATATAGGCCTAGAGACAGAGACAGAAAGAGAGAGACAGCGACCGAGAGAGACAGAGACAGAAAGAAACAGAGAGAGAATGGGGACGATTAATTGTATCGCTGACAGACAGTGACAGGCGAAAAAAAGGCAGCCACGCATGCATGGATGGATGGGAGGGAACAGTGGGTAAAGGGGGGAGGGGGGGGGGGGGGTAGGAATGACGTGTGTGGGGGAGCCAGTGGTATGGTGCATAGTTGTTGTAAGGCACTCTGTGTATGTGTGTGTGTGTGTGTGTGTGTGTGTGTGTGTGTGTGTGTGTGTCTGTGTGTTGTGTGTGTGTGTGTTGTGTGTTCTCTGTGTGTGTGTGTGTGTGTGTGTGTGTGTGTGTTTGCATGAGAGAGAGAGAGAAACAGAGAGAGAAATTCCGTGTCTTAGCGTGTATACGCAGACATACAATGCACTCATAATTCGAAAGAACAGAAACAGAAAAAGCAAACGAAATTTTTTTTTTAAAAATGATTATGCATAAATTCAAGTCGGGCAGGGGTAGTTTAGATACAGAAAACAGACACGTTCAAACACACACACACACACACACACACACACACACACACACACCACACACACACACACACACACACACACACACACTGAACAGCCAGTGATAGAAACAGACACATAGAAAGATGGAGAGAGGGAGCACAGAGAGATGATTAACTAGGAGGAAAGTGTCAAAAGAGAGAGAGGGGGGAGAGAGAGAGAGAGAGAGAGAGAGAGAGAGAGAGAGAGAGAGAGAGAGAGAGAGAGGAGAGAGAGAGAGAGAGAGAGAGAGAGAGAGAGAGAGAGAGAGAGAGAGAGAGAGAGAGAGAGAGAGCAGTCTCATCAGAAGTGTCTTGTTGAGCGTGACATCTAAAGCCGCTGGGGAATTGTGTGAAATTTTACTGCGGTGCCTGACCTTCTGCTTGCGTGAAGTTGTCATTCTTTCTTCTTCTTTCTTTCGTTCCATCTTTCTCTCTTTCTTTCCTTGTGTTTTGCTATTGTGATTTTTGAGAGGGAGCGAAAAAAGGAGAGTAAAGTAACAGCAGCTAGAGAAAAAAAATGTGTATATTATTTTGTTATTGTGGTTGTATGTGTGTTGCTGTTTTTTTCCGTTGGATATGTACAAGCTGTTGTTCTGTTGCAGTGGTGCTGATATTGTTATATCTCACAGGAAATGACGATGATGGGGATGCTGAGGATGCTGCTGCTGATGATGTTGGGTTATTATTATTATTATTATTATTATTATTATTATTATTATTATTATTATTATTATTATTATTATTATCCTTGTAACAAACTAGAGGTAGGTTAGCTCCCATTTCTGGGGCCAACGTCGAGCTTTGGCTTGAGCCATCTGGTTGAGATATACCCATATAAAGTTGCTGTGCTGACAAACTAGCTTCTCGACTTGTAAGGCCGGGACAGTTAAGGCGAAAAAGGTCCTAAATGTATCGTCTGTCCTGAACGAACGTCTCAAGTGGCTTCAGATGTCAGTCTCAACTTGGCCGTTCAGAGTAGGTCCTGTTCTGTCTCAAACAGGCAGCTTGCATCCTTCAGCCAATCATGCTCAGTTTAAAGCCTCAGGTTACTGTGTGCACGCAAGCGTGTGTGCCCTGTGTATGTTATAGAAGACTCAGTTTGTGTGTGTTTGTGTGTGTATGTGTGTGTGTGTGAGAGAGAGAGAGAGGTAGGGATGGGAGGGAGGGAGAGAGAGAGAGAGACAATGACAATGACAATGACAAAGATTTATTGCGTTAGGTTTTTCAACCCATTCACAAAAAGGTAGTTGGGGAAAGGGACCGAAATCGAAAGATACAACAAAATTTCAACACTGTACAATATCAGCGATTCTTCGCGATTGGTAACCGAAACGCGGTATTGCTTATAATAGTTTGTGTGGATGTCATTGGTAATAAACGATGTCGTAGCAAGGACCGAGGAACTGTCACAGAGCAGCATTAGCCATGTGGTTGTACTGCTGGCTGGTCACTGGACGTGTCCGAAAGATTCCCGACTTCAGCTGCTTTCCCGTCTTCATTTGCTTTCTTTAATGACTGGAAGCCCCTGTCCATTGTGTCTGCAAATTGTTGAAAAAGTTCCATCAACATTCTGCGATCCTCGCCAGACACAGTAGTGCTGTTTCCTGCTTCGTCGATGGCAGTTGCACTGTCAGCATTCGTTTCCAGTGGTTCCGCTCTCTTGCTGTTCCCTGCCACATCCTCTGTAGAGCTGTGCTCTGTCAGTGTCACAGGCGGTGTTGTTGGCCCGTCACTGCTCACAGTCATGACATCTCCATCATCACTATCCTTGTCAGTGTCAGAGTCGAAACCCCAGTCTTCAAGCGCCAATTCGTGCGGTTGCACTGTCACTGACACTGGGTCAACATCAGGCATGCATGACGGAGAGGAGACGGCTGGCCGTGTTGCACGTGGGGATTTTGCAGTGCAGCGAGGAGGGCCAGTAGGCGTGTCACCTTTGAATGTGTCCATGGCAATTTCGTTTTCGTTGTTATAAAATAAACTTGGGGGCGTCGGGAGAAACAAATTCGAAGGGGAGACAGACTGTTCACGTTGTTTATTCATTACACTGACCTTATGTGTCTCCACTCTCTTTTTGTCCCTTGCAATTTGCGCTGCCCCTTTCTTACGGTAAACAACACTGTTACTAACACTGTCACCATGGCTGTGTGTAGCAGGATACCGGTGGGCCGGCGACAGGCGCAACACTATCACAGTTTGGTTCTCTCTGCCATCGATTTTGTATGATGTCAGAGACATTTCCTGCAGAAAGATGTTCAAAACTGTTTCCAGAGAAGATGGCAGTCCTGTCACTGGCATACTGGAAGTCTTTCTAGTAGAAAATAGGAAAATTCTTTTCTCACTTTTGAGACCACGTCTTGCTGTAGCCAAGCAAGGGAAGCCACTCCGAGAGAGAGAGAGAGTCCTCATTTCATGCAAGAGCTATCAGCACTTTCAAACAAGAAACTGACCTAAGACAAGCAATCATGATTTTAAGCCATTCTCAAATGTGTAGAAACCCACGCGTACAGACAACAACACTAACAACAACAACAAACAAGCGACACAGAGTCACTACAACACCAACGCAAAAAAAAAAAGAACTAACAGGACAAAAACAAGCACAAACGGTGACGACTTCACCCACGCAAAAAAAAAAAAAGAAAGGGCAAATAATTACAAAGGGCAAATAATCACAAAGGGCAAATAATCACACAGCCGGAAAACTTCATTTCTAATTCGTCATTGGCAATTACCATGTCTGATGCAGTTCATTTCAGCTGTAAGCCGATTGTGCCTGTTTTAGCAGGGCTGGTGTTAACAGGGTTTTTATTTCTTCACGTCAGTTTCATCACGTAGCAGTTACATTTTGTAAATTTGGACAGGACAACAAGTAATCTGATTTTAGAAAGTCCTGTCTAGACACACACACGCACGCACATACACACACATGCGCTTCCGCTCGCGCACGCACACACACACACACATACAGACACACACGCACGCACCCACACACACACTCACACACACATGCACGCACACACACACACACGAACACACACACACACACACACACACACATACACACTCACGCACACACACACACACTCACGTATGCACACACACACACACAGACCACACACACACACGCACACACACACGCACACACACACACACACACACACACATTAAACTGTGACGGACGTGTCTCCTCTTCAGATTTTGACGACAATCAATGTTAATTGAATAAATCCATTTTTAGAATTCTAGCAGCCATGTTGTTGTTTTTGTTGGATGTCGTTATGAAGCTGTTTGATTTTCCTTTTAGCATTAACTCCCTGTGCTGCTTCTGAATCACCATGACATAACGCAGTCCGGGGAATTGATTTTCCCCAGCCAGATTTGGTATTCATCTAGTCCTTCATTCGTTCCTTCTTTCATTTATCCACTCATTTCATTCGCTCTTTTGTGAGTTCGTGTATGCAATAGTCATTTCATTTAGTCCGTCAGTCGTCTTGATACTACTTGTTTGTGTCACTTTTGTTTCCTTTCTTTTATTTTCTTCCCTTAGCTCAGCCTGTGTGTATGTTGTGTGTTGCGTGTGTGTGGTGTGTGGTGTGTGTGTGTGTGTGTGTGTGTGTGTGTGTGTGTGTGTGTGTGTGTGTGTGTGTGTGTGTGTGCGTGTGTGTGTGTGTGTGTGTGTGTGTGTGTGTGTGTTGTGTGTGTGTGTGTGTGTGTGTGTGTGTGTGTGTGTGTGTGTGTGTGTTTTGTGTGTATGTGTGTGTGTGGTTGTGTGTGTGTGTGTGTGTGTGTGTGTGTTGTGTGTGTGTGTGTGTGTGTGTGTGTGTGTGTCTGTTCGTCCATAGGAGCAAACGGATGTATAGATCTATAAAGTTTTGCATTTTTCTGAGGACTCATTGTAATGTTAAATTTGACAGAGGTGATATCAGCTAAATTTCATTACTCTATCCAACGCGATTAGAACAAAAACGAATTTAAAAAATCATAACAATAACAACAAAGTTTTTTTTAAGGAATAATGAAATAAGATAAAACAAGCCAAACTTTCCATGCCAAATTTGTTGACCAAGAAGGATGAGAAAATCCTCAAACCAAGACAGCCTGCTATTTGCTGACCCAATAAAGAAGACGTATTAATCTTTTTCACAAGGGGGCGGGGGGCTGGATGTTTGCTTACAAACACAGAAGAAAACGAATATTTAGTTCTCAGCAGGAGAGAGAGAGAGAGAGAGAGAGAGAGAGAGGAGAGAGAGAGAGACAGAGAGACAGAGAGACAGAGAGACAGAGAGACAGAGACAGACACAGAAGAGAGAGAGAGAGAGAGAGAGAGAGAGAGAGAGAGAGAGAGAGAGAGAGACAGGAGAGAGAGAGAGAGAAGAGAACAGAGAAGTTTGTCAGACGTTTGTTTGCAGAAGTTGAGGCGGAAAGAACGGAAAAAAACTTATCTCCATTCTTCGTTTTCTTGCATAAGTTAGTACAAAAGACAGGTCCTATTCTCTCTCTTTGCTGCACTGTCAGGGCTTGCCCCATGTCAATGGTTTAGGCGTGTGATAGAAAAAAAAAGCGCAGTGAATTCTGTGGTGTGTACTAGCAGTAGAGGAATGTGGCGATATAGACGCAGTTTCCTGTCCAGACTTTTGCCTTGGCCAAAAATCTTCCTTCGTCATTGATGTAAATCCCCCCCCCCCCCTAATTTATTGATCTAAGCCGAAATTGTTCTTTGTCAGTTACTGATACTAGCCAAAAGATGTTCTTTGATAGTCATGGATATAAGCCAAAAAAACTTTGTCAGTCATTGGTGTAAGCCTTAATAAAAAAAATAATAAAAACTTGTTATTTAATGATTGATTTAAGCCCAAAATAAAAGCTTTTATATCTGTTGATATTAGCCACAAAAAAAGCCTTGTCTGTCATTGATGTAAACGAAAAATAGCTATGTCAGTCATATTGAAGGCAAAAGGTTTTGCTAGTTATTGATATGATGTGCGCCAAAAAGCTTTGATAGTTATTGATGTAAGCTAAAATGCTTTGTTAGCTATTGATGTAAGTCAAACAAACTTTGTTAAAAATTGATGCTAACCAAAAAGCCTCATTGATTATAGGTAAAGGTGTCCCATATCCTATGTGGTCGTAGGTGGGTTAGGCATCAGGGACCTCAGCTTTTCTAGGGGCCAGCATATTGAGAGCGACGCCCATCTCCTCGCCCTTGCTCCTTTACCATCTCCAATCCTAAAGAGGGCAGGTACCCATTTATAGCCGGGTGAACTGGGGGAGCTGTACTGGAGCCATGGCGCGCAAATGGTCACTCATCCCATTGGCAACCACGCCCAATGCTGCTTAACCATAGCTGGAAGAAAGTGAATGCTCTGACAACTGAGCTATCCCGTCCCAACTGATTATAGATGTAAGCCCAAAAGTTTTGTTATTTATTGATGTAAGCCAAAGACATCTTGTCAGTCAATTATATAAGCCAAAGACAGCTTTGTCAGCATTATGTAAGCATAAACTACTTTGTCACCATTGATGTAGCATAAACAGCTTTGCCAGCATTGAGTAACCATAAACAGCTTTGTCAGCCATTGATGTAAGCCATAAACAGCTTGCCACCATTGAGTAAGCCATAAACAGCTTTGCCAGCCATTGATGTAGGCATAACAGCTTGCCAGCCATTGATGTAAGCCATAAACTACTTTGTCAGCCATTAATGCAACCGAGATAGCTTGTCAGCCATTGATAAATCATAAACAGCTTTGTCAGCCATTGATGTAAGCCAGAGGCATTTGCCAGCCATTGATGTAAGCCAGAGAGTTTTGCACCATTGATACAACATAAACAGCTTTGTCAGCCATTATGTAAGCCATAAACAGCTTGTCAGCATTGATGTAAGCAGAGCAGTTTTGCCAGCCATTGATGTAAGCCAAGACAGTTTTGCAGCCTTGATATCAACATAAACAGCTTTGTCAGCCATTGATGTAAGCCATAAACAGCTTTGTCAGCCATTGATGTAAGCCATAAACAGCTTTGGCAGCCATGATGTAAACCATAACACTTTGGCAGCCAATGATGTAAACCATAACAGCTTTGTCAGCCATTGATGTAAGCCATAAACAGCTTTGACAGTATTGATGTAACCATGACAGCTTTGATCAGCCTTTGATGTAAGCAGACGCTTGTATTGAATGAATAATCTTTGGACTGTTTCTTTCCAGCTCTCGCTGATGTTTGTCGTGTTTCCTTAGCCTACAAGCAACATACCTTCCCACCCCACCCAACACCCACTCCACCCCCACCCAACCCCCACCCTCACCCTCTACCCCGCCTATTTCTAATTCTCGCTAAGGACAATGCTGGAGAAAAAAGTCCTGTTTCAAACGCTGTGTATTCTTCTCTTTATCTACCTACGTTCCAGAGCTGTATCACCTAGCACCAGGCACACGAAGGCTTCAATAACCTTGTAAATTCAAGAGAGTCAAATAAGGATAACTAAATCACTTTCAAATTTCTATCAAAGTGGAGGCAGCGAAAAGGTCTGTGAAGGAAGAATGGGAAGTCTGTAAGTGTTGACAGAATTCCAGTGTTGGCTGACCCACCAACACACACCATAAGCAGTGTATACTGCTTTAACAACAACATGACTTGTGAGCTTATTTGAGAAAAGCCAACAAAATGGCCGAGCTGGGTCCAAGAGAAAACTTACTCAGTAAAGAGAGGGCAGACAACCCCCACTCCCATCCCCGCCCCCGTCTGCAATCGAAGGAGAGAAAGTTCTAGATAAAAAAAAACATATCTAGCCTATATTTCCTGCAAGATGGAAATGTTATTCTAGACAAACTCATGACATGGCCTTCTGGCTATAACTTAACATTTTGTGTGCGTATTCACTTTCAGGATTGATTTTTTCCGGTGTAGATGCACTGAACAGTTGAATGAAACTGAATTGCACAGATTTATTAACTCAGTTGGACAGCGCCCTCTTATACGGGTAGATTCACTTGTGTAAATGAAATTATCTAAAACCAAAAAAATTATAGACTATAAATCGAATTTGAAATATAGGATGAAAAAAAATAACTTTACTGCATTTTTAAACCAGACTAATTTGTTCACAAAAATGAAAACAGATGATAAAAACATCGTAGAATTGACTGTGACAAAAGTCCATTTCAAGAAAGTATCCCTTAAAGCGTCAATCAAATAATGCAAATGGCCTGAAAATGGCTAAGGGCTGCATAGATTAAAAGAAAAAAAGAAAGAAAGAAAGAAAGAAGACAGACAGACAGACAGACAGACAGACAGACAGACAGACAGACAGACAGAAGAAAGAAAGAAAAAAAAAAAGAAAGAAAGAAAGTAAAAGAAAGAAAGAAAAAGAAAGAAAGTAAGAAAGAAAAAAAGAAAAGAAAGAAAGAAAGAAAAGAAAGAAAAAAGAAAGAAAAGAGGAAAGAAAGGATGAAGAGAAAGAAAAAGAAAGAAAGGAACAAGGAAAGAAAAAAAAAAAAGGAAAAGAACAAAAGCGAAAAAAACAAAAGTAAAGTGGAAACAAGCAACATAGAGGATGCCTCGGGCTGAGCGATCCATTTCTATTTCAATATCAATTGAAAAAAAAAAATCGAAAAAAACAACTGCAAAAGAAACAAAATTAAAAGTCTGAGTGGTGGGGTGGGGTAGGATGGGGTGAAGGTTGTTGATCCTGATTCCCGGAGTCACCACATTGCGAAACGCTTTCCCACCCCTCCCACCTAGGCACCATCGTTGTCATTATCATCATCGTCGTCGTCGTCGTCGTCATTGTCGTCGTCGTCGTCATCATCATCATCATCATCATCATCATCATCATCATCGTCATCATCATCATCATCATCATCATCATCATCTATCATCATCATAAAACCCCCACCACTACTAACCACCACACCACTTCCCTGTAAAAACGATCCCTACCACTAAGCTCTGCAGCTCGGGTGTTGTGTAACAGTGACGATTTCCAGTGCATGCAAACAGCTTAGTTAGGAAAACAGAAACCTAATCTCCGGTATTACACTTTGGATTAATCCATCGGCGGGTGAGATCAGCCTGTCCTTTCTGTGTCCGTTTCTGTCTTTTTCTCTCTGTGTCTCTCTGTCTCTGTCTTTTGTCTCTGTTTCTGTCTCTGGGCTCTGTCTCTCGTCTCTGTCTCTCTCTCTCTCCCCTCTCTCTCCTTCTCTCTCTCTCTCTCTCTCTTCCTCTCTCTCTCTCTTCTCTCTCTCTCTCCTCTCTCTTTTCTCCCCTGTGTTTCTATCTCTGGCTGTCTCTATGTCTCTGTTCTCTCTCTCTGCCTTTCTCTCTGTCTCTGAATCTGTCTGTCTGTCTGTCTGTCTGTCTGTCTGTCTGTCTGTCTGTCTGTCTGTCTCTCTCTCTCCCTCTTCTCTCTCTCTCTCTCTCTGTCTTTCTCTCTCTCTCTCTCTCTCTCTCTCTCTCTCTCTCTCTCTCTACTTCCCCCCTCTCTCTCTCTCTCTCTTCTCTCTCTTCTCTCCTCTCTCTCTACCTCTCTCTCTCGCTTCTCTTTCCCTTGGAAAAAAACC
>CM060316.1:47804116-47833657 GCA_030674155.1 Stramonita haemastoma | reverse complement strand
CAGACAGACAGACAGACAGAGACAGACAGACAGAGACAGAGACAGAGAGACAGAGACAGAGACAGAGAACCATAAAGCCAGCCACACAGGCAGACAGACAGATAAATAGACAGACAGACAGATAGACAGACATACACAAACACAGGGACAGTAGCAGACAGAGAGACCCAGACAAAACTAACATTATTACAACAGACCTGTTCTTTCTCCCATCAAATTTACGACCCAAATCTCCCTGATTCCGAAGAGCCCTATAGAGGTCCCCTACAAAGCAATTTGATGAGGTTGACAACGTTGAGTTAATAGCTGAAGGGACTTCATTTTCCTGGTTTATGGGGCTGATAATGCAGCCCACCCCAGGGGCCATATCAAGCATAGACTCCGCCCCTTTCCCCCTCCCCCTCCCCCTACCCCATCTCCAGAATTATTGCAATGACCAGAGGTTTAGTTATTAGTGTAGGGCAGAGAGAGAGAGAGAGAGAGAGAGAGAGAGAGAGAGAGGAGAGAGAGAGAGAGAGAGAGAGAGAGAGAGAGAGAGAGAGAGAGAGAGAGAGAGATATTAATTTTTTATTTTATTCTTTTATATCAAGGATAATGGAATAAGCATTCATGTACTTTTTACATCCAGTCGCCGTATGTATGCAGTTTTGTAATACTTGTCATGTATTCCCACCGGCACAAGATGGCCTGCTCTTACGAAAAGCGGAACAGGATTTAACGTGTGTGCAAGATGTTCTGCGTGCGTTCGCACATGGGGCCTAGCGCCTCGGTTTATAGTCTCATCCGAGAGAGAGAGAGAGAGAGAGAGAGAGAGGAGAGAGAGAGAGAGAGAGAGAGAGAGAGAGAGAGAGAGAGAGAGAGAGAGAGAGAGGACAGACAGACAGACAGACAGACAGACAGACAGACAGACAGACAGACCGACCGACCGACCGACCGACCGACCGAGACACAGAGAGGCAGAAAGACAAGAGTCCTCCGCACAGAACAAACTCTCTTATTTCGTTGTAATCAAAGTCCTGTCACAAATCAGATTGAGAGAGAGACAGAGACAGACCGAGACACAGAAAGACAGAAAGACAGAATCCTCCGCACAGAACAAACTCTCTTATTTCGTTGTAATCCAAGTCCTGCCACAATTCCGAGTGATGCTGCAGGGATGCTCAAAGCGCTGACATGCCGCTGAATGCCTTCTGTCCATGGTCAGTTACACCCCTCTCTCTCCATCTCTAAGTCCCTTGGGAAAATCAGAAATGCTGACTGACATAACCGCTGATCAGAGATCAAAGGTCGTCTGCTGATGCTGTGCTGGGCTCATTTGATTTGACATGCTTGATGACAATTGGCTGTCCGTGAATAAGTGTGTGTGTGTGTGTGTGTGTGTGTGTGTGTGTGTGTGTGTGTGTGTGTGTGTGTGTGTGTGGAGAGAGAGAGAGAGAGAGAGAGAGGAGAGAGAGAGAGAGAGAGAGAGAGAGAGAGAGAGAGAGAGAGAGAGAGAGTACTCTATAAAGACAAAATTCATGATATCTAAACATTTATAATCATTCTTGAATTTATTGGGTTCTTTCAACACTAGTGGGCGTGTTTCAAGATCTTTCTCAAGTGGAAGGTACATGAGCCATTAGCACGTCTCCACATTTTATCACGTTTATGATTCCACCAGTTACAATTTTCATCAAGATTAGTATATCTAGCCACATGTATTTTTTTAAAAATAATATTTTACTCTTTTAGCATCCTCATCTATTGGAAAGTTTACCAAAATGAGTGTTTGGCCAACGGGTTCCAAAGGCAGCAACATTTCTCAAACTGGTTAGATCCCATTCTCTTGACACAATTTGCAGAGCTTTTTATCTTTGTCATGATCAATGTTGAACATGATAAGAAGGATAAGAAGGAAGGTGGTAGAACGGTTAAGAATGAATGTCAAAGTCCTTTGGGTGAGACTATAAACCGAGGCCCCGTATGTGAATGCCTGCAGAACATCTTACGTACACGATAAAATCCTGTTCTTCCTTTTGGAAGAGTAGGCAATGTACCGGTAGGAAAGGATGACAAAATGCAAAAACGTATGCACACAGATGTCGTGCCTGGACAGCATTCTCGAAAAGGAATGTGGATACCTAAATGGCTTAGGGGTGAGGGGTGGGGATGGGGTGGGGGAAACCGGTAACATACGCAACAATCTAACCATTGGTAAACCTTGGAACTCTAGCCTAGCAACGGAAAAAAAGAAGAAAGATGAAAAAATACATTCATGAAAATGATCCCACGCAGTAAACAAGATGTAAAGCATGTTACTCGGCCCTGCAGGGTCCAGAAAGTCTATCGACTTGAACAACAGTAGCCGAGCAAAGTGAACTATCTCTCCCATCTGCGACAACATTCAGTGAGAGCGTTTTGCTGTAGAGCCTATTACCTGGCCTGGGCTGGAGGATAAAGCTCACAGATGGATGGAGTCGTCGTCTGTCTCCACCACAGCCCTGTCTCGTTCAGCTATAACTTCGTTTTTTGGGTGTATTTTTTGTGTGCACACTTTGACGATAGCAGGTTTTGTGGTTGTGACTGTTATACGGTGAACATGAAAGAGGGAGTTTCATTCGTTGATACAATCAAAGACAGTAAAGTTGTGTTTTACTCCCCGTTTTAGTCTGTATACAATTGCAGTTTTAATCTGAGTTTTAAATTTGACGAGGTGACAGCCCCGATATGGCCTGTGTGGTCGGCAGGGCTATAAACAACATGATTGGATATCAGAACTTATTGTTCAGGGCACATTGTTTTGAAAGTTACCTTTAAGCTGTAAAAACCTTAATGACCAAACATACGCGAATTTTGGTACATAACACCTTACTTGCAGCAGTTTTGTACACTTAATTAATTTGGTAGTTAACACCTTACTTGCAGCAGTTTTGTACACTAATTAATTTGGCAGTTAACACCTTACTTGCAGCAGTTTTGTACACTAATTAATTTGGCAGTTAACACCTTACTTGCAGCAGTTTTGTACACTAATTAATTTGGCAGTTAACACCTTACTTGCAGCAGTTTTGTACACTAATTAATTTGGCATTTAACACCTTACTTGCAGCAGTTTTGTACACTAATTAATTTGGCAGTTAACACCTTACTTGCAGCAGTTTTGCACACGTAATTTACACTTTTATGAAAAGAGAATGGAACGCTCAAGAAAGAAAAAAATCAATCGAGTAAAAAGTAAAATCATTGTTTTTGCTTTCAAGTACAGCATATTTGGAAAGGAAGAAAGAAAAGAAAGAAAGAAAAAAAAGAACAGAAAAATTGAAAAAAGAAAACTAAAGAAATAAAGAACGGAAGAAGTAACGAACGAACGGAAGAAAAGAAAAGAATCGAAAAAAAGGAAGGAAAAGAAACGAAAGCAAGAAAAATAAGAAAAGAAAGAAAGAAAGAAAAAAGACACAAAGAAAGAAAGTCTATAAGTGTGCATCAAGACAGTGGCAATCTTCCGGCACCAAGGCAGCACAGTACCAAAGCAACACACCACAAGCTGAACGCAGCCGTGATGCAGCAGCCTCTCCAATCAAATCTACATGGGAATTTTGCCCACTCCGCGGGATTCCTCAAACCCAGTTAGCGAGGTTGTTCCTACGCCTTTTTTAGCGGCAGTTTAAGCCGTGTAGAAGTGCTGAAAGAAACTGGGAGAAGGAGTAACGATTGGACATAGTCTGCTACTGATGCGGAATCTGCCTTTGATGTGGACATTCCAGATAGAAAGTTGGAAGGAGAGAGAGAGAATGAATGAATGAATGAATAATGAATGAATGAATGAATGAATGAATGAATAATCTTTATTTTTCAAGGGTAACAGAGTAAGTATTACATACTTTTTTTCATCCGGCCCTTGCCCTGATCAGGGAATAAAGCTAAGAAACCCCCTCCCTACCCCTACATACCAGCATCACCACCAGAAGCAGTTCAACCAATATTTTAAAAGAAGAAAACAGAATACATTCAACAAAACGCGTCATCCTAACTGGATACACTGATAATTATTTAAACAAAAAATAATATAGCAAAAAATCTTAAAAAATAGCAAATATTTAGGACCATGAAACAGAAGGCATTAACAAATCTATAATGCATGAGCGTGTGAGTGTGTGTGTGTGTGTGTGTGTGTGTGTGTGAGAGAGAGAGAGAGAGAGAGAGAGAGAGAGAGAGAGGAGAGAGAGAGAGAGAGAGAGAGAGAGAGAGAGAGCATCTTCAAGTTACATCGTCATCAAAACAAACCAGCCTACAAAATATGTCAGAAGACTCACACTTCTATTAAAAAAAAAAAAAAAAAAAAAAAAAAAAAAAAAAAAAAATGAAACCTAGATCTATAAGCTCACAATGTGGCCAAATCTAACAAGGAATAGAAAACCCCGAAAAGCAACACACACACACACACACACACACACACACACACACACACACACACACACACACACACACACACACACACACACACACACAAAAGGAAAAAAAAAAGGATTATATAAAAGAAATGTCAAATAGGAGCGAAGCAACATTCAAAGTTATAAATCAAGCTCAATGCTTTAAAACATAATATATATATACTTATGAAAATGAGAAAATAGCAAATATTCATCAGGACCATTAAACATAAGGCATTACAAATCTATAGGCCAAAACATTCATATGAAAAAGAATACATTCCATGTGTGTGTGTGTGTGTGTGTGTGTGTTGTGTGTGTGTGTGGTGTGTGTGCGTGTGTGTGTGTGTGTGTGGTGTGCGTGTGTGTGTGTGTGTGTGTGTGTGTGTGTGCTGGTGCGTTGCGGTGCGTGCTGTGCGTGTGTGTGTGTGTGTGTACCCGCGCGTGTGTGTGTGTGTGTGTGTGAGTGCGTATGTGCGTGCGTGCTGTGCTGCGTGGCGCGCGTCATGTGTGTGTATGAGGGGGGGGGGGGGGGGAAACAAGCAAAGAAGGCAAAAGGGAAAAAGAAAGGCACTCGAAAAACAAACATAAAAACCCTTAAACACACAAAAAACCCTAAATACAATTCGTATCTCTATATTTTAACAGTGAATACAATTTCAATTCAAATTTCAATAAGAACCAAAACATTCCTATCCAATGATAAGGTTAGGATTGCACATGTGGAAGTGGAAGATGAGGGGGGGGGGGGAGGGCATCTTCAAGTTACATGAAGATCAAAACATACCAGTCAATAAAGTATTTTAAAGCACCCACATAACACTTCTATACACAATAATTATCATCAAAGAAACCTGTAAGCTCACAGCATGGCCAAGCCTTACAATGATAAGAAAAATCCCGAAAGCAAAACAACAAACAAAAAAGCAAAAATTATATAAAAGAAATATCAAATAGGAGCCAAACAACATTTAAGGTTATATAAAACAGTTTTAAATCAAATTCAATACATTGAAAGATTAAAATATACTAATGAAGAGGAAGGGAAAAATGCAATAATTCAGGACGATTGTATACAAGGCATTACAAATCTATAAGCCCAAAACATTTATATGAAAAGTAATATATTCCGTGTGTGTGTGTGTGTGTGTGCGTGTGTGTGTGTTGTGTGTGTGTGTGTTGTGTGTGTGTCGCGCGTGCGTGCGTGCGTGCGTGTGTGCGTGCGTGCTTCCGTGCGTGCGTGCGTGTGTGTGTGTGTGTGTGTGTGTGTGTGTGTGTGTGTGTGTGTACCTGTGTGTTGTGTGTGTGTGTGTGGTGTGTGGGAGGGGGGGAACAAGCAAAGAAGGCATAAAAAAACCACGCACACACATATACAAAAGTAAAAACCCTTAAACACAAAAAACTATTTAAAAATCATATCTATATTTAAACAGTAGAATTCCATTTCAGTTCAATATAGGAACCAAACACCTATACAAAGATAAATCTAGGGTAGTATATATGTGAGAGTGGAGTGGAAGGAAAGGAAAGGAGAAGGAAAGAGAGAGAGGAGAGAGAGAGAGAGAGAGAGAGAGAGAGAGAGAGAGAGAGAGAGAGAGAGAGAGAGAGAGAGAGAGAGAGAGAGAGAGAGAGAGAGAGAGAGAGAGCATATTCAGCTTACATCATCATAAAAAACCCAGTCAATAAAGTATTTAAAAACATCCATAAAAATACTTCTTTAAACAATAATTGTCATCAATGAAACCTATAGGAGATGAAAAAAAACAAAACATAAAAAACAAAAAACAAAACAAAAACCAACAAAAAAAAAAAATAAAAACAAACAAAAAACCACCATGAGAAGCAACAACACAGAAACAAACAATCAAAAAGCAAAACAAAAAACAAAATAGAACTAAGAACAACAAAACTGTAAATATAAAAATATCAAATAGCAACGAAACAACATTTAAAATTATATGAACCAGGTTTAAATCAACTCAAATCATTAAAATATCATATATACTATTAAAAAGAAGACTACAATCATTTAGGGCATGGTACACAAGGCATCACATAATGCGACATATTTTTAAACCAGAACATTCGTATTATGAAAATCAAATACATTCCAAAGGAATAGTAAGGAGAGCCATTACTAAGAGAAATACCCAAACAAAAAGACAAAGAAAAAAACCAAACAACAACAATGTAACTACAAGCAGGCAAAACACGTCAAGAATAGTATGTATAAAAACATTTATTATAAAAAGTCTAGTATTTAGACATAATCTAATACATTTTCAGATAGTGCAATACATGATGAAAAATCAAGATAACATTTTCAAATAATAATACACATAAGATACAAATCCTAATTTAGCAACTAAAAAGTTTTACTATTTATAAAAAAAAAAAAAAAAAAAAAAAGGATTGCCAATAACACGGATTCCAAATAACATACAAGTATTCAGTTCATAAGCATACTATTCAAAACGTGTAGTGGGGGTTCTGTTGTGTAATTAACATACAAACACTCAGTTTGTAAACATACTATTCATAACATGTAGTAGGGGCTCTGTTGTGTCAGCATATTATTAAGTATTTTTGAGGTGGGTATAAATGGCTTTCTTGAAAGTTTCTTTACTCTGGGATGTTTTCACATGTGCCGGAAGGGTGTTCCAGAGTAAGCCACCTGAGTATGCAAGGCTTGATTTAAACAAGTCAATTCTAGGTTTTGGTAGTTGAATTTTGTTGGAGTATCGGGAAGACATATTGAATTTAGATTGGAGGGTTTGTGGAGCAAGTCCTGTCATGATTTTGTGCATAAATATTCCTTTATTTATGGTGAACATATCTTTTAATGGAAGAACCTCAAGTTTTTCATAGTCTGTCTCAGTTAAAGTAGATGATTTTAAGAGAACTGCTTTGAGTGCTCTTTTGTACATGCTGTTAAGAGGTTTTAGGATATTGGCACTGGCTGTATCAAAAAGCGTAGAACAATAATTAAAGGAAGATAAAATGTGAGCATGTAGGAATACTCTTCTGGCATGTATGTTGATAAAGTGTTTAATTTTGCATAATTGGTACACTTGTTTGGAAACTGTTTTGCATAATTTATTAATGTGCATCATCCATGAAAGGTTGTTGTCAATCATTACACCTAGAAGTTTATGGTTATCAACTTCTTCAATAGTTTCATTGTTGATTGATATAGGTGGAAGTCTGGTTGTCATGTTTTGTCTTTTTTGTCTTGTTGTAATAAGCATGATTTTGGTTTTGTGGGGGTTAAGTGACATATGGTTGTAATCACACCATTTGCTTAAAGCATTAACGCTATTTTGTAATGAGGTAGATATTTTGTTTAGGCTGTTGTGGCTAGTATGAATTGTAGTGTCATCACAAAAAAGTTCACATGATTCTTCGATGTAGAGTGGGAGGTCATTAACATAAATAGAAAATAAAAGTGGGCCTAAAACAGACCCTTGTGGTATTCCATATTTTACAGGTAGTGTACATGATTTTGTGGTGTTGATTGAAATGTATTGTTGTCTGTTATGCAGGAATGATCTAATCAGCATCATACTGTTAGCAGATATTCCATAGAGCGATAGTTTTCTGCATAGCAGTTCATGATCAATGACATCAAACGCTTTGGCGAAGTCTACAAAGAGAGCTCCACAAAATTTGTTATCATTTATGTTATTGTACCAAGTATCTACAATGCTAGTAAGGGCTGTGTGGCATGAATGATTTTTCCTAAATCCTGATTGGTTATCAATTAAAAGGCCATAATGTTCTAAATGTTGGCTAAGATATTTGTGTATATGTTTTTCAAGTGGTTTAGATATAATTGATAATATTGATATTGGCCTATAATTGCATGGGTTTGAAGTGTCACCAGATTTATAAAAGGGAATGATTTTGGCCACTTTGAACTGTGATGGGAAGTAACACTTTGTAATACACAAGTTATAAATATAAGTGAGTGTATCAGCTAAAATTGGTGCTGCGATTTTGATAATTTTTCCATCCAGACCATCTGGACCTCGACTGCTAGTTTGTTTTAATCGTTGGAGGGTTTGATAGACTTCTGCTATGTTCAATGGTGGTATATTCATGTTTGAATTGATATTTTTGGATCTACAAAAAGTTTTCAGTTTTTCTAGAGAATTTTGTTCAACATTATTTTGTTTTATCAATGAGTCGGTTATGGTTGTGAAATGGGTATTTAGGTGATCAGGAGAAATGTTCTGAATAATGGGGATTGATGATGATTTGTTGGTTAGCTGATTGATAGCTTTCCACATTGATTTCGAATTTTGTTTTGATGAAGTCAGATTTTGAAAGTACTTTTGTTTACTTGCTCGCTTTAATGAATTAACTTTGTTCCTTTGTGCTTTGTATTCATCAAATTTTCCTGCTTTTAGTAGGTTATCTCGATGACGTGCTTCAGTCATAATTTCATTCGTTAACCATTCAGGCCGTACTTTATGTTTTACTCTGTGGGTTTTAAAGGGAGCATGTTTGTCATAAAGCGACGTGAATGTTTCCAGCCAGAAGGTCAAGGCTTCCTCTGGATCTGTAAAATTGTAAACATTATTAAGAGGAGAATTTAGGAGATCATTTAGGAAATAGTTTTCATCAAATTTTGTAAATGATCGGTAAGTAACTTGCTTATGTCCTACTTTTGGGATTTGTGTACCTTTTCTATTCCATGTGACACATATAGGAAGATGGTCACTACAGCCATGGATGGGTATACATAATTCCTTAATATTTTGCTTATGTGTTATGTAAATATGGTCAATTAGTGTTCTGCTACTAGATGTTATTCGTGTTGGTGTATCAACAATTTGTGTAAGGTTATAGGTGTCTAACTTGTTTATCCATGAGGGCTGAGGTTTGAGTAAGTCTATATTGAAATCGCCCAAAAGTAATGTTTCTATAGTGTCAAGAGATGCTGAGTCCATCATTGTGGAGAATCTATCTGTCCAGTTAATTCTTTCAGATGGATTTCTATAGATAAATCCAATTCTGATAGGTTTGTTTCGTTTGAGCTTAACTTCAATCCAGACTGATTCAACCTGATGGTTTTCTAGATCTGGAATACGTTTGAAGTTTAATGCTTCATTGATATATACAAGTACGCCAGTGGATTTGGGGAGTAATGGATCTTTGCGTATGAGTTGGTAACCAGGAATTACGACATCTGTATCTGGTATATTGTTTGAAAGTCTGGATTCAGTAATTCCAAAAATATGAAAGGGCTTATCAGAATTGTATAGTAGGGTTTGTACATCTGATATTTTGTTTAGTACGCTATTTGCATTTAGGTGTCCAATACGCAGTCCATCTTTCCTGGGCCAGTTATTTGATGAGATAACCATGTTGATAAATGGAATAATAGGCAAATCACAAAAACTAAATTAAAAAATATGACTTAATTAATCACAATATGTAATATAACCACAATCCAATACAGTAAGTAATAACGCACAGATGAATAAAACAATGTAAAGTTAAAATAAACAAATTGACAAAGAAAAGAACTGCCACAATAATCCAATACAGTAAGTAATAATGCACTGATGAATATAAAACAATGTGAAGTCAAAGCAAATAAATTGACAAAGAAAAGAAATGCCACAGAGAGTAGAAGATGTCCGTGACTTAGATTTTAGGAATATTTTCCAACTGCAGTAGTTTCTTCTCTATTACAAGGCAATGTAGAGTGTCTTTTTGCAGTCACAGATAACCACACAGTGATTTATAGTGTCCTCCTGTGGTTACACATAGCACCTTCACCTTCACAATAGGTTTTAAGTTCACAATGTGAGGTTAGCTTTTAAATTCACAAAATTCTGCAGTCACTGATAACCACACAGCAATTTATAGTGTCCATCTGTGGTTTCAGATAACCACACAGCACTTTCACATTCACAACAGAATTTAAGTTCACATATCAGGTGGCTGCCTTGTCCTGTTGATGTCCAACTAAGAAACGTTCCTGGGCGTAGTCAATTCTAGTCCCTTTTAATGTCTCAGTATAAGGCAGATTTTTTTTCCACACCTTTAAGTACAACAGAGTGTGGTCTATATTTTGTTTTTTATTCCCCAAGAATACAGTCCAGATTTTTTCATTTGAAGAATATTTGTCCTGGACTTTTCACTTCAAAGAATACAGTTCTGATTTTCTTTGTTAAGGAATACAGTCTATAGTAGGTTTTTTTCTTTTTCTTTTTTAACTTTGGCAGCTGATTGGCCAACGGCAACAGTATATGTAGTATACTTATACTCAACACACACATACACAAACACACACACACACACACACACACACACACACACACACACACACACACACACACACACACACACACACACACACAACATTGTAAGCATTAAAAAAAAAAAAAAAAAAAATTTAGTTACTTGGTTTCATATAGGCAGGGGGAAAGGGAGGAGGCAGAAAGAATGGCCAATTTGGGGGGGAGGGGTAGAACATAGGGTATGGAGGGTAGGAGGGTTTGTTGCGACTCTGACTCTCCTTTTGATTTTCTCTGCTATCAGGGGGGGTCATGGGAGTGGTGGGGGGAGGATAATATGAGGATCTGCTCCTGTCTCTTGAGAGTGAAAGAAAGTATTCAGCTAGGAGCTGATTACTCAGGTAAGGGAGGAAAGAGGAGGGATGGTCCTTGGCGGGGGTGGGAAGGGAAGAGGACTGATCAACATTTAGGGAGGGTGGGGCTGAGGTTGATGAGTTTGCAGGGGCGGTTTTGGATGCTAGGTTGGATCTTTTGGAAGATGGTAGAGAAGGAAAATCTTCATCATATTTCTGATCACTGGTCTGGTGGGAGGGAGGGGATGAGTGGGTGCAGGGCTGAGAAGGGGTGGTAGCAGAGTATCTTTTGGGCAGGTAAGGTTGTTTTTTTGAATTTGTAAGAAGTCTCTGTTCACTGTTAAACATGTTTTCTGGTGGGTTTGTTGATAGGGAGGAGGGGGGCTGGGAATGAGGGGGTAGGTGGGTTGAGTGACTTTTTGGTGGTATGTCCATTCTCTGTTTGATGCTCCCCACACTCTCTCTATTCAAGGGCTCAGGAAATAAATTAAGAGCTAATCGTGCAGAGAGAGAGAGAGAGAGAGAGAGAGAGAGAGAGAGAGAGAGAGAGAGAGAGAGAGAGAGAGAGAGAGAGAGAGACAGACAGACAGACAGACAGACAGACAGACAGACAGACAGACAGACAGACAGACAGACACAGAGACAGAGACAGAGACAGAGATTTTAATTTATTTATTCTTTCAGACAGACAGACAGACAGACAGACAGACAGACAGACAGACATACAGACAGAGACAGAGACAGAGACAGAGAAAGAGATTTTAATTTATTTATTCTTTTATATCGAGGATAACAGAATAAGCAATCATGTGCTTTTTTTCATCCGGTCCCCGTGTGTATGCAGTTTTTGTAAATATTGTCATCTGTTCCCACCGGCACACGATGGCCTACTCTTACGAAAAGCGGAATAGGATTTAACGTGTGCGCAAGATGTTCTGCAAGAGAGAGAGAGAGAGAGAGAGAGAGAGAGAGAGGGAGAGAGAGAGAGAGAGAGAGAGAGAGAGAGAGAGAGAGAGAGAGAGAGAGAGAGAGAGAGGGTGTGTTGTAGTGTGTGTGTTGTGTGTGTGTGTGTGTGTGTGTGTGTGTGTGTGTGTGTTTGTAGTGTGTATTTGTGTGTATGTATGTATGTGTGTGTGTTTGTAGTGTGTGTGTGTGTATGTGTGTGTGTGTACGCCTGTGCATGTGTGTATGTTTGCTTCACACATAAATACCTATCCTCACTGAAAGAAGATAGATATACACATTTTAAGTAAGGGAGATTTTTAATAGCCAAAATCAACCCTCTTATTAGATACAAGTTACTTTTATAATCTATATATCATTGTTTAATGCATGCTGTGAAATGTTTAAATACCACTCATAATGTCTCGATTGAGATATCAAAGTATTCTTGAGTCTAGAGCCTGGAGAACATTACGGAAGACCTAACTTCAACAGACTGCATGTATAGAAACGGAGACATGTTCAGTAACCACTTTTCCCTCCGTGTAACCCATGGGGCGAGCACAGGCAAGGAGCTACCCGTCTCTGAAAGAGCTGAGGGCGCAGTCTTTCCCTGATCAGATTTATCTCAGTAACCCCGCAGGGACTCTTGAAAAAAGGAAGGTTGGACATGGCTGACCCCTCTACTCAGACTCCCTTGACTGGCAGGAAAAAGAGAAGTCAGAGATGGTAACACTGGTAGAGTTTACAGTTAAGTTAAGTTTTGTTGTGTGTGTGTGTGTGTGTGTGTGTGTGTGTGTGTGTGTGTGTGTGTGTGTGTGTGTGTGTGTGTGTGTGTGCAAATTCAGAATATTTTATTGCTTTAAAAGTCACGAAAGCTTACTTGATACAACAAAAGAAAGTAATTTTAATAATCCTCTATTAACTCAAAATGGACTGAAATGTACACCAAACCATGTTGCATTCTGCTTCACTTTCCTCTTTTCTCGAAATATTCATACACATATCTAAAAATAAATCTGCTGTATAGATGCCAAATGCGATCATGCTGCTTTTTTTGTCTGTGGTATTTTTTTACGTTCTTTTTATTCTTGTTCTGAATATTTGTAAATAAATAGCTTCTGAATTCATCATATAAAACTCATTCATCTAGTAAATCAATTTTCATCTTCTATTTTGTTACAGTGTTTACCATTTCTAACTTATCAGAATATTGGTTGGTGTCTGCCTTTCATTATCATTAAATTGTGGCAATTCATGCAACATTTGCATGGTTTTTGTTTCCATAGTACATTAAATACGATGCCAGTCTGTATTCTTTGCTTGAAAAATCATAAATCTTGAGTCATGCACTCTTTGTTTTGATAAACTAAAAAACGCTCTACAAATGGCCTCAAGCATTCTTTGAGCAGCATAACTCACTCAATGTACATCAAGAGTACTTAACCTTTCCCACGCATGTTTAAATCTATTTGTGTAAAGAACATTTTTACCGTGTTGACACAACAGTCATAATTTTCATTTTGATACAAATAAATGTATACTACTCTTATCATATAAGAGCTTGGTATTGATCCCTTCAAATGTATTTGAAATGAAATTATTTGGCATATAATGTAAAGAGTCGGTGGGAATGTTAACCAATGTCCGAAAGCGAGTAGTGCTGATACTTTAACTTTCTGAACTCCAAGTATTTGTTTTCCAACTTTTAATGAAAATTTTGTACAGAAATTGATTCAGCTAGCATGCCTTAAACAAATTATTAATATAAAGTTCTGTCTGAACACAAAAGCAAAACGACAACCAAATTTCTGCTCCACACTTACAGAGGAGTTATCAATGACTCAAATCAATACACAATGGCTACATCTTCTCTACGCTACCCAATATTTACCACCAACGCTACCCCAAACCAACCAATAGCAAAAAAAGTAACAACAGCAAAACAGAACTTTTCAGGAAGAAAGCCTCCCCAGCCACAGTTAGAGTCAGCATTTCACAGTAAACCTGGTTACTTGCACAGGGCACAGAGAGTCTTGAAGAAGGCAGCAGACCTTTCTTCACCACAACTGACGCGGCCTTTTTTCCTAATGCAATTTCCCGGGGAATCTGGCTGACCCTGAAGGGACACTTAAAACGATTAGACATGGCTGTGCCTGCTTCCCTCCCTCCTCCCCACTACTTTTTAACCCTCAGAGAAAAAAGTCTTTGGACTGAAGAAGAAGAAGGAGAAGGAAAAGAAGGAAAAGGAGAAGGAGAAGAAGAAGAAGAAGAAGAAGAAGAAGAAGAAGAAGAAGAAGAAGAAGAAGAAGAAGAAGAACAAGAAAAAGAGAAAGAAGAAGAACAAGAAAGACAAAGAAAAAAAAGAGATGAGTTTAAGCGAAGAAAGACAGAAAGAAAGAGGTAGGGGGTGGGGGATGTCTAATATGGAGTAAGGTGGGCGGGGCAATGTCTCCTAAGGACAGTATTAGTTGGGACGTGTACTCTTAGAGGATGGGAAATGTCTTTACCTGCCTGCCAGCCTACCTCAAAATGTGTATGTGTATTTGTGTGTGTGTATGTGTGTGTGTGTGCGTGTGTGTGTGTGTGTGTGTGTGTGTGTGTGTGTGTGTGTGGTGTGTGTGTGTGTGTGTGTGTGTGTGTGTGTGTGCATGAGGGCATGTGTCCATGAGAACGAGTGTGGTGCATTATTGAGATGCATGTGAATATTTGGATATGTGCGTTGTGAAATGTGTTTCAGACCACTCTTGTAAAGGACAGAGTTTTTGTTGATACTGGATAACATGCAAAGCTAAGAACAGCCATTGTTGTAATCACTAAATGGTCATGATGGCAATGATGATGAAGATGATGATAGTTTTTCATTTTTGTAGCATGATGTTTATGACTTTCTTTGTCGGCTTACATATTCCTATCATGTCCTTCTACATTTCTGCTCTCGGCTATTCATTTCAAACGGTGATCATTTCTTAAAGTCGGAATGCGGCTACCTATATGGTGGAGAGAAAAAAGCCGATCACATACGCTAAAATATCACCATAGGTGAACCGCAGAGCTTTACCAGAGGACCAAAAAAGACCCCCCCCCCCCGAAAAAAAACCCGACCAAAAAACCTGCTGATCAAAAATAATCAGTAGAATTCCCATGATTATTATTGCGTTACAGGACCCCTGCCTCCCTTCCTCCCTTCGTACCCCCCCCCCCCCTTCCCGCTCTGCTTTTAAATCTGTTGACTCGAGGTATTTTACCACGCTTTCAATCATTTCTACAGGCATGGAGACGAAAGCTGAGAGTACAGGGCTCAGCAAGGGCCTCCGAATCGAAAACATTTGAAGATTTATACTGCTGCTAGCTGGGTCTCTTTGCTTGTATTCAGCACTGCACAAGCTAGCACTCGCACGTAGGATACATCATTCTAAGCCCCTCTTGTAAATGATAAATATATAAGCCAAGTCGCAGGACTTGCTGTGTATTCTGTAGAATTTTGACCCCTCTGCTTCATTGATGTTGTTTAGTATTTTCAATGCAAGTATCTCTTCGAAAGTTTATGGATATTTTTGTTTAGTTGCTATCACACCAGAGTTGATGGGTATTATGCTCAGGGTGATCTAGTGTGGAGAAAAGAGTAGATCTGTCTGTCTCAGTTTCTCTCTGTCGCTGTCTTTGTCTGTCTGTCTGTCTGTCTGTCTGTCTGTCTGTCAGTCAGTCAGTCAGTCAGTCAGTCAGTCAGTCAGTCAGTCAGTCAGTCTGTCTGTCTGTCTGTCTGTCTGTCTGTCTGTCTGTCTGTCTGTCTGTCTCTCTCTCTCTCTCTCTCTCTCTCTCTCTCTCTCTCTCTCTCTCTCTCTCTCTCTCTCTCTCTCTCTCTCTCTCTCTCTCTCCCCTCTCCCCTCTCTCTCTCTCCCTCTCTCTCTCTGCGTCTGTTTCTCTTCATCCTTTACATTTTCTGATTTGTAAATGGAATATATCAAAATTTATTCCGTCGTATATTACTTGTTGCATATTTCCTTTCGAAAGGCTAAAACCAAATCAATGTGGCAGGAGGGAGTGTGTGGTGTAGGGGTGAGGGTGAGGGGCTGTCGACCAATGCGTCCTTTGAGTTCCTCAAACGATTATCAAGGCTAAAGGATTGATGATGATGATGATGATGATGATGATGATGATGATGATGATGATGATGATGATGATGATGGTGGTGGTGGTGGTGGTGGTGGTGGTGGTGGTGGTGGTGATGATGATGATGATGATGATGATGATGATGATGATGATGATGATGATGATGATGACGACGACGACGACGACGACAACAATGAGGATGACGACGATGATGATGACGACGACGATGCCGACGACGATGACGACAATGATGACGATGACGACGATGATGATAATAATGATGATTTCATGATAAGGTAATCACTATCTCCTTTCAGCGTTGTCGGAGCTATCTCTCTCATTATTTTTATGGCGACAGGTCGTACATGTCCTCTTGAACAAACACTAAAATCTCACATGCACTGACAAAAGTTCGCTGACCGAACATAATTGGACTTCCTTCTATTTCTCCCCCCCCATCACCTACCCACTTACACCCCTCCCACCCTCACTCTCTCCCTCTCTACCACCTTCTTTCCATTCCACAGCAGACTCAGTTTCCGTCTGTGAAATGGCAATCGATCGTTGGAAGGAGAGGGAAAGATGACACGTGAATAAAGATGGAGGGTAAGGGTGGGATCAACTGTCCTGGGTTTTGGGCACCGTGAAATGGACAGTTGACGTTAAAAGCCACTCAGTCCTGGATACCTCATGACTATGTATTATTATGGTACGTGCTCCTTTTGTGTTATTTTGGCAGGCACTCTCAACCGGAGGAACGGGTTTTTTTTTTTAGACTATGTATCAAGCGGTGTATGTAATACGTGATTTAGAATATTCTGAGTACATGAAAAAGAAAAGTATAATTTCTATAAAAGAAGTGAAAAAGAGATTTTTGCTTCGCTATCTATTCCTCTTTTTATCTTACTGTGTAAAGAAAATGCTAGAGAGGCCAGGAATTTTGGAAGTGAAAGCTGCTAAGGAGATGCATTCTCCAAAAATCGACATATTGCGCTGGGTGTAGCCATACTTCTAAAATCATGGATACACGTAGAACAGATATGAAAGTGTGTACGTCCCAAAGCCCATTCTACGTGTACACTGCAGTTACAATACCATTCATTCAGAAATGTGTTAATCTGCCTCCAACCTCAAGCACATTTCAATTCAAAAATAAATCTTGTATACTATCAATTTCCTCATCAATTATCACTTAAAAAAAACCCCTCTGCTAATCACTGAAAATATAAAGGGCACTCCTTGAACCAGTCGTACTTGTAGAAGTGAAAGATCAGCACTATGTTTTTTATACATGATCTTTTTTCCCTCGGACTGACTGCCCGTGTATATAATATATTTAAATGAGGAAAGCGAAGACGTTTTTCTCAGAGAGAGAGAGAGAGAGAGAGAGAGAGAGAGAGAGAGAGAGAGAGAGAGAGAGAGAGAGAGAGAGAGAGAGAGAGACAGACAGACAGACAGACAGACAGACAGACAGACAGACAGACAGACAGACAGACAGACAGACAGACAGACAGACAGACAGAGACAGAGAGAAACAGAGAGATGGACACAGAGAGAGACTGGCAGAGAGACAAGCAGAGAGCTTTTGTCAACATTTTTTTTTTGCGCACTTATATATTGATATACTTATCTGTGAGCTAGCTCGATGTCATCCACAACTATTCCTCCCCCCCCCCCGCCGTGGGGAAAGCGGGGGCCTGTCAGTATAAATAGCATCCCTACCGTGCCTTATTCTGGAAAATCTGTGTTAGGGGTTCCCTCTTTTCTATCCCTCTCTTTGTTTTAGCATTGCTCCTTTTTTTCCTGTTACTTCCTTCTTGTATAATATTTTCTGACCTTAGGGTGTTTTTCTCCTGCCTTTTTATTTTAGACAGACAAGATACCAGTTCTCTTCCAAGCCGAAGTCTGATACACTGGGCCTGACTCGTCAGGCGCTTAAAAGGCAGCGCAATGCATGTGGGCTCATATGACAGAAAACAGTAGCTGCTGTCTGAGCGTTCGACGAGTAAGAAGAAGAATCCATAACTATTTTATCATTATCATTTTTCTATTTTTCATATTTTATACCACTTTATGTCAAGCAGATTTCTTTGCATGAAATTCGGGCTGCTCTCCAAGGGGAGAGCGCGTTGCCACGAGTGCAGCGCCACCCAGATTGTTTTCTTTTTCCTGTCTGCAACTGTATGTGTTTCCCTATCAGAGTGGCTTTTTTCAGCAGAATTTTGTCACGGACAACCCTCTTGTTGCAATGGGTTCTTTTACTTGCGCTGAATAATGATGTGTAACACACGCGGACCTCGGTTTGTCGTCTCATCCGAAAGAGTAGCACCCAGACCACCTCTCGTGGTCTGATGGATGGGGGGAAAGGTTTGGGTCCAAACGGGATGGTGGCGGGCAGTCATTGCCTGTCATCCCTCGGGGACTGCTAACATTACCATCAGAGCACCATCTCCTTTCCTTTCCGATGACACTACACGTCAACACCTTAGGTAATGACATGCATAGACGCTGTGTGGCCATGATCGTAATGCATTGAGATAAGGATTAGATGTCTTCTTCTTCCTCCTCCTCCTCTTCTTCTTCTCGTTCTTACTTTTATTGTTCTTGTCCTTCTTCTTGTCCTACTTCTTCTTCTCTGCGGTTCTTCTTCGAAATTCTTCATGTTCTTGTTCTTCTTGTTCTTCTTGTTCTTGATCTTGTTGTTGTTCTTGTTCTGTCGTCGTCATCGTCGTCATCGTCATCGTCATCGTCATTGCTGTTGTTGCTCTTCTTCTTCTTCTTGTTCTTCTTGTTCTTCTTGTTCTTCTTGTTCTTCTTGTTCTTCTTCTTCTTCTTCTGCTGCTGCTGCTGCTGCTGCTGCTGCTGCTGCTGCTGCTGCTACTATTACTTCGACTTAGCTTGTAGTTATTTGGAAAGGTTGTTTAGTCACTAAATTCCTCCAATGTACTAGCTACGTGCCAGACCCGTCTCAGCAGGCAGAACTCCTGTCTATTCTGCAGCCTTCACCGGAACTGTATCCATCCCTTCCTTCCCCCCTCCCCCTCTCCATTTCCCTGCAGATCAGTTTCAATATGTCATGGCATCTTGTAACACAGACGGATACAGGATACGTAGATGTCCTCATTGATGGTCTATAGCTAACGCATCTGCTGCCTTGAAAATGTTAATTGTGGATATCGATACCCGTTCTAGCTATGGAATTACTCCATCCACTGCATCCTGAGTAGTGGTCTGGGTCCTAGTCTTTCGGATCATAAACCGGGGGGAACGGGAGAGCCTAGTGGTCAGAACATTGCGCTTGTAATTTGACGACCCGGTTTCGGTTCCCGTTCGAAGGGATATTTTTCCTCTGGAGTTAACATCAGTGCAGACTCCATTCTCCCCAAAAGTCTTTCGGATGAGACAATAAACCGAGGCCTCGTGTGCGAACGCACGCAGAACCATCTTGCGCACACGTTAAATCCTGTTCCGATTTTCGAAAGAGCATGTGTATAAAATCTAATGAGTGGTTATTCCATTATGCTCGGTATAAAAGAATAAATGAATAAATAAATAAATCGTGGATCCTTGTGCAACACGCATTCAGCACAACTCCTTCCCCCTCCCTCATGGCAACAAGAGAGTTGTCCCTCAAATCTATAACAATAAGCAACTTTGATAGTGAAACGAATACACACGCAGACAGAGAAAAAAAAAATTTTAAAAGAAAGAAAAGAAAAGGTGGCGCTGCTCTTACGGCGACGTATTCTCCGCAAGGATAGCATAATGAATTTCATACAGAGAAATCCAGCTTGACTGAATTTAGTACACAAAGCAGTACAAGGCAATAAAGTTGTTTTCTTCTCATGATGCATATCAGCAGATTTTTTTGTACGGATCAAAATAGGCCTGCTAACTGATAGTTTGGCGCACCTGTTTATCTATGTTGTGTTCAGTGTATCCCTGTGCTTAAGTGTCTTGCCCCTGCATGCGCTTGCGTAGGCTTATTCCGTACCCTTGTATGCATGCGAGATATGGATACTGACAGCAGATTTAGAAAGAAGAATGGAGATCATGGAAATGAGGTGTTATTGAAAGATAAATAACTAAAGTCGCACTTGTGCATTCTGTACAGATATATATCGCAGACACTGGGAGCGTTTTGTGTATTGTATATTATTCCATGCACGATTGTCTACTGAGTCTATCCCCCTTACACCTAGTTCTTTTTTCTTTGCTAATGAATAGTACTTAACATTCTGTCTGTCTGACTATCTGTCTGTCTGTGTGTCCGTCTCTGTCTGTCTGTCTGTCTGTCTGTCTGTCTGTCTGTCTGTCTGTCCATCTGTCTGTATCTGTCTTTTTAAAAATATTTTTTATCTGTCTGTCTGTCAGTCAGTCAGTCAGTCAGTCAGTCTGTCTGTCTGTCTGTCTGTCTGTCTGTCTGTCTGTCTGTCTGTCTGTCTGTCTGTCTGTCTGTCTGTCTGTCTCTCTCTCTCTCTCTCTCTCTCTCTCTCTCTCTCTCTCTCTCTCTCTCTCTCTCTCTCTTCTCTCTCTCTCTCTCTCTCTCTCTCTCTCTCTCTCTCTCTCTTCCGCCTCTCTCTTCCAAGACATCAATCATGCAGGAGGAAACGTATCAAGTCTTTGCTTTTATTTTTCAAGTCCACTTTCTGCTATCAAAGTTGAATGCTTGTGTGCGTGCACACGAATCTACACGCGCCTACACGCACCCTAGTATCTGACGTCAAGAATCCCCGCAAGTCTAATCGGTATGTAGCGTGAATATCTAAGCATGTAGACTGCATACAGTAAATAGATGGGAACAAAAATGCAGGTAGGTAGGTAGGAGGGAAATACCCACATGTGCCACATGTGTGCTACCTTCTCCCTCACACAAACAGAAACACACGTGCACGTGTACGCATGCGCACACACTCCAACACACACACACACGCGCGCGCGCACACACACACACACATACACACAGAGGCAAACACATATACACACACGCGCACGCATGCACACATACACAAACACACACAAATACACACATCTTAAGAACCAAAGGGCCTATTATTTGCATATATCTCTGAAAAAGGCACACAGAGAGAGAGAGAGAGAGACAGAGAGAGAGAGAGAGAGAGAGAGAGAGAGAGAGAGAGAGAGAGAGAGAGAGAGAGAGAGAGAGAGAGAGAGAGAGAGAGAGAGAGAGAGAGAGAGACACACACACACACACACACGCGCACGCACGCACGCACGCACACACATACACACTCACTCATTCTCTCTCTATCTCACACACACACACACACACACACACACACACACACACACACACACACACACACACACACACATACACACAGCACACAAACGTATTAGCATGCCTTCGTCTGCCTATGTACAGAAAGATATGGTCTTTTCCCGCTACGTGTACACGTCCCTGTATCTTCTCATTCCACCCTGTAACAACCCCACCCCCACCCCAATATAGTCTATACATACAAGATGATGTATCAACGCTTTTTGCCCAACATTACCATAATATCACAGCTATAGCGGAGTGTGCTGGCCTTTTGCAGGGGCTCTTTTTCAACAGATTTTAAGAGCAGTTTCGCTTTCATTGCCAGGCAGTAAAGTGTGGATGAGTGCATTGCATAAAAGGGCGTTTTCTACAGACTATTGATTGTAGGTCTGCTAGTGGTTGAATCTCGTGGCTAGAAATAGATACATGTATTATCTATAAAATATCATATTTAAAACAAATTGAAGGTCTCGTTAACGTTAAATTTATGCACAAGGGTTATCAGCTTGCAAAAAAAAGGATACCGAATATTTTCTCATCTCTTCTCCCTTTTAAATCATAGAAAATGACGGACACTATAGCCTAGTGATTAAAACGGTCCAGCTTCAATCTCAGGTATTCATGTAGTCCTGGGTTCAAATGTCGACAGCGTCTGGTAAACTATGGGTGGGGATTTTTACGATAACCCAGCTTATTTTCAAGTGCAGACCTGCCAGTGCCTAAATACGTTATTGTGTGTATACACATGCAGAAGATCAAACACGCACGTTAAAGATCCCGCAACTCATGTCAGTTCTGAGTGGGTTTCGGAAACACGAACATACCCAGCATACATCCACGAAGTTGGAATGCGGCTACCTTCACGATGGGCAAAACAGTCCCATACAAAATGTCATCATTGGTGAACCTCAGAGCTCTAAGCCAGGAAGGCCAAAAAGAAGAATCCGAGAAGAGTGGCTGGGGGCACTGCCCTGCACTGCACTGAAGTGTTCAGACCGTGTCTCTTGGGGCAGTGGAGGATGAGCGCATCCCTCCCTCAGCAGGGCTGACTATGCTACACAATGTATACATGGTGGGTGTAAGTAGTGGCATTTGATAATATGCAGATGTACTGCTTTTGTTTGTTTTCTGTCAAATATTCTCGATCTGTTTTCTGTGGGTTTCTTACTAATAAAAATGTTAAAGTGTCGTGTTTATATATAGTTGTTTTTCTCAGGTCTCTGTCTGTCTGTCTGTCTGTCTGTCTCTCAGTTTATCTGATTTCGCCTCTGTCTGTCAGTCTCTGTCTCTGTCTGTCTGTCTCTTTCTCTCAGTCGTGTGTGTGTGTGTGTGTGTGTGTGTGTGTGTGTGTGTGTGTGTGTGTGTGTGTGTGTGTGCGTGCGTGCGTGTGTGTGTGTGTGTGTGTGTGTGTGTGTATGTGTGTGTGTGTGTGTGTATGTGTGCGTGTGTGTGTATGTGTGTGTGTGTATGCGTGTGTGTTTTATGTGTGTGTGTTATGTGTGTGTACATGCGTGTGCACGTGCGTGTGTGCGCGTGCGTGTGTGTAAGTGTGTGTGCGGGCGTGTGTGTATAACAAGGTCAGGTTTTGGGAAGCTAAGAAAACAGATGATGCATTTTGGTCAACAGCCAAGGCAGCAAAGTGTGTGATATAGCAAGCAGCTGTTCCATAACCTGGGCGCTTGTCAGCAAGGGACGAGGTACACCTTTTTGACCTTGTAAACTGCGAGAGAAGATGTGCCCTACCCTAAGAACGCTGAATTGAGGAAAAGGTCAAACATGAACACACGCATACGCACGCACGCACGTACGTAAACACACACACACACACACACACATACACAAACACAAACACACACACATACACATACACACATACACACACATACACACACACAAACATACACACACATACACACACATACACACACATACACACACACACACACACACACACATGCATCCATCTCCTTTAAAATGAACATTTTACCACACACATAAAAAAAAAAATCAATCAGGAACGAAAGAGAGAGGGCAGGACAGATTCGTTTGTCCCTGTAAATTTAGATTTCACCTGCTCTGCTGGATCCATCGTGCTGCTTTTTGCAGCATCAGGCTCACTCACCCTTTTTCCCCTAATCTGTTTTGAAATGGAGACATCCTATTTCTTATTCCCAGTGAACAGCTTGCTTAGAACAATGCTGTTGAACATTTATCCGTCGTTATTATTAAAAAAAAAAACCAAGAAAATACGGCCTAAAGACTAGCAACCAGACATTGCAAGTCTCGGAGATGAAGAAAAAAACAAACAAACGGAGATGAAGAAAAAAACAAACAAACAAAAAATCACTACACAAAACTAGAGAGAAAAAAACTAAGGGGGAGGGGCTGGCGGGAGGGGGGGGGGATGGGGCAGGAAAAGAGTCATTGTCAAATTATGTTGGAAGTCTCGCATTCTCATGAATCATGATAATAGTGGTTATCGTCAATATCTTTTTGTCTTGAAATCATTGTGTTTTTACTCCTGGGAAATTCCCACTAGGGTAGCCCGTCTTTTGGGGCATTCTTTTCAAAACACACACATGCGTGCGCCCACACACAGAGACACAAACACACACAGGCATAAACAGACACACATAGACACACACAGACACACAGACACGCACACACACACACACACACACACACACACACACACACACACACACACACACACACACACACACACACACACACACACACACACACACACACGCACACACACACACACACACTATTTACAATAACAACCCTTATCCTTCCCCCCAAAAGAAAAAACACACACACACACACAAGAAAAACCCCACCAACTCAAAAAACTAGAAAAACCTTCCGACCTCTCCTCCTAAAAACGAAAACCAAAAAAGAAACAAAATTCACAACTGGCAGACATACGAGAAAAAAAGTCTGATGCATACGCATAAAAAAAGTACACTAGCGCTCCCATGTTAGCATGCAAAACGAAAGAACATTGAAATATATTACGCGCATTGACCTACGGTTTCACACTGCGTCAGCAAGCATGCATACACATGTACACACATCCCACACACAAACAACAAACAGACACAGCCAGATAGACACACAGATAGACATAAAGACACACACACACGTACACACACACTCACACACTTGCATGGGTATGCACGCACACACACATACACACACTTGCATGGGTACGCACGCACACACACATACACACACATACACACACACACACGCACACACACACACACACATACACACACACAAACCACACACACACACACACACACACACACAAACACACACACACACACACACACACACACACACACACACACACACACACACACACACCCCCCCAACACTCCCCTTGTCTCTCTTTAGTTCTATCTGTCTATGTGTACGTCTCTTTTGACTCCTCCCCCCTCCTCCTCCCCGTCCCTTCTACCCCCCTCCACTCTATTTGTCTAAGTTTCTCTCCCGAGGCCAGGAATGAACGGCCAAAACCAGCTGCCGTGGCTACTAGGCTCAGTGTCCAATCCCCCTGAACTGGGTGGGATTTGTTTCTCTTGGATGTCATCCAGCTACACAAAAAAATCCCTGAACAAATAATAATAATAAAAAAAAAACCCAAACCAGCATCAAAGCAAGGAAAGAAAAGACTGATGTCTATATATTGCCACTACCACATCCATGTCAGCGCACAAAAAAGAACATAAAAAATATCATGTCTATGGCACACTGATTCACGCACATCAGCAGATATGCATACAGACACGCACGAACAAAACACACAACACGCACAGATACAGAGACACACGTAGGCAGGCACACAGGCAGGTAGGTACACACACAAGGAACGCACGCAAGCGTGCGTGCACACATACACACACATACACACACACATACACACACATACACACACACATACACACACATACACACACACACATAACCCAAATGGACAGTAGGTACGCACACGCACACGCACACGTGTATGCACGCACACTTGCGCGCTTGCACATGGGTCCACGTGCGCAAAGACACATCTCTAACCTTCCCCATCTTGTTTATCGTAACGTGCATGCCTTGCCTTACTTCGTACAAAAGAAACAAACATACCTGCACACACAAACTAGCGCAGAATGACGCATAAGTGAGAATCAACAACAAACGAAATCAAGATCTAGCTTAATATTATTTTTTTGTTATTGTTATGTTTTAAAACAAAGGCCTGAATCTATGCAGTTTTGGAGGGTCATATCTATCTTTTTCTTCCTCTAAATTAAAATTGTCTCTCTTTCAGTTGGTCTAATGGCATGACATATAAGCTTGTCATCTATATTTATTAAAAAAAAGTCTTTTATTAGTTTTATTTCGAGGACGAAGAATAATCACTCTTTTTTTTTACAATCAGTCCCCACGTACATGCGGTTTTTGTCAATTTTATCATATAGTCCAATCAGCACAAAGGCCTACTCTCCAAAAGGTTGAACAAATTTTAATATCTCTCTCTCTCTCTCTCTCTCTCTCTCTCTCCTCTCTCTCTCTCTCTCTCTCTCTCTCTCTCTCTCTCTCTCTCTCTCTCTCTCTCTCTCTCTCTCCATATTAATGTTCCAGTCAGTTGGGGAATATGTGTTTACTGAACACATATTTATATCTTTTTTCAAATTAATTGATGTCAGCATATCTGTTTTGACAATTATGTTCAGGTCAGTTGGGAACTATGTGATGTTGAATAAACATTTATTGTCATATCTTTTTTTACCTCTTGTTGTCGTTGTTGTAGTTGGGTTTTTTTGGCTGTCGTTTTTTGTTGCTGTTGTATCGTTTGGACATTTTTTCGGGGTGGGGGGTGGGGTGGGGTGAAGGGGGCTGTTATTCTTTTTTATGTTTTTTTTTGCCGATAGTCCCTAATCAAATCAAGGGCCGGATGAAAAAAATAGTATGTGAATGTTTATTCTGTAACCCTTGGAAAAAATTTATTCATTCATTCATTCATTCATTCATTCATTCATTCATTCATTCATTCATTCATTCATTCATTCATTTATTCATTCATTCTCTCTGTCTCTTTGTCTCTGTCTCTGTCTCTCTGTCTTTCTGTCTCTGTCTCTGTTTCTGTTTCTCTCTGTCTGTCTGTCTGTCTGTCTGTCTGTGGTTTATTTGAACTGAGGATAGTTTTCTGTCCCAGGAGACATAGGGTCTACACAGCACTGCATGGTTCCAGAGTCTCAGCTATGTTTGTTGAGTTTGGCATACTTTGAGAGAGCATAATGCGTCTGTAACTCATCCCAACCCCAAGCCTGCATCGCTTCAAACATTCCATATGGGTTTAGGAGGGCAACATTGTTTTGATTTGATATCAAGTGCTGCTACTTTACACCTCAACCTCTAGCTGTTGTGGTCACACTGGTGGGGGTAGAAGAAGAAACTTTTTCTTTTAAAAAGTGGTAGGATGTGAAGGAGTTGGGTTTAAAGTTGGCGCCCAGCAGTCCAGTGAGATCATAGAAGTTTCCTGTCTTTGGAGTTACAGTCTTTCAATCAACTAGCTCTGTGAGGACTTTGATATTAAATTTGTCTAGTTCCTTGACTAGGGCTCAGAGGTTCACCGATAGTCAGATTTTGCTTATGCGATCGTTTTGGCCCACCATGAAGGCAGCTGCATTCCGACTTCGGGGGTGTATGCTGTGTATATTTGTGTTTCCGTAACCCACCGAGCGCTGACATGAAATAAGTGATGGATGTTTAATGTGCATATTTAATTTTCTGCATGTGTTTATATAGGCAAAGAAAATAAAGGCACTGGCAGGTTTTCACTTGAAGTTGACCTGGGAGATCGTAAAAAATATCTACCCTTAATTCACCAGACGCCACCGAGATTCGAACCAGCACTTCATGAACCCATGGGATTGAAGTAAAACTGCATCAACTACTCGGCTATAGCGTCTTTCGGACTGAATGTAATCCCAACAACAACAAGGGAGAGAGGAAGAGCTACAAGCCCACATGCAGAAAATTACTACTACCGAAGCAGACCTGTCATTTTACGTGAAGTAAAAGCCATGCACGTCGAATACATCGACATCCTGATACTTCGAAAACTGTAAACTAATTTGGTTTAAACAATGTCTTATTCATATTTTGTTACATAGTAGAAACATTCTATGATTGTGGCTAGATAGCATTGATTTGGCTTCCATGGAGTTTAAACAGTTTTGGTCTTAGAGCACATGCATTTCATACTTGCGCGACTTAACAAATAATGATATTCATATACTGCCCCCATTATAAGCACACAAAAAACTGTGGAAGATATTAATTCATCAATACTTAGATCTTTTCATCGAAAGCTCAGACAGGTACTATTCTCGTCTATGCCTAAAATATGAGTGAAAATACGTTGCATTGCCCTTAAGCACCTGATGTGACAAGTCAGACCCAGCCGTTCCGACTTCAGCGAGAATTGTCAGATAATTTTGTTCCTGATATCGATCTGTCTGTTAATTTACACACCATATTCCTGAAGGCAAACAAGAAATAGCCAATGATGGGGATGTACGCTTCTCAGGCTTATTTTTGGTATCTCCAAATTACAGACAAAAGTGTGAAAAAAACACAAAAATACTGCCAACAGGTAATGCAAACTAAACATAGAATAAGCTAAGCACTAGCTCAGCTCGTGTATTGATGTTGTATGGACTGTATTTTGTCAGTAATAAGTAGTTTTTTAAAAAAAAAATAAACGATTAAAAAAATCGGTGGCAACAAAGCTGCATGATTATATGTGATATAAGCCCACTCGTACTTACAACAAGCCAGTTCTCAAACCTAAAGATACACTGCACTTTCTGGATTTGCCAACTTGAAAAGATAAAGATTGTGCCAAAGTTATATTTGGAGCTTAGGCAGCTAGAGGCAGAACCTTGTTTTAAAACTTTCAAATGATGTGTTCATGCTGCTCCTAAATATAGCCAGCTTTAAACAGTTTTTGGGATGAATGTTTACGATCGGAGCTGAAGCGAAAATATCTCAGGGACTGCACTTTTTTTTAACCACTGCTTGTGCATTTTCTTTTTAGCTGCATTGATCTTTTAGTTTTTATTTCTGTCAGTCCGTCTGTCTGGCTGTCTGGCTGCTTTCTTTCTGTTTGACTACAGGATGACTAACCATCATGTTTGTCTGTCTGTCTGTCCTCTTTTAGAAAAAGATTAAGGTGAATAAGTATTGTGAAATGTCGTAAATAGCTTCCTTTTTACACAACAAATGGGATAATTATGGGATAGTTAAACGTTAGAAGCGAGAAAATGTGAGGATTGATCGCAGGGACAGGTGCATTTCCATAAAAAAATAGCAAGTTCATTAATTCTGTCACTGCCCGCGTCTGTCTGTATGTTTGTCTGTTGCTCTGTCCATCTCTCTGTCTCTCTCGGGTATAAATAAAACTTTGAAGTTGTAGAGCTATTTCAAATTTCATGATTGGATAACGACTACATTTTAGCAGAATGTTCAAATACAACGATAGGCGTATCTTAATTTTTGATAAGAAATTGCTCCAAAAAAAGTTAATATGCTTTTAAATAGTCTACTCTGCAAGAGTAATGACTGACCAACTTCTTTCTCCGTATACATGCTTCAAAATATGCAAAGCAAACAGAATTTATTCCTAAATTATGTGAAAGTTGAAATGTTGGCAGGCAAACTGTATGTCATTGCTGTAGTCATAAAGTAGTTTTGTATGTTTTTTAAAGGAGAGTAGAAACAATCTGCATTTTTGTTCTTCCAAACCAATTCTAAAAATAATAAGCGTAAGGTTCCGTGTACGTTTTGTGGGGAGAAAGTGATAAAGCCACCATTAACAAAACGTTAGCGTGCTCCCGTTATGCCAGATTTTCAACATCCTCTTTCAGATAGCCCCCACACCTGCAAAAGTATGTGGCACATATGCTCCTTATAATACGAATGTATTGTAGATAACCAATCTTTTGGTTGAGTTTGGTTTTGTGCTTTGATTTAGAATCTAAAAGCCCATTACACACACACACACACACACACACACACACACACACACACACACTCACACACACACACATTTACACACACACACACACACACACACACACACACACACACACACACACACACACACATACACAAACATACACACACAA
>CM060316.1:47783921-47788921 GCA_030674155.1 Stramonita haemastoma | reverse complement strand
CATTTTTTAAAAAAAAATGTCTAATATCACATTTTGTGAAAAGACGTAAAATTAATCGAACTCCTCCAACCCCTCCCTTACACAGACAAACACAACACACACACACACACACACACACACACACACACACACACACACACACACACACACACACACACACACACACACAACACACACACACACACACACACACACAACACACACACACACACACACACTACTCTCTCTCTCTCTCTCCCTCTCTCGCACACACACACACACACACCACATACACACACACACACATACACACAACACACCCGCCTCACTTATCCCTCCTGCCCCCCCCCCCCCCCCCCTCTATGATTGCTAAACCAATATCCAGAAAAGTTTAAAAAGACAATACATTATTATAACCCCTTCAAAACTAAAAGTATAGGTACATGAAGGATCAATAAATCCTCTTCAAAAACCCATAAGTGAATCATGAAATAATAAAATGACACACTCTACTGTTAAACTGCCTAAAATAACCTTAAAAAATAGAAAACATTTATTATCCAATTCTAACTGAAATCACAAGAATGACCAAGTCAACTTACATGCCAAGTCCAACTCCGAGCCTAGCAGAACTGTGGGTTTTTATTTTTATATATTTATATATCTGTGTGTGTGGGGGGGGGGGGGGGGGGGAGGGGGGTTAAGTCTGGGTCAATATATAAGCACAATGCCCTTGGCCTGAATCGGGTTTCGGTTGGTCTAATCTGACTCGAGTATTTAGGTATACCCAACAAAAATAAAACAAGGAAATAAATCGTCCAAGCAGGTTCTCTAACGTTTCGGCTCATTACCCTTACCTAAGAGAGGTTCTCTGACAGACAAACAGAAACGTAGTCAAACTATCAACTGCAGGAATCTATTTATTCGTGTTTTTATTTCTTAATTCATTCATTTATTCTTTTATATCGAGGCTAATGGAATGAGCAGTCATGCGTTGTTGTTTTTTTACATGCAGTCCCCGTGTGTATGCAGTTTTGTAAATCTCGTCATCCGTTCCCACCGGCACACAATGACCTACTCCTACGAAAACGCTACCAAGGGCATCTCGATAGATATCGTTTGATTATGGCGTGACTATAATCACTTATATAACAGGGAACCAACAAAATATAAACGGATCCAAACCGCAGTCCCACATATCTCTACAAACGAAAAGAGAAGAGACATCAGGTAGGTATGACTACCTTGATAAGCTGGACAGAGAGAGGACTGAGGGGACAGAGGGGGTGGGGGCAAGTTGAGAAGGACAGACATAGAAGCCTCAACAACAACAACAACAACAACAACAACAACAACACAACAACAGGAACAACAACAAATTACAGCAAAAAGAATGAGGATGCAGAAACGGCGAAGAGGCAGGGAGAGACACGTGAAAATACAGAGATTTGGTTTATTTGATTTATTCTTTTATATCGAGGATAATGGGATAAGCACTCTTGTGCTTTTTTTCATCCAGTCCCCGTGTGTATGCAGTTGTGTAAATGTCATCTGTTCCCACCGGTACACGATGGCCTACTCTTACGAAAAGCAGAACAGGATTTAACGTGTGCGCAAGATGTGCGAGAGAGAAGAGAGAGAGAGAGAGGAGAGAGAGAGAGGAGAGAGAGAGAGAGAGAGAGGAGAGAGAGAGAGAGAGAGAGAGAGAGAGAGAGAGAGACAGACAGACAGACAGACAGACAGACAGACAGACAGACAGACAGAAGACAGAGAGAACAGAGAGACAGAACAGACAGACAGACAGACAGACAGACAGAAGAGAGACAGACAGACAGACAGACAGATAGACAGAGACAGACAGACAGACAGAACAGAGACAGACAGACAGACTGATGGACGGACGGACGGACAGACAGACAGATGGACAGACAGACAGACAGACAGAATCAGACAGATAGAATGACAGACAAATAGACAGGCAGAAAAACAGACAAATAGACAGACAGGTAGAACGACAGACAATAATAGACAGACAGACAAATAGACAGACAGACAGACAGACAGACAGACAGACAGACAGACAGACAGACAGACAGACAGACGGAAAGACTAAACAACAACACAAGATATGAATGCCAGATAAAAAAAAAAAAAACCAAACAAACAAAATACCAAACTACCTTTATTTATTTTACAACTGTTGAAATTTGATAAATAATCTTGTTCCCTGTGAATGGAACAGGTTATACAAGCACTGGGCTTTCTCCTCTGACTGTAGCTTTTTTTTTTTATAACTGTGTCCTCGTTTTCTCTAGGATTAGTAACTTTAAACCAACTACTCCCCTTCTCGACCCCACAAAAAAAAAACACAAAAAACAAAACAAACGAAACAAATGAAACATTCGAGGATAATAGATAAGCACTCGTGTGCCCCTCCACATCCAGTCCCCGCCCCTTTTAGGGACATCAAGATAAAAAACAGCCTCAACTACACAACAACAATTACAATGATCCAAATACCAAAAGTAAGGAACCACACCAAGTATCAAACAACAGGCAAGAATCAACACAGAGATACAACATTAAGGCAATGTTATAAAAAGTCACTCATTCAGAAACGAAAACGAGAAGTAAGAGTCAATGATGATTTTGATTTGAATAAAAGAAAACGAAAAAACAAAGAACAAACAAAAACAAAACAAAACAAAGAAAAGGCGCAATAATTAAAGAGCAAACATGAGAATATGATGAGGTTAAATTACTGAAAACATCAATCCACCACCATCCATCATCAAAACAAGTCCCATAAAACAAGATTTTGATAAAAGGGGAGAAAGAACAACGGGCAACAGGTAAGGAATAAGACAGAGATACAACACTAAGGCAATGTTATAAAAAGGCACTCACTCAGAAAGAAAATAATATGAAGTAAGAATCAATGATGATTTTGATTTGAAAAAAACAACAACAACAAACAAACAAATAAACAAGAAAAAGAGAGAGAGAGAGAGAGAGAGAGAGGAGAGAGAGAAGAGAGAGAGAGAGAGAGAGAGAGAGAGAGGAGAGAAGACAGACAGACAGACAGAGCAGACGAGACAGACAGACAGACAGACAGACAGACAGACAGACAGACAGACAGACAGACAGACAGACAGACAGACAGACAGACAGACAACAGACAGACAGAGATAAACAGTTACAGTAGCAGAGAACAGACAGCAGACAGAAATCAGTTCACATTCTGTGTACGAAACAGGATCTGTAGTATTACTAAGTAAGAGATATAAAGTTTTGGTAAAAACAAAGGTCCCTTTAGTCCCAGATTGTCAACTCCCCCCCCCCCCCCCCCCCTCTCTTACGCCACAACCCCCCCCCCCCCTTTATAATCAACACATTCGAAAAGTCAAAACGCGCAGTGTTGATAGTAACTGAATGGGCGTATATCTGTCATTACAAGTAAAAGTCTTGAAACATTTATATGGTGCACGGTTTCCGCGGACTGCTATGAAATACGGATATAGGTTATGAAAAGTTCTATGGTCTCTTTTTATTGAAGAGCATTCAACGAGTTATCTGTAAGCACTTCAAGGCAATAAACATTAACAAATCTCCTGGGCCAGATGATATATGTAGTAGAACCCTTAAGTTCTGTGCCACTGAGCTTGCAAGTATCTTTCAGCACCTGTTCCAGACCTCGCTGGACACTTGCCAGATACCTGTTATTTGGAAAACTTCCAATGTTTATACCTCTTCCAAAGAAACCTAATCCTACTCGGCCTAATGATTTCAGACCTGTAGCTCTCACATCACTGGTGATGAAAACATTAGAAAAGATCATAAAATCTCTCATTCTTTCTGTTACAGAAAAAGACCTTGACCCATTACAATTTGCGTACAGATCTAGAAGGGGTGTCGAAGATGCCAAACTATTCATTTTGAACAAGCTCTACAGTCACTTGAAAACGTCTGATTCTCATGCCAGAATATTGTTTGCTGACTTTAGCTCAGCTTTCAATACAATGCAGCCTCATATTCTGGTTAACAAAATACTTTCAAAATTTGATGTAGACAATCAACTTGTACGTTGGCTGATTGAATTTTTAACTGACAGGCCACAGCGTGTTTTTGCCAACAAAATACCGTCTTCGGTTAGACATATCTACACTGGTTCCCCACAGGGCTGCGTCCTCTCGCCACTTCTTTACATTCTATACACAGATGACTGTAGAAGCAGCCACGAAAACTCATTTCTGGTAACATTTGCGGACGACAGTGCTCTTCTGTCTCTCTTATCTGGATCAGTCCTAGTCCTAGACCATGGTCCAGCCCTTACCGAGTTCGTACATTGGTGTGATGAGGCCTATCTGGAGCTAAATGTTTCTAAAACTAAAGATCTTCCTATTGATTTCAGAAGATCGGAGCACACTTCTGGGAATACCATCATCCATAATGAAGAAGTTGAAAACGTTTTGAAATACAGATATCTGGGAACTGTTTTTGACCACAAGCTAAATTGGGATGCTAACACTGACGCCATTGTCAAAAAGGGGCAACAACGAGTGTATTTTCTGAGGAAGCTTAACTCATTTTTTGTCGACAAAAAGATTCTTTCTTTGTTCTACAAGTTTTACATAGAGAGCGTCTTAAGTTTTGCTTTCATTTGTTGGTACAATAACCTTAGCATTAAGAACAAGAATGGTCTTCAGAGAATTGTGAGAATCTGCTCTAAAATTATCGGAGAAGAACAAAGAGATCTCAAGTCGTTTTGTAATCAGCAGCTTGTACGCAAAGCAACAGCCATTTTGGCCGATTCCTCCCACGCTCTGTTTTCAGAATTTGAATTGTTGCCTTCAGGACGTCGTTTTCAATGCCACAACAGCAAAACAAACAGAAAAAGGAATTCCTTTGTGCCAGTAGCTATCCGAGTTCTAAACTCATAATAACACTGACTGAGGTTGTTTGTCTTTTTTGTGTGTGTTTGTTTGTTTGCTCTTTTTTGTTTTTTTGTTTATTGTGTGTGT
>CM060316.1:47775042-47783821 GCA_030674155.1 Stramonita haemastoma | reverse complement strand
TTCATTTAGTCCGTCAGTCGTCTTGATACTACTGTTTGTGTCACTTTTGTTTCCTTTCTTTTATTTCTTCCCTTAGCTCAGCCTGTGTGTATGTTGTGTGCGTGTGTGTGCGTGTGTGTGTGTGTGTGTGTGTGTGTGTGTGTGTGTGTGTGTGTGTGTGTGTGGGGTGTGTGGGGTGTGTGCGTGTGTGTGTGTGTGTGTGTGTGTGTGTGTGTGGGGTGTTGTGTGTGTGTGTGTGTGTGTGTGGGTGTGTGTGTGTGTTTTGTGTGTATGTGTGTGTGTGGTGTGTGTGTGTGTGTGTGTGTGTGTGTGTGTGTGTGTGTGTGTGTGTGTGTGTGTGTCTGTTCGTCCATAGGAGCAAACGGATGTATAGATCTAAAAGTTTTGCATTTTTCTGAGGACTCATTGTAAGTTAAATTTGACAGAGGTGATATCAGCTAAATTTCATTACTCTATCCAACGCGATTAGAACAAAAACGAATTTAAAAAATCATAACAATAACAACAAAGTTTTTTTTAAGGAATAATGAAATAAGATAAAACAAGCCAAACTTTCCATGCCAAATTTGTTGACCAAGAAGGATGAGAAAATCCTCAAACCAAGACAGCCTGCTATTTGCTGACCCAATAAAGAAGACGTATTAATCTTTTTCACAAGGGGCGGGGGCTGGATGTTTTGCTTACACAACACAGAAGAAAACGAATAATTTAGTTCTCAGCAGGAGAGAGAGAGAGAGAAGAGAGAGAGAGAGAGAGAGAGAGACAGAGAGACAGAGAGACAGAGAGACAGAGAGACAGAGACAGACACAGAGAGAGAGAGAGAGAGAGAGAGAGAGAAGAGAAGAGAGAGAGAGAGAGACAGAGAGAGAGAAGAGAGAGAGAACAAGAAGTTTGTCAGACGTTTGTTTGCAGAAGTTGAGGCGGAAAGAACGGAAAAAAACTTATTCTCCATTCTTCGTTTTCTTGCATAAGTTAGTACAAAAGACAGGTCCTATTCTCTCTCTTTGCTGCACTGTCAGGGCTTGCCCCATGTCAATGGTTTAGGCGTGTGATAGAAAAAAAAAGCGCAGTGAATTCTGTGGTGTGTACTAGCATAGAGGAATGTGGCGATATAGACGCAGTTTTCCTGTCCAGACTTTTGCCTTGGCCAAAAATCTTCCTTCGTCATTGATGTAAATCCCCCCCCCCCCCCCCTAATTTATTGATCTAAGCCGAAATTGTTCTTTGTCAGTTACTGATACTAGCCAAAAAAATGTTCTTTGATAGTCATGGATATAAGCCAAAAAAACTTTGTCAGTCATTGGTGTAAGCCTTAATAAAAAAAATAATAAAAACTTGTTATTTAAATGATTGATTTAAGCCCAAAATAAAAGCTTTTAATATCTGTTGATATTAGCCACAAAAAAAGCCTTGTCTGTCATTGATGTAAACGAAAAATAGCTATGTCAGTCATATTGAAGGCAAAAAGTTTTGCTAGTTATTGATATGATGTGCGCCAAAAAGCTTTGATAGTTATTGATGTAAGCTAAAATGCTTTGTTAGCTATTGATGTAAGTCAAACAAACTTTGTTAAAATTGATGCTAACCAAAAAGCCTCATTGATTATAGGTAAAGGTGTCCCATAATCCTATGTGGTCGTAGGTGGGTTAGGCATCAGGGACCTCAGCTTTTCTAGGGGCCAGCATATTGAGAGCGGACGCCCATCTCCTCGCCCTTGCTCCTTTACCATCTCCAATCCTAAAGAGGCAGGTACCCATTTATAGCCGGGTGAACTGGGGAGCTGTACTGGAGCCATGGCGCGCAAATGTCACTCATCCCATTGGCAACCACGCCCAATGCAGCTTAACCATAGCTGGAAGAAATGAATGCTCATGACAACGAGCTATCCCGTCCAACTGATTAAGATGTAAGCCCAAAAGTTTTGTTATTTATTGATGTAAGCCAAAGACATCTTGTCAGTCAATTATATAAGCCAAAGACAGCTTTGTCAGCCATTGATGTAAGCCATAAACTACTTTGTCAGCCATTGATGTAAGCCAAAACAGCTTTGCCAGCCATTGATGTAAGCCAAAACAGCTTTGCTAGCCATTGATGTAAGCCATAAACAGCTTTGCCAGCCATTGATGTAAGCCATAAACTACTTTGTCAGCCATTAATGCAACCCAGAAGAAGCTTTGGTCAGCCATTGATGTAAACCATAAACAGCTTTGTCAGCCATTGATGTAAGCCATAAACAGCTTTGTCAGCCATTGATGTAAGCCATAAACAGCTTTGACAGTCATTGATGTAAGCCAGTGACAGCTTTGTCAGCCATTGATGTAAGCCACACGCTTTGCTATTGAAATGACGTTATGCTCTGGAAGGGTTTTTTCCGGCATTGTCTTCCGCTCTCTGTTGTATTCGCATTTCCTTAGCCTACAAGCAACATACCTTCCCACCCCACCCAACACCCACTCCATCCCCACCCAACCCCCACCCCTCACCCTCTACCCCGCCTACTTCTAATTCTCGCTAAGGCTAATGCTGGAGAAAAAAGTCCTGTTTCAAACGCTGTGTATTCTTCTCTTTATCTACCTACGTTCCAGAGCTGTATTACCTAGCCACCAGCAACATGAAGGCCTCAATAACCTTGTAAATTCAAGAGACTCAAATAAGGATAACTAAATCACTTTCAAATTTCTATCAAAGTGGAGGCAGCGAAAAGGTCTGTGAAGGAAGAATGGGAAGCTGTAAGTGTTGACAGAATTCCAGTGTTGGCTGACCCACCAACACACACCATAAACAGTATAATACTGCTTAACAACAACAAGACTTGTGAGCTTACTTGAGAAAAGCCAACAAAATGGCCGAGCTGGGTCCGAAGAGAAAACTTACTCAGTAAAGAGATGGCAGACAACCCCCACACTCCCATCCCCGCCCCCGTCTGCAATCGAAGGAGAGAAAGTTCTAGATAAAAAAAAAACATATCTAGCCTATATTTCCTGCAAGATGGAAATGTTATTCTAGACAAACTCATGACATGGCCTTCTGGCTATAACTTAACATTTTGTGTGCGTATCACTTTCAGGATTGATTTTTTCCGGTGTAGATGCACTGAACAGTTGATGAAACTGAATTGCACAGATTTATTAACTCAGTTGGACAGCGCCCTCTTATACGGGTAGATTCACTTGTGTAAATGAAATTATCTAAAACCAAAAAAATTGATAGACTATAAATTCGAATTTGAAATAAAGGATGAAAAAAAAAGAACTTTACTGCATTTTTAAACCAGACTGAATTTGTTCACAAAAATGAAAACAGATGATAAAAACATCGTAGAATTGACTGTGACAAAAGTCCATTTCAAGAAAGTATCCCTTAAAGCGTCAATCAAATAATGCAAATGGCCTAAAAATGGCTAAGGGCTGCATAGATTAAAAGAAAAAAAGAAAGAAAGAAAGAAAGACAGACAGACAGACAGACAGACAGACAGACAGACAGACAGACAGACAGACAGACAGACAGACAGAAAGAAAAAAAGAAAGAAAGAAAGAAAGTAAGAAAGAAAGAAAGAAAGAAAGAAAGTAAGAAAGAAAAAAAGAAAGAAAGAAAGAAAGAAAGAAAGAAAGAAAGAAAGAAAGAAAGAAAGAAAGAAAGAAAGAAAGAAAAGGAGGGAAGAAAGGACTGAAGGAAAGAACAAAGAAAGAAAGGAACAAGAAAAAAAAAAGGAAAAAGAACCAAAAGCGAATATAAACCAAAAGTAAAGTGGAACAAGCAACATAGAGGATGCCTCGGGCTTGAGCCGTCCATTTTCAAATATCAATTGTAAAAAAAAAAATCGACAAAAAACAACTGCAAAAGAAACAAAATTAAAAGTCTGAGTGGTGGGGTGGGGTAGGATGGGGTGAAGGTTGTTGATCCTGATTCCCCGGAGTCACCACATTGCGAAACGCTTTCCCACCCCTCCCACCTAGGCACCATCGTTGTCATTATCATCATCGTCGTCGTCGTCGTCGTCATTGTCGTCGTCGTCGTCATCATCATCATCATCATCATCATCATCATCATCATCGTCATCATCATCATCATCATCATCATCATCATCATCATCATCATAAACCACCACCACTACTACCACCACCACCACTTCCCTGTAAAAACGATCCCTACCACTAAGCTCTGCAGCTCGGGTGTTGTGTAACAGTGACGATGCCAGTGCATGCAAACAGCTTAGTTAGGAAAACAGAAACCTAATCTCCGGTATTACACTTTGGATTAATCCATCGGCGGGTGAGATCAGCCTGTCTTTCTGTGTCCGTTTCTGTCTTTTTCTCTCTGTGTCTCTCTGTCTCTGTCTCTGTCTCTGTTTCTGTCTCTGTCTCTGTCTCTGTCTCTGTCTCTCTCTCTCTCTCTCTCTCTCTCTCTCTCTCTCCTCTCTCTCTCTCTCTCCTCTCTCTCTCTCTCTCTCTCTCTCTCTCTCTCTCTCTCTCTCGTGTTTCTATCTCTGGCTGTCTCTATGTCTCTGTTCTCTCTCTCTGCCTTTCTCTCTGTCTCTGAATCTGTCCTGTCTGTCTGTCTGTCTGTCTGTCTGTCTGTCTGTCTGTCTGTCTGTCTCTCTCTCTCTCTCTCTCTCTCCGTCCTCTCTCTCTACTCTCTCTCTCTCTCTCTCTCTCTCTCTCTCTCTCTCTCTCCTCTCTTCTCTCTCTCTCTCTCTCTCTCTCTCTCTCTCTCTCTCTCTCTCTCTCTCTCTCTCTCTCTCTCTCTCTCTCTCTCTCTCTCTCTCTCTCTCTCTCTCTCTCTCTCTCTCTGATGGAGAGAGAGAGAGAGAGAGAGAGAGAGAGAGAGAGAGAGAGACGGGGGGGGGGGGGGGGGGACGGATAGCCTTGTGGTCAGAACATTGCGCTGGCAATTTGACGACCCGGGTTTGAGTCCGGTCGAGGAAATTTTTCTCCTGGAGTTAACATCAGTGCTGACTCCACTCTCCCCAAAAGTCCTTCGGATGAGACTTTAAACCGAGGCCCCGTGTGCGAACGCACGTAGAACATCTTGCGCACACGTTAAATCCTGTTCCGCTTTTCGTAAGAGTAGGCCATCGTGTGCCGGTGGGAACAGATGACAATATTTACAAAATGCATACACACGGGGACCGGATGAAAAAAAGCACATGATTGCTTATTCTGTTATCCTCGATATAAAAGAATAAATAAATAAATAAATCTCTCTCTCCCCCTCCCCTCCCCCCCCCCGCCCCCCTACAATGATTGTGTGCCGTTTACATTGGCGGTAGGTAACTAGGCTTTGGCTCTTGCTACGTGATCATAACATCATAGTTCTGTTTTCTTTTCTGTTTCTCTTTGTCTTCTTTGTCTCTTCTTTTCTTCTTCTTTGGTCAGCAGATGATTTTTATAGCTAGTTTCATGCTAGTTAAGGGTTTTCTTCACTTCCCTGTTCCGTGCACCTTGTGTATATAAGATGCCAATTATTTTTTTTAATGTCTCATTTTTACCAGCTGTTCTCATCAACTGAGAGAAACAGAAAAAGCAAAACAAACTGAAGAAAACAAGACAACAGAACGGGGGAAAATACTCAACAAAGCAAAACAAAACAAAGCAGCAGCAGCAGCAGCAAAAAAGGGAAAAAGGTATTTTTTGAAAGTGCAGAGAGCCCAATTATGATAAAGAATAACCTTGTCTGAGGATTTGTGCTTGTTGTCTTTATTGTTGTCGTTATTGTTGTTGTTCTTCTTCTTCCTCCTCCTCCTCTTCTTCTTCTTGTTCTTCTTGTTCTTGTTCTTGTTCTTCTTGTTCTTGTTCTTGTGTTGTTGTTGTTGTTGTTGTTGTTGTTGTTGTTGTTGTTGTTCTTCTTCTTCTTCTTCTTCTTCTTCTTCTTCTTCTTCTTCTTCTTCTTCTTTGAATTATTTGAATTATTTGAATTTTTTTAATTCTTTAAAAAAAATTTGAATTCTTTTTTTAATTCCTTGATTTCTTCTTATTATTATTTGAATTCTTCTTCTTTGAATTATTCGAATTCTTCTACTTCTCTTTTTCTAATTCCAATTCTTTGAATTCATTGTGTTTATATGTGTGTGTAGTTTATATGTGTGTAATTGCATCTGCACATTTTATACAAGTATTTATGTGTGTGTGCACGCTAAACAACAAAGCCAGCAAACCATTGAACACAACAATAGTAAAATAGCACCCCAAAAAATAAATAAATAAACAACTATAAGACCCCAATAAGACAAAAGTTGTGTAAACATTCCTCCTTCTTCTTTGTCTGTGTATGTATCCATTATGTGTCTATGTATATATGCATTCTTTTTGTACTGTGTGTGTGCATGCGTGCGTGCGTGCGTGCGTGCCTGAGTGTGGTCAGTCAGTAAATCAGGTTTTTTTCGGGAGAGGTGGGTCGTTTGGTTTTGTTTTTACTTTGCAGCTCTCTTTCTATTTCTTCTTTCTTTCCTTTCTAAGTTTTTTTCTTTCTTCATTTCTATCTTCTTTCATTCTCTCTTTTCTTCTTTTGTCTTATTTTACTTTCCTTCTCTTTCATATCCTTTTATTTTTCCTTTTACTATTATTCGATTTAAAAGTGTTCTTGCCCTCGTAGTTGTTTGTTTCTGTAATAAGTGTTTGATATTTGTGGGGCTTTTTTGCGTTTGAAATTTTTGCTATGACTTTGTTTCTGATGTTCCTATTCTGTGTTCTATTCCCATATCTCAGTAAAATTTGCTGTATACGATTTTGATTTGACTTCATTTTTTTGTTTGCTCTGTTCAAAAGACCTGAAATTTGCTTTAAGAAAAAGTGCGATTAACAGATTTCAGTTTTATTTATTTAATGTGTGTGTGTGTGCGTGCGCGTTTATCTGTGTGTGCTTATGTCTGTGTTTCTGTCAGTTTTTCTGTTTGCTTGTATGTGAGCGCGTATTCTATGTGTGAGTGTGTCTGTCTGTACATGCGTTGTGTGTTTGTGAATGCGCGTACGTGTGCTTGCATGTGTATGTGTGTGAGTGCGCGCATGTACGTGTATGCGGGCTCCCCTGTAAATGTGTGTGTTTTTGTGCGCGCGCGAGCGCGCGCGCGCGCGCGCGCGCGTGTGTGTGTGTGTGTATGTGTGTGTGTAGCAGCAGGGCTGGATTGATGTCTCACAAGGCACCTTGTTAACTGAGGATTATTCTGTTTGCGCATCAGCAGACAGCAGCAAAGGGGATGGAGGGTGGTATAGGGAGGGGAGGAACGTGAGACAACCGAAACACAGGGACAATCGCAATAGGCTGTTATGCAACAGGAACGGTATGCCAGACAGAAATCACAAACGCGCGCGTGCGCGCGCGCGTGCACACACACATACACACACACACAAAATACGTGCACACACGCACGCACACAAGCAAGCAAACGCCCACGCGAGCGCGCGCACACACAAATACATGCACACACGCACACACGCACACACACACACACACACACACACACACACACACACCACACACACACACACAACACACACACACACACACACACACACACACACATCAAACCATATCAAAATGGACAGACATAATCCTCTCACTTAATCAATGCAGCATGAAACCATGGCATTAATACAGCTAAGCCTTTTGCAAGGGATGGTATTTGAAAGCAGTGGCTTTGCATGCGAGATGTTTGCAATCCGATGGGGAAAAAAGTCATTTTAAGCAAAATCCTTTGAATTTTATCAGCTTTTTTTTACGGTTGTAGCAGAAGTTGTTCTACCTGGAAAAGCTATGTAGAAAAAGCCATTATTATAGAACAAAAAACAAATTCGTATGCAGCCAGGAAAAGGAAATGATGGGTGGCGCTGCTCTTGTGGCGACATGCTCTCCCAGGGAAGGAACAGCCCGAATTCCATGCAGAGAAATCTTCCGTGAGTTAAAGGGGTATACAAATACTTATACAAAAATGAGTGACCATAATCCAAGGTTAGGGTTTGTCGTTCTTATTTCTCTCTTTTAATGGAGAGTGTGTGTTGTTATGCTAAGAGCTTGTCAAGGAGGAAGACAATGCCAACAACATAACACATCAAAGCATAATATTAGGATATTGTAGACCTTGACGCTTAACTGACATCCATGATTGCGAAAAAGCTTTTGACCTGAACCAGCTCAGTGATGCGATTCAGTGCACTTCTGGAAGAAGAATAATGATCCAAGCAGAATAGTAAGGAATAAGTAGATGTGCCTAACGCCTTTTCTATTTCTCTGAACTTTCCATCCACTGTTCACTACAGCTTGCGTGATCATATTTTTGCTGTTTGTTTTTTTTCCTGCGTTCCTCAGCCACAGCCCTGAGGTCACTGATATTGATACTGGTGCCTGCTTGATCAGGGTTGTTTTTTTGCCCACCATTAAGGTAGCCACATTCCGATCTCGGGGAGAGTGATGGTGTGTGTGAGAGTCACTCTGTCAGTTTGTTTGCATTGTGGAGAAAATTCTTGCAGAAGGTTAGGGATAAAGAAAACGTGTTTAAGGCTTCATTGCAGGACAAGACTGAGAACAAGTAGTGACAGTGGATTGGTAGGTGGTCTAGAGGTCATGCACCTGCCTAAAAAGCGAGAGGTCGATATATCAGCCAATGATGTTTTTCTTCGTGTATTTATATTATACAGGAGATCAAATATGCATGTTAAAGATGCCACAATTTACGCGATTGGTAGGTGTGTTACGGAAACACGAAGAATACCCAGCATGCATCCATCTTGTAATGGAGAGAGAAGGGCTTCGCCAGGCTCAGCTTACGTAAGAGACAAAGCCTGAA
>CM060316.1:47770042-47772542 GCA_030674155.1 Stramonita haemastoma | reverse complement strand
AACTAATACGCATGAAGCAAGTGTTGATATGATAAATTATGTATCAGAGGCATAAATGTGATTACTCAAGTGTTTCTTTACTTTTCTCTTGAATAATGATTGCTATTTTTGTGTATTTAGCTGATTGTTCATTTTCTATTTTACAAACGCTGTAATGCAACACTTTCCAAACTTTATTGTATACACGTCAAGCACCATTCGTGTTTTAGTTAAACATTAGAACTACTAAGCCTATGTTTGTAGTCGCTTATTCGAAATGTCAACTGCCCCGTTCCAGAAATCATATGGACGGATGTACGGATGGTTAATTTGCGGTAAATAAATTGTTTGGCATTTTTCGGTCGAAAAAGGATTGGTCAGATTTTTGTTTTTGGTTGATGTTATTCTTGTTTTTTTTTTCATTTAAACTCTTTTTAAAATAAGTTATAATTATGTTTTTATGGCCTTCTGCCTTAGGAGAAATACTTTGTCTATTTTGTAAGATCGAGATGGACATTGTTTGTTGCTCTAATGAAATGCTTCACAACTGTAAAGGCTTTCTCTTCATGAACATACATGTTTAAACCCAATGTTTGGTGTTGGCAGATTTATAGGCAATATCTCTAAAGTGACCTGGAAAACAGTCCCCATTCCTAAGTGACCACTCCTTCACTCCACTCCCGTGATGACCCCGTGCATGCGGTCAGTACAGTAAGGAGCCTTGTGGGAAGTGTTCTGTGTACGTCAGCCCCAAACAAGGACTGTTCAAGACTATAGAAATGACACAGCCCGCAGCAAGCACTTTTCAAGACTTTCGAAGTGACACAGCCCCGAACAAGCACTGTTGAAGACTATGGAAGTGACACATCCGGAACAAGCACTGTTGAAGACTATGGAAGTGACACATGCAGCATCGCTGGGTCTTCTCTGCTTTATGACCCTGTGGTGGCCTGGTTCGACAGCCAGATTTCTGTGGATTGCTGGTTCTATGCCTGTGGCAGAACAAGCATGTCTGAATGACGCTTTGATAATACTACGCATGCCATTTACTGGCCACCCTTTTCAGCAAAATTTGTTGAAACTTGTTTATGTACAAAAATTTCGTAAACAAGCGTTGATCTTTAGTTTTGAATAATATCGATTTAGAGTGGTTTCAGCAATGCTAGGTTTATATTTTTGACAGGCATACAAGATAAAGACAACAAGAAATAACACGTAAAGGTATATTTTGCACTATTCATATGAGTATAAAAAAATGTTTGCATATTTTCCCAAAACTTGTGTTCAAACCAGAAGAAAATTCCATAGAATAGAAAGGTAAAAATGATTAAGACAACACCTTAAAACAGTTTAAAGAATAAAAAAAGAAACCACATAGCGATCAACTTAACATAAGAATGGAAAAGAAGACGGAGCATGTCTATTTGGGTCATAGAAAACAAACTGGCTTTATCTTATGCCTCCCCCTCCCCCGCCTCCCCCTCCCCCCTCCCCAATCAGTCTTAAAGCTACGCAAGTAGGACTGTAGTGAATTCGTACGCTTATATTGAAGATGATTGCAAACATTGAAAAAAAAAAACTTCGTCCACAGAAGAAGCAAAGTTTAAGAACCAGAAAAAGGGGGAAATAAGATCAGATAAAGTTCTACTGTTTGGAGGAAAAAATAAAGACAGATTTTGCACCATCAATAGTCTTATATTTACTCTTGCCTCTTAACCCAATAACTTTGCTCTCTGAAAACTTACCCTTTCTTTAGCACACTCTTGCTTTCCCACCCTGTCCCCCCCTCTTCTTAGCTAGACTCTCTATGCTCCACTCTTCTGCATTCATTACATCCATTCAAGTCTCCACAGTGCAGAGGAGTCGTGCCTCTCTGAAAAGACCCCCCTACCTCACCGCGCTTCTTTCAAAACGCTCGGCCGGAAGTCACTTCCTCCCCTGCTGCCATTGGGTGGTCTCCCCTGCTTCTTGAATTCGACGTCATGAAGAGAATAATTTTCTCTTTCGACAGGGTTCCTTAAAGTATAGGATCTGTCGCCATCCCTTCATCCCCGCCCCTACCACTCCCCCCCCCCCCCACCACCTTCACCCTTTTATATGTCCCATAGATCCAACTTCAGTTAACCATCCCTACCGCCCCCCCCCCCCCCCCCCCCCCCCTCCCGAACCGTTTCCTCCCCCATTCTCAGCTATTGTGAATCGGAGAGTGGTTATTTCAATAAGGTTCTGCAGCTTCTCACGAACATTTTTTTTAAAAACTAGGTTGAAAGACGGGTGTGTACCACGATGAATATAGGTGATGCATGGATAGACGTCTTAGAAACGCACTTCTGCTCTGAATTTGGTTTCAAAGTAGTAGTAGCAGCAGCAGCAGTAGTAGAAGTAGCAGTTGTAGAAGTTGCAGTAGTAGAAGTAGCAGCAGCAGCAACAGCAGCAGTATAGTAGTATAGTAGTAGTAGTAAATAGTATAGTATAGTAGTAGTATAGTAGTATTAGATAGTAGTAGAAGATAGTAGTAGTA
>CM060316.1:47767013-47769942 GCA_030674155.1 Stramonita haemastoma | reverse complement strand
TTGAAGACTATCGAAGTGACACAGCCCCGCACAAGCACTGTTGAAGACTATCGAAGTGACACATCCGGGAACAAGCACTGTTGAAGACTATCGAAGTGACACATCCGGGAACAAGCACTGTTGAAGACTATGGAAATGACACATGCAGCATCGCTGGGTCTTCTCTGCTTTATGACCCTGTGGTGGCCTGGTTCGACAGCCAGATTTCTGTGGATTGCTGGTTCTATGCCTGTGGCAGAATAAGCATGTCTGAATGGCGCTTTGATAATAACTATGCATGCCATTTTACTGGCCACCCTTTTCAGCAAAATTTGTTGAAACTTGTTTATGTTGCAAAAATTTCGTAAACAAGCGTTGATCTTTAGTTTTGAATAATATCGATTTAGAGTGGTTGAGCAATGCTAGGTTTATATTTTTGACAGGCATACAAGATAAAGACAACAAGAAATAACACGTAAGGTATATTTTTGCATTATTCATATGAGTATAAAAAAATGTTTGCATATCTTCCCAAAACTTGTGTTCAAACCAGAAGAAAATGCCATAGAATACAAAGGTAAAAATGATTAAGACAACACCTTAAAACAGTTTTAAAGAATAAAAAAAGAAACCACATAGCGATCAACTTAACATAAGAATGGAAAAGAAGACGGAGCATGTCTATTTGGGTCATAGAAAAAAAAACTGGCTTTATCTTATGCCTCCCCCCCTCCCCCCCTCCCCTCCCCCTCTCTCCCCAATCAGTCTTAAAGCTACGCAAGTAGGACTGTAGTGAATTCGTACGCTTATATTGAAGATGATTGCAAACATTAAAAAAAAAACTTCATCCACAGAAGAAGCAGAGGTTAAGAACCAGAAAAAGGGGGAAATAAGATCAGATAAAGTTCTACTGTTTGAAGACAAAAATAAAGACAAATTTTGCACCATCAATAGTCTTTATTTACTCTTGACTCTTAACCCAATAACTTTGCTCTCTGAAAACTTACCCGTTTCTTTAGCGTCCCCTTACTTTCCACCCTGCCCTCTCCCCCCCCCCCTCCTCCTCTTCTTAGCTGAACTCTCTATGCCCCTCTCTTCTGCATTCATTACATCCATTCAAGTCTCCAGCAGTGCAGAGGAGTCGTGCCTCTCTGAAAAGACCCGCCCTACCTCACCGCGCTTCTTCAAAACGCTCGGCCGGAAATCACTTCCTCTCCTGCTGCCATTGGGTGGTCTCCCCTGCTTCTTGAATTCGACGTCATGAAGAGAATAATTTTCTCTTTTCGACAGAGTTCCTTAAAGTATAGGGTCTGTCGCCTCCCTTCATCCCGCCCCTACCACTCCCCCCCCCCCCCCACACACACACACCTTCACCCTTTTATATCCCAGTAGATCCAACTTCAGTTACCATCCCTACCGCCACCCCCCCCCCCCTCCCCCCGTTTCCTTCACCATTCTCAGCTATTGTGAATCGGAGAGTGGTTATTTCAATAAGGTTCTGCAGATTCTGCAGCTTCTCACGAACATTTTTTTTAAAACTAGGTTGAAAGACGGGTGTGTACCACAATGAATATAGGTGATGCATGGATAGACGTCTTAGAAACGCACTTCTGCTCTGAATTTGGTTTCAAAGTAGTAGTAGCAGCAGCTGCAGCAGTAGTAGAAGTAGCAGTAGTAGAAGTAGCAGTAGTAGAAGTAGCAGCAGCAGCAGCAGCAGCAGTAGTAGTAGTAGTAGTAGTAGTAGAAGCAGCAGCAGCAGCAGCAGCAGTAATAGCAGTGGTGAAGAGGTGAGGGAGGGGGAGGACTCGAGGAGCAAGCATTCGGTCAGAGATAGTCGTCCGTGCATAGGTTAATAATAGTCACTCTTTCTATCTGTCTCTCTATATGTCTCTGTCGTCTGTCTGTCTGTCTGTCTGTCATTGTCTGTCTGTCTGTCTGTCTGTCTGTCTCTGTCTCTCTCTGTCTCTCTCTCTCTCTGTCTCTGTCTGTCCTGTCTGTCTGTCTGTCTGTCTGTCTGTCTGTCTTCTGTCTGTCTCGTCTCTCTCCTCTCTTCTCTCTCTCTCTCCTCTCTCTTCCTTCTCTCTCTCTCTCCTCTCTCTCTCTCTCTCTCTCTCTCTCTCTCTCTCTCTCTCTCTCTCTCTCGTCTCCAACCACAACTTTGAATCTCCAGAACTAAGAATGCCGTAATATAGTTGGATTTTCTGTACAATTTACTGAAAGATATCTCTATTGTGATACATAAAGCCCTCGGGTGTTTTGCTGGGTTTTGTTTAATCTAAATGACCTAGCACTCAGTCAATCGATCAAAACCAAGCGGTATTGTTATTGTTTGTTTTTTCTTGCTGCTGCTGCTAGAATTTATTTTGTGTTTTTTTACGGATTCAAGCCGTTAATCTTTCAAATCATAGATCCTAATTAGGGAGTTGTATTTCTTTCTAGGTAATCACACTACCTTCTCTCTAACTGCCTTTTGACGTCAGTTCATTCACCTACATGTTTTGAATGACCTGACCTGGCCTGGCCTGACCTGACCTGACCTGGCCCGTGTGAATAGGCTGGCATTCATAATTACCTCTTCTTTGCAGTCTCCAAATCTCTCGGAAGTGATTTCCTCCGAAATTTCTTCAAGAGAGGAGTATTCGGAAAAGAATGGTAAAAAAAAAGTGATGGTAATAGACCGCTCGTCTACTTAGTCTGAGAAACTTTTGGTATTTAGACCCCGGGTTGTCAATGACTATGACTATGAGTCTACAGCTAAGACCACCCAGCTAGTACTTACTACTTAACAGTTTTCCTGGATCTGCTCGCGTAGTTCTCTATATCAGAACAACCCCCCTCATTACGGTTTATTTCGACAACACATAACGTCGTCTCCATTACTGTAACGTATTTTGGAAACACTTTCTACGATTGAAAAGAAGTGTGTAATTCAGTCAGCCCAAAATCTGTC
>CM060316.1:47759513-47762013 GCA_030674155.1 Stramonita haemastoma | reverse complement strand
GTTTTTGTTGTATTGCTAAAGCTAGGCTATTGCCGTTGCTGATGCTGAAGTTGTTACTTTTACTGTTGCTTAAGTTGTTGCTTGTTACTGATACTAACATTGTGGCTGTTGCTGTTGCTAACATTATTGCTGTCCCTGATGCTCAAATTGTTCTTTTTTACTGTTGCTTTTAAGTTGCTGCTGTTACTATTGCTAGAGTAGTTGCTGTTACTGATCCTTTAAAGTTGTTGCTGCTACTGTTACTGCTACAGCGCTTACTGTCTCCGATGACTCCTATTGCCTTCACAAATGAACAGTCGGACGAGTCGTTTACCAAGGATCAGCCGGGGAAAATTACACGGTAATGAAACTAATCTTCTTGGCACACAATTGTCTGCAAAATCTGCAGGGTAATTGGCTAAGGAGGTGGAACAACTGCTGTTGTCTGTTGCTCTGGTATCCAGAGGGCCACGCCAGGTCAGGCCAAGAGAGAGAGGGGGGGGAGGGAGGAGGGAGGGAGGGAGAGGGAGGACGGAGAGAGAGAGAGAGAGAGAGAGAGAGAGAGAGAGAGAGAGAGGGGAGAGAGAGAGAGAGAGAGAGAGAGAGAGAGGAGAGAGAGAGAGAGAGAGAGAGAGAGAGAGAGAGAGAGAGAGAGAGGAGAGAGAGAGAGAGAGAGAGAGTTCTTCTAGTATCAGGGTGCTATGACAGGAGTAGAACATAGGGGTGCTGCTCTGGTATCCACCATGCCAGAAGAAAGAGAGAGGGAATGTTGTTCCGGTATCTAGCATGTCAGTAGAAAGAGAGAGGGAATGTTGTTCCGGTATCTAGCATGTCAGTAGAAAGAGAGAGGGAATGTTGTTCCGGTATCTAGCATGTCAGTAGAAAGAGAGAGGGAATGTTATTCAGGTATCTAGCATGTCAGTAGAAAGAGAGAAGGGAATGTTGTTCCGGTATCTAGCATGTCAGTAGAAAGAGAGAGGGAATGTTGTTCCGGTATCTAGCATGTCAGTAGAAAGAGAGAGGGAATGTTGTTCCGGTATCCATGGAATGCCAGGATAAAGAAGGAACGTTGTTTTGTATCCATGGAAAGCCAGGAGAAAGAAGGAATGTTGTTCTGGTATCCGAGTGTCAGTAGAAAAAAGGAATGTTGTTCTGGTATCCATGGAATGCCAGGAGAAAGAGAGGGAATGTTGTTCTGGTATCCACGGAGTGCCAGGAAAAAAGAGAGGGGAATGCTGTTCTGGTATCCATAGCACCAAAGGAAAAAGAAAGAAGGGGGGGGGGGGGAGAGATGGCGGTGAAGGTTGCCAGTCCCAAGAGAGGCTGGCGGACAGGGCCAGTGATTTCTTCCTGTCTGCAAATCATGGAGGTCTGGCTTGGATGAAAGTGATAAGCTTTTTTTTGGTTTGGTTCTCTCTTTTTTTGGTATGTTTTTGTCTGTTGGTGGTCTTTCTTCCTTTATTTTGCTTTTTAAAGTTTTCCCCAAAATGTTATGGTTTCTTTCCTTGTATCTTTCTTTTCATTTTTTTGTTCAGTTTCTTTATTCTTTTAACTGTTATTTTTGTTGTTTTCTTTTTTCTTTCTTTCTTTTTTCTATTTTTCTTTCTTTCATAATTATTTCCTTTTCTCTTTCGGTCTGTTTGTCTGTTTGTCTGGCTGTCTGGCTGGCTGGCTGGCTGGTTGGCTGTCTATCTGTCTGTCTGTCCTTCACTCACTCTCTCTTTCTCTCTTTCTCTTCTTTCTCTCTTTCTCTCTCTCTCTCTCTCTTTCTCTCTCTCTTCTCTCTCTCTCTCTCTCTCTCTCTCTCTCTCTCTCTCTCTCTCTCTCTCTCTCTCTCTCTCTCTCTCTCTCTTCTCTCTCTCTCTCTCTTTACTTTCTTTCCTTCTTTCTTTCTTTCTTCCCTATCTATTCATTTCTTTCCGATCCGTTTTTTTCTCCTTTGTCTTCCTTTTTCTCCTGTTTTGATTGGGGTTTGTTTTGTTTTTTTAAATACTTTTTAATCCATCTCGCTAAGTTTTATATATGCATTTCTCTTCTTCTTTCAAGTTTCGTACGGCTTTTTTTTATATTCTTGTCTTTTTTTCTTTGAATGAGAAAATATATCCATTTCCTCGCGTGAAAACGCACATAACAGGATTTTTACCCCTTGGGAATGCCGGGGGGTGGGGGAGGGGGGGGGGGGCTGTCAGTATAAACAGCATCCCCAGCTTCTGGACATCCTGCGTCAGGAATTCCCATTGTTCTACCCCTCTCTTTATTTCTGCCTTGTTCCTCTTCTTTCTGTCACCTCCTTCTTGCCAATAGTTTCTGCCTTCGTGGTCCACTCTCCTTCCTAGCTTTTATTTCAAGAGAGACTTGAGAACAGATAACAATTCTCTCCCACGCCAAAGTCGGATGCGCTGGGCCTGACTTTTCAGGCGCTTAACGGCAACGCAACGCATTGTTTGGGTCATATGGCAGTCAACGATGGTTGCTGTTTGAGTGTTCGACGAAGATGGACGTGTTTTTCATACCCACTAAA
>CM060316.1:47744513-47754513 GCA_030674155.1 Stramonita haemastoma | reverse complement strand
TCTCTCTCTCTCTTCTTCCCTAAATGCACGCATACATATATGTGTGCAAGTGTGTATGTGTGTGTGTGCTTGGTGCGTGTGTGCATGTGTGTGTTCGCGCGCGGGTTTTTGTTTGTGTGTGTGACAGACAGACAGGCAAACAGACAGATAGACAGACAGACAGACAGACAGACAGATAGACAGATAGACAGCAACAGAGATAGAGTTCTAAATCAGGAAAAAGAAACCACATAAGACAGTGTCATAAAAACACAAATTCCTGCAAAGCAAAGCACATGGGTCGAATAAAACATGGTCAATCTTTCGCATGTACGTCTCTAAAACGATAGGGGAGAGAGAGAGAGAGAGAGAGAGAGAGAGAGAGAGAGAGAGAGAGAGAGAGAGAGAGAGAGAGAGAGAGAGGAGAGAGAGAGAGAGAGATGTATAGAGAGAGGAGGGAGAGAGACAGACAGACAGAAAGACAGACAGAGAGAGATACAAAGAGAGACAGAGAGACAGAGAGAGACAGAGAGAGAGAGACAGAGAGAGACACAGAGAGAGACACAGAGACACAGATAGAGACACAGAGAGAGGGCGGGGGGGGTATAGAGAGAGAGAGGGAGAGGAGACAGACAGACAGACAGACATACAGACAGACGACAACAGACATACAGACAGAAACAGCGACCAGACGGTGGGACAGATATTGGACAGATAACTTTTGGCAGAGAAGCGAATGGCCCAGATTTGTGCAAGGAAGGTTGCAGTTAACAGATGGAGGGGCACATTGTCGGGATTGCTAACTTCTTAACGCCATAGAATCTTATATCCATTGCAATGCAAGACCAGTTGAGAAGGATGTTTCTTTTTTTTAGAAAAAAAAGCGTTATAGGCTGATTTAAGCCAAGTGGTTAAGGCCTTTAGACTTCTTTCACATGGCACATGAATTCGTTGGTTTGAATATCAGCAGCGGATTTATTGCTGTTGGTTGTTGCGTGGTCGTGCGTGCGTGCGTGCGTGCGTGCGTGGTGTGTGTGTGTGTGTGTGTGTGTGGGTGGGTTTACAAAGACAATGTTGGAAAGCTAATTTGAAGGGCTAAAAGAAGAAGAAACGACGATAAAAAGAAGAAGAATAGGAAAAAAGGTGAGAAGAAGAAAAATGAAGAAAGAAAAGAAAAAAAAAAAGAAGAAGAATGAATGAAAAGGAGAAGGATAAAAAAAAACAAGAAAAACAACAACAAGAACAACAAGAAGACGAACATAAAGAACAGAAGGGAGAACAAGAAGAAGAACAAGAACAAGAGCAATAACAAGAACAGCAAGAGAAACAATAACAACATCAGCAGCAACCTCAACAACAACAACACCTCAACAGCAAACAAAACAAAAGCATAGAACAAAACAAAACTATGAAGAAAAAACAACCTCACCCACAGTACACATTTCCCATTTCCTAAGCCACCACCAGGATACTCTATACCTACGAAATCTATGTAGACCTACCGACGTCAAGATTAACATCAGCAATTTGCACAGACCACACAGCTTTCACTTATACACGTACACCCAAAGGTAATCTGCAGTATGGAAACAAAGACACACAAGTCCAGTCTGAATACTCAGTATAGTTTTTCTCTTGGAGGAGAGAGAGAGAGAGAGAGAGAGAGAGAGAGAGAAGAGAGAGACAGAGACAGAGACAGAGACAGAGACAGAGAGACAGAAGACAGAGAGAGACAGAGAGAGACAGAGAGAGCAGAGAGAGAAACAGAGACAGAGACAGAGACAGAGAGACAGAGAGACAGAGAGACAGAGAGACAGAGACAGAGACAGAGAGAACAGAGACAGAGACAGGGTGCAGAGAGAGAGAGAGAGAGAGAGAGAGAGAGAGAGAGAGAGAGAGAGAGATTGAGAGAGAGACTGAGAGAGAGATTGAGAGAGAGATTGAGATATATATATTGAGAGAGAGAGAGAGACAAAGACACAGAGAGAGAGACAAAGACAGAGAGACAGAGACAGAGACAGAGAGTTATCTACTCAGACAAACTACGGAACATTCTGAAAAGCAAAATCCCCAACCCTCAGTCTGTAGGAAGCAGAATCAATCAGCGTTGATAAGGATGACTGCGCCATGTCTGGCTAGTGTGGAATCAGGAGAAAGATTGAACAAGCTTAGAAACAGGGAATGCGGCTGTTTCGTGAGTGAGGGATAGAAAGATCGGTCATGTGTAGAGGTAGGTTGTATTGTGTTGGTATTATAGCTTATACTGTGTGTTGAGAAGATGGCTTAGCTTGATCATGGTTTCGTTTTGAAAGTTGTAGTCTGAGAAGTACATTAATTACTTATAAAGTCTTTCAGTTTGGAGTGAAGTTGCTTGTCTACACTGTCTTGTCGGTCTGTCTGTCTGTCTGTCTGTCTTCTGTCTCTCTGTCTGTCTCTCTGTCTAAGTCACTCTCTTCTGCCTGCCTGCCTGCCTGCCTGCCTACATGCCTGTCTTTCTGTCTGTCTGTCTGTCTGTCTGTCTGTCTGTCTGTCTGTCTGTCTGTCTGTCTGTCTGTCTGTCTGTCTGTCTGTCTCTGTCTCTCTCTCTCTCTCTCTCTCTCTCTCTCTCTCTCTCTCTCTCTCTCTCTCTCTCTCTCTCTCTCTCTCTCTCTCTCTCTCCTCTGATATACATGTATACATTCAAACACACACATGCTCACTTCAGTCACATTCTTCTCTCTCTTTTCTCTTTTTCTTCATATATTTCCTAATCGTCTAATTACTCTTCAAGCGAACAACAGCAGCAACACACACACACAAACACCACACACATATACACACACGTAGGCAAGAACGCACGCACGCATGCACGCACGCTCGCACGACTCACACACACACAACACACACACAAAACACACACACACAACACACACACACACACACACACCACACACACACACACACACACACACACACACACACACACACACACACACACACACCGGTTTCCCTCCAAACACACTTTCATTACCATCTATTCCACAGACAGTGTATGTCCCACCGTCACACCAAATAGCTTTCCTGTCTTCGACCGAGACACAAATCCACAAGATTCACAGGATTCAGCGACAAATTGTTCTGTAAATGTCTGGAACAGACCGACAGTAAACAGAGAGGGAAGAGGAGGAAGATGCTGGCTGCAAAGACGTCAGTAGCATTACTTTGGACAGTGTGTTGAAAGCCACAGTCCACTGTCCATTTTTTGGAGCAAATTTCCTTTCCGTTTAGAAGAGAGAGAAGAGAGAGAGAGAGAGAGAGAGAGAGAGAGAGAGAGAGAGAGAGAGAGAAGAGAGAAGAGAGAGAGAGAGAGAGAGAGAGAGAGAGAGAGAGAGAGAGAGAGAGAGAGAGAGAGAAGAGAGAGAGAGAGAGATAGAGATAGAGAGAGAGAGGAGAGAGAATACAGCTCTGAGAATTGTATCCGTATATAGAAAAGACAAAGCGTTTTTTGTTGCAAAAGGTGGTCTTCTGACTCACAATTTATGCACAAATTTAAGTTTCCCAAATAAAATCAGTAGATCTGTTGTGTTGTTTTTGTTTTGTTTTTAATTTGAATCTTCCCTTGTTTTTTTTCTCCTTGTTCTTATCGTCGTCCCAGCCACTATTCACATGCACGGTGTCATCAACGTAGGACCAGATCATGATCATTTCCAACTTTCTCATAAGAAACTTGCACCTATTTCCTCAACCTAAGTCAAGCAACCACACGGCGCATGTTTGGTACATTAACATACTTAAAAGATCAGCAAAGAAAAAGAAACAAAATATCACGCATTCCCTGGACTAGCCGGCTGTTCACTGTCACCTGTTTAGAATAATTTATATAAAGGACACTATTAATATACAACAAAAAAAACCCAAATACATAGACGAACAGAAATGATAAAACAAGCAGCGAAAATATCACATGGAATTTAAAATTATCACTGTGGTGTTGTTCAGCCGAATGTTGCTGTTTAATTTGTGTCCACAAGCCAACATGATAAAAGATCGTTTATGCCTATGAGCAAATAAAACCAACAAAAAAAGAAACGACGATGATGACGATGAAAGCAGCAAGAGACACAGCGGCATCAGCACAACAGGGCCAGCAACAATCGTCTTCGTCGATGTTATTATATCGTCATTGTAGCTTCTGTCCTCTCCTTCCTCGTTGTTCGTATATACTGTCGTGCTTATCGTCATACCTATTTTTTATTATTGTTATCATCATTTCCTTCTTTGCATAGCTGTTATCGTAGTCATGATCTTGTTTTAAAGAAATTGTTGAAAAAGAAACTGTTTTGAAGACAATTTCAACGCAAAATTCAGCGCAAGTAAAATCAAATTCATCAACCATCTATTGTCACAGAACGCAAACAAACCCACAACAAAACAATAAATAAAATGAAAAACTGAAAAATTCAAATAAAGAAAAGCAAGCTAGAGCGTACCCCCCCCCCTCCCGTCCAAACAAAAAAAAAAGCAACAAAGCAACCAAAGAAAAATGTACACCTACTGTCTTTAAAAAAAAAAAGAAAGCCAAACATGACGACATGTAACACCTTTCAGCACTAAAGTGACAGCAACATTCAAAACAAACCTTTTTCCCCAAAAAAAACACCTACGTACCCACCCACTTAGCCAGGTCACAGAAATCTGCATTGCAACATTCGCTGATCCAAAAACAGCATCTGCAAGTTACAGCTTTCTTGATGCGCATTTCCATGTATACTTCTGAACACAAACCTAGTGCAGACGCCTTAATGTCCAAGACGGTGGATCACAAGACAAAGTGGAAGACAGAAAAAGACTGGTAGGTAATCAACATCGTTAACCTAATGCATGCAGTAGACAGACAGGCAAAAGTCTACAGGAGCAGACACACAAGCCTCCTGAAACGTACGGTTGGGAAAGTCAAGTCAAAGTCAAAGTCAAAGTCAAAGTTAAATTTTTATTTCCAGATGGTACATTGAGAAAACAATAAATTTCCTTTTTTTCATCAAGCCATTTATCAAAGAAAAAGACATCCCAAAAACGAAAACAAGAAAAAACAACAACAAAAACCAACAGAAAACAACAACAAAACCACCAAAAAATCACTTAAACAAAACACAGACAAACTAACAAAAACTAAAGCAGCAAGCAAACACGAAGATACATCCAAAAAAGCCCAAGCAAATCAAGTCAAAACAACCACTCGAGTCAACCAGCCAACCAACCACATTAAAATAAACCAAAGCAACAAACTTTTTTTTCAGCGGACTGATAAAAAAAACGTCAAAAGAAAAACAAAACAAAACAAAGAAGAGATACACAACCGTTTTTATCAAACAAAAACAATAGCCTTGAAAAAAACTTTTCCAAATAAAAATGCCAGCAAATTCAATACCAGCACTTTCTTCTGTTCTTAATCTTTTCTACAACATTTACTCCTCTTTGTAACTTCCTCAATGGGAGCAGTGTTGCAATATTTTGCGATGAAAAAAAATACGCCAGCATCCACAGGTTAAAGTTTCTGAAAGTGCATTTAACACGTATACTTTCTAACAAAACTAAATACGGATACGCTAATAATGCCCCAAACTCTACATCACAAGACAAAACTGAGGCCAGAAAAAGACTGATGGGTAATCATCGACGGTATCCTAGTGCATGTGACAGGCAGGAAAGGCAGGTAGCTGTCTAAGAGAGTCGTCACTGCTGGTGATACTAATGCCAGAATCAGTCAGAGCATTGTCTGCTGCCATCTCAAAGAGGATGGGGACGGGAAAAAACACTCATGATGATTGCACTAATAAAGGCTAGATCGATGGTATAGGTTAGATGGTTGGCTAATGGTTGGTTGGTTGGTTAAGGGTTGGTTAACTGGCTAATTTGATTGAGTTGGATGGTTTGTAGTTGGTTTTGAGGGACGGAACAGCTCAGTGGTCAAAGCCCTCTTTACCCAACCCAAAGTGAAACAGCATCGAGCGTGGTTACCAAGTGGCTGGGTGACTGTTTTGCGAGCCTTGGCTTCAGTACAGTTCCTCGGTTCACCAGTCGTAAATGGGAACTGCTTCTTTAGGGACAGGGAAGGTAAACCAGCAAGGGAGAGGAGATGAGCGCTGCCCTCAACAGCTGCCATAGAAGCTGAGTTCTCTGATGCCTCTCTCCCGTCCGACCACCTAAGTTATGAGACGCTATTACCGTTTTTACCTTTTAGTTGGCTTGTTAATTAATCTTATTGTGTTGTCAATGACATCATCACATTTTTCAACATAGTCATCAACATCATCATTATAATCTTTATTATAAGATCTGTTTATTATCACCAATATGCAAACTATTATGTAAAGAACAACACAAAATGAAAAATACACCGAACAAACTCATTGAATTCAAACACACACACACACACACACACAACACACACACACACACACACACACACACACACACACACACACACACACACACACACACACCCACACCACACATCACCACACACCCACAAACCAAACGAAACCAAGCAAAACCTAAGCCACCAGCCAAACGTATTCCCACAACCACAAGCAGAAGAAAAAAAACAATTTACTAATCAAAAAGCATAAACAAACCAAACAATATAAGAAAGAAATATATTATAACAAAAACCTTATTTTGTTCTAAAAAAAAATATCTGTAATATCCTTTTATCCTACAGAAAATAGAGAGCAGCACGAAAAGCAACATTGTCTCCGTTTAAGATAATACGCAAACCCTCTGATTAACGTCATAGGGAACTGTATTGCAAAATATTATTGATCCACAAAAATAGCACCCCCAAATTGAAAATGTTTCTTGATGCGCATTAACATGCGGTCCTCTTAACAAAAACTAAGTGCAGACACATTAATGTCCCGAACTCTGGCTCACAAGACGAAATGGATGACAGAAAAAGCTGGGACGGCAAGGGAATCAACATTGTTAAGCATTCAGTGGATATGATAGAAGAAGTCGAAAAGACTTTATTAATGCTGGTGATATTAATGTTAGAGTCTGAGCATTGTTTGCTAAGATGCGAGAGAAGTAGGTTGAAGGGAGGGTGGGAGGGATGGAACAGAAACAATGATTGATAATTACGTCAATGAAAGCAGGATGGATGCTGTTGGTTGGTGGATGGTTGGTTGCTGGTTGGTGTTGGTTGGTTGACTAATTGATTGGATTGGATTACGTTGGTGGTTAATCGATGGATGGTTGTGTTTGATTGCTTTGTTTGGTTGGTTAGTATCATTGTGTTGTCAATCAACATAAGCTTTATCCCTTTTCTCATCATCACTCAATTGTCATGACAACAAGATGAACATTGTTGTTGAGGCAGCACACATCAACGGCTCATCACCACACTCACACTACTAACAAGCACACACACACACACACACACACACACACACACACCACACACTACACACACACACACACACACACACACACACACACACACACACACACACACACACACACACATTCATGCAACCAAACTAAACAAAGCACAGGATCAGCAGACGAAATGGGAGAACAGAGAAAGAGTCAGTACTATAGTGTGGTAGGTAGGTAGGTTCTCAACATCATTACCCTAATGCATTCACTACATCAGATACAGGCACACGTCAAAGACCCTGTCACTGATGGTAATATCGGGGATTAGTCAGGGCATTGTGCTCTAAGATATGTCTTGTGTGAGTATGTGTGTGTGTGTGTGTGTGTGTGTGGTGTGTGTGTGTGTGTGTGGTGTGTGTGTGTGTGTGTGCGTGTGCTGTGTGGTGTTGTGTGTTGTGTGTGTTGTGTGTTTGTGTGTGTTTATGTGTGTGTGGTGAGTGTGTGTGTGTGTGGTGTGTGTGTGTGTGTGTGTGTGTGGTGTGTGGTGTGTGTGGTAGTGTGGTGTGTGGTCGTGTGTGGAGGTGAAACAACACCCATTGTTGCGTTTGTTTCCGTTCCTCCGCTACAGCTACGAGGTTCACCAATGTCAGATTTTACGTATGCAGCTGTGTACCCACCTTTAAATAAGGTAGCCGCATTCCAAATTTAGCGATTGTGAAATAAACCCCATGCCCTGTATGCTACAGTTTTTAATACCTTGTTATCCGTTTCTGCCGACACGAACGGTTTACTTTTCCAAAGGGCGGAATGTTTGTTTGTTTTTTTATGTGTGGTTATGGTATTCTGCGTGCGTTCGTTCGCACAGGGGACCTGGTTTTACGAGTGTCACCTGAAGGACTTACAAGGGGAAGTGGAATCGGCACTGATTCGGGGACAAATTTCGAAGGGGAGCCTCAGTGGTGGTTTGAATTCGGGGCCCTGAGATCACAAGTGCAGCGTTCTATCTCACTCCTAAGCTATCCCATCAACGTTGACCAGCTAATGAGGGCGAATTGATTACTTGACCAGGTGTTTGATTGGCTAGCCTCTTGGTAGGTTTGATGATGGTTGGTCAGTTGGTTGTCTGGTTGGTCTCTTTGGATGATTATCTTACTGTTTAACTGGTTGTCAAGTAGGTATTATTTGGTTAAGCTGGCTGAAATGTGCATGGCTGAATGGTGTATGATTGCTGGTTGCTTTGGTGATAAGTTGACTAGACTCTAGGTGTTTGGCAATAAATTTAGTCCGGATGGCTGGAATGACCTGTTGAGTAGCTAGTTGTAGTATTTGCTCCATAGCTGGCTTATTGCTTCTCACTTGATTATGACTGGCCATGCACACTGTTGACGGACAGCCACATTCAAGAAGACATCCTGTGCGGTAAACTGGTTGCATGCAGGACACCTTTTTCAAGGGCGTCCAGCACTGCAATTCAAAGATGTATGCAAGCGGACATAAAGCCACTGATAGGACCTCCTACAGCTGAGAAGCTCTTAGTTGAAATTAATCCCCAACGGGTGGAGTGTAGTGTGTGAAGAAATTTTGCAGGGGAGAAAGGAAGAAAACCAAAAAACTGGAAGTCAAAAAAGAAGCCGCCGAGGAAAATGAATGAATGAATGAATGAATGAATGAATGAATATACAAAAAAATGAAAAAAAGGAACGAGGGAATTAATGAAAACTCGCTAAGATGACGCCTGCAAAACGACAAAGAAACGGAAAACATCACTAAACAGTTTTTGAAATCATGGACTGAGCAACACATGAAAAAGCGAAAGCCCCCACAAAGATAAGCATCCTATTCCTTCCTTAATCTCTTCTGTTCGATCATTGAACTTCTGCGACATTCTTCCTCCTCCTCCTCTTTTTTGTCTCACAAACAAGTCCATTCACCTGTCTTACTGCACATTCCGCTCATTCATTAACACCAGGCCTACGCAGGAACTGTTCAGAGAATACACTGGGATATATCGGGATAGATATTCTTCAGAAGTATGGACTGATATGTACGTGTGTGTGTGTTGTGTGTGTGTGTGTGTGTGTTGTGTGTGTGTGTGTGTGTGTGTTGTGTGTGCAGCAAAGTGGGGATGGTGTGCGTAAGTTTGTGTATCTGGTGTGTGTGTGTGTGTGTGTGTGTGTGTGTGTGTGTGTGTGTGTGTGTGTGTGATCTGTGTATGTGTGTGTGTGTGTGTGTGTGTATGTGTGTGTGTGTGTGTGTGTGTGTGTGTGTGGTGTGTGTGTGTGTGTGTGTGTGTGTGTGTGTGTGTGTGTGTGTGTGTAATCTGACTTTGAAAGAATCAGAGCTTAAGGGGGAAAAGATATAAAGGTACAAGGCAAGGACACTTATCACCAGTATTGGGGGGGGGGGGGGTATTTTGTTTTCAAAGGTCTTGAGCAGTTTCTGGTAAAAGGATGACTGTTTAAATCTCATTAATCATGCAGTTAATTCAAGTATTCTGGAATCCCTGTAGCCAATTATCAGATGCTGTTTTAGGTTATGCCTCTAACACATCACCATTACCGTAGTCATCGATTGATTTTTTCGATGCATTGTGATTATTGAAGCAGAATAATAGAAAGCTAAATAAGACCAATGGGATGCTTTTTAGGAGGGGGGGGGGGGTGTT
>CM060316.1:47702013-47734513 GCA_030674155.1 Stramonita haemastoma | reverse complement strand
TCAAATTATTCAGATAATCGTCTTTTTTATATTTCGAAATATTGAAATGAGCAGGTTTTACGAGACGTTAGTGACGTTAGATAATAAGGACGGCGAGTGTGTGTTGTGTGTGTGTGTGTGTGCGCGCGCGCGCGCGGCGCGCGAGTGTTGTTGTGTATGTGTACATACTTTGTGACGGGCTCTCTCCTCTCTCTCTCTCTTCTCCTCTCTCTCTCTCTCTCCTCTCTCTCTCTCTTGTTTTCTTTTCTTACTTAGTTATGTTTTCTTATTTGCTACTTATATAATCAAACATTATTGTTTATTATTTTCTTAATTTAGTTCTCTGAGTGTGTGCATTTTTATTATCGTATTACTGTCTTTTCTGTCCTCCTTGTTTTATTTGTTGTTTGATACAGTTGTGTGGTCTCTTGTTTCTGTTATTTGTTTATATTGTTGGTGTTTAGTCAGAGGGTTTTTTTTATCTGATCTTATGCCTGATAAGTCGAGGATTCTTTATGAAAAAAAGGCACATGAGTGCTTATTCATTATCTCGAAATAAAAGAATTTGACGTGACTTGTACACACACACACACACACACACACACACACACACACACACACACACACACACACACACACACACAACACTACACACAACATTATTATGTGTGTTTATATATATATATATATATATATATATATATATATAATCCCCTCCTCTCTCTCTCCTATCTCTCTCTCTCTCTCTCTCTCTCTCTCTCTCTCTCTCTCTCTCTCTCTCTCTCTCTCTCTCTCTCTCTCTCTCTTCTCTCTCGAGGTGTTAAGATACTATGCTAACTAAAGAAATTCCTGACTTCCTGAAAAACCATCAATCATGTTGGAAGAGGGCCAAAGGCCAGAATCCTGTGTGTGTGGTGTGTGTGTGTGTGTGTGTGTGTGTGTGTGTGTGTGTGTGTGTGTGTGTGTGTGTGTGTGTGTGTGTGTGTGTGTGTGTGTGGTGTGCGTGGTGTGAGTGCGTGCGTGCGTGCGTGCGGGTGAGTGCGGTGTGAGTGCGTGTGTGCGTACGTGCGTGTGTATGTGTGCGTTTGAGCACGCGCACGAACTGCATGGGTGCACATGTGGGGGGGGGGGGGGGTTGCATGCGTACAAGATCAACTATGAGTGTGCCAAAAATTTGAGCGAGACATGCACAAGCGATCATAATATCTTAATTTGTATCACTCAATACATTATTATTCATATTTTGTATGCCGATGTGTACAATCATGTTTACTCTTTGTAGTTTCCTTTTCAGAATCCAGGCAATTTGTATACCGCTGGAAATTGCATGAGTTAGAGTGCAAAATGTTAGGAGTCTGAAGACTTATGAACATTAAATTATTTGAAGTCTGAAGTCTGAAGTCTCTCTCTCTCTCTCTCTCTGGTCCAAAAACGAGACCTTCTATATCACCTTCTAAAGCGGCAAAGCGGGTAAACATGACCATAGTTATATATAGAGCTATTCAGCCACCACAATATTGACAAATCTCCTGTGGCCCAGACGTAATACATCATCGTCAACTCATACTGTGTAACGAACGTATGATTACACTTACTAACACCTCTACGAGCACACAGGCAAGGGTTTACTCTCGTGCTCAACAGTCGTCCCACGACCGGTGGTCAGTACAGTGTAATGGCCTCTAGATAAACAAAACTGGTTAATTAAGGAAGTAACAGGTATGTCCATCCTAGTCTGGTCGACTCCAAGCCCTTAGTTGTAATGTTGTTGTTTTTTCGGGGGGGTGGGGGTTGCATCTGTCAAACATACTAGGACGAGTTGTGGTGGGTCTGAGTGCTAGTCTCTTGGATCACATAGCAGATAGAAGTCCTGTGATAATGCACGTTTAATTCGCACACAGGAAAATTAATGTGATGCAGGCCTGTGATTCAGGCCTAAATGAAAGTAAATAAATAGATAAAAATAAAATAGATAAATAAATAAATAAAAGTGTAATGAAAGTATAGTCCAACAGGTAATGTAATACAAAATGCAGACATTGAAACCATGCTAGAGAAATGCACACGTGCGTGCGTGCATGTGTATGTACGGATGTATGCACATACGCACACGCGTACACGCGCACATACACCCACCCACGCACACACACACGCGCACGCACACACACACACACACGCACGCATACACGCATGTACGTACGCACGCACACACACATACACACACACATCATATACATACACATGCACGCGCGGGTGCATGGGGGAGAGAGAGAGAGAGAGAGAGAGAGAGAGAGAGAGAGAGAGAGAGAGAGAGAGAGAGAGAGAGAGAGAGAGAGAGAGAGAGAGAGAGAGTTCCTTAAAGTTTTTAAGTCCCCACACAAAATGAAGACGAGTAGTAAATCAGTTACAGTACACGCACAGTGGACAATCTTGAATAAAATTAATAACCGTCAATAAGTACAGGCGAGAAATCTCCGTGATAATGTCGACATCACGTCGAGGCACTGACGTCATGACGTGTCATGATGAGGTGTCAGAGCCACCAGCCTTGAAGGCAGTACAGCAGGGGAAGTGAGCCAGCAGGCGTCAGCGTCATGTATCATGACAGGCTATGTGCGTCATCAGGAAGTCCAGATGACGTGGTGTGTCTTGCCCTCAGGCCGAATTCGGACAAGAGTTGTTTTGGTTGTATGAAAATTTACGAGTGTCAAGAAGTGTACGATACAACTTGGTGGTTCAGAGGAAAACTTCTGTTTTGTTTAAGTACAGCTGCATGTACGAGTACATAAGTTTCTGCTGGTGGTTATTCTGTTACATAGCAGAATTTAGTATTCAGCTACGCGCGTGCCTGCGCGCTCACATACACACAATGACATGCACACACGCACGCGCACACACACTCACATACACCAAAACACACACACACGCACGCATGCGCACGCACACTCACTCACACGAAAACACACATATGCACACGTACACGTGTGTGTGCGCGCGCACACACACAAACACACACCATAGACTCCAGTACAGGCACACACACGCGCGCGCGCGCGCACACACACACACACCAAATCCTGTTCCGCTTTTTGTAAGAGTAGGCCATCGTGTTCAGGTGGGAACATATGACATTTACAAAACTGCATACACACAGGGACTGGATGTAAAAAAAAAAAAAGCACAAGTGTTTATCCCATTATCCTCGATACCAAAGAATATAAAAAAAACACACACATTGCACAACTCCAAACTGTTTACTTTTCCCACTGACCAAATGCCATACCTTTAACGCTCACGGATGCTTATTCCTCCTCTGTCCAGCATAAATAAATCATGGAGTTTCATTTTGACGTGTTCCTTTTGTTGTTCTGGCCTCCAGGGTGCACCAAATGGAAAGTGAATTTACAGCATGTTTTTGTGTTATGTTTTGTGTTGTTTTACATTATTCTGGTCTGTTGTTTTTTGTTATCTTTGGTCGATGCTCCGCTCTGAAACTTAAAAGGCTAAAAAGCTTTCCCAGTGCATTCTTTCATCCAGTCGCGTTCTCGCGTGCAATTCGGTGTTGGTCAGTTAGTCGCGGGCACGTTTATGCGCGCATGTGTGTGTGTGTATGTGTGTGTGCGCGCTGGCGTGTGTGTGTTATTATTTTTATTTTATTCTTTTATATCTAGGATAAAGGTATTTGTGGTTTTTACATCCAGTCTCCGTGTGTATGCAGTTTTGAAAATGTCATCTGCTTCCACCGGCACACGATGGCCTACTCTTGCGAACAGCGGAACAGGATTTTAACGTGTGCGCAAGATGTTCTGCGTGCGTTCCACACGGGGCCTCGGTTTATAGTCTCATCGAAGGACTTTGGGGGAGAATGGAGTCAGCACTGATGTTAACCCCAGGAGAAAAATCTCCTTGAAGGAGAATCGAACCCGGGTCGTCAAATTGCGAGCGTAATGTTCTGACAACTAGGCTATGGGGTGTGTGTGTGTGTGTGTGTGTGTGTGTGTGTGTGTGTGTGTGTGTGTGTGTGTGTGTGTGTGTGTGTGAGAGAGAGAGAGAGAGAGAGAGAGAGAGAGAGAGAGAGAGAGAGAGAGAGAGAGAGAGGAGAGAGAGAGAGAGAGAGAGAGCATTCTCACTATTCTTTTATTAAGGATAATGGAATAAGCACTCTGCACTTTTTTACATCCATTACCTGTGTGTATGCAGTTGTGTAATTTTGTCAACGTTCACACGGCACACAATGGCCTACTTTTTCAAAAAGTGGAACAGGTTTTAACATGTGTGCAAAATGTTCTGCGTGCGTTGCATCGGGACTTGGTTTATTAAACTCATTGGAGATTTTGGTGGGAGTGGAGTCGGCATGTACTAACTCCAGATAAAAAATCCTTCGGTGTGTGTGTGTGTGTGGTGTGTGTGTGGTGTTGTGTGTGTGTGTGTGTGTGTGTGGTATGTCGGGTTGGGGGTGGTGTTGTGTGTGTGTGTGTGTTGTGTGTGTGTGTGTGTGTGTGTGTGTGGTGTGTGTGTCTTTGTGTGTGTGGGGGGTGTGTAGTGTGTGTGTGTGTGTGTGTGTGTGTTGTGTGCGTGCTTGTGCGTGCTTGCGTGCTAAGCTTTATTTGTAGATTGTGCGTTGAACCAGCAGCGAGTTTATGTTTTGTTTTTGTTTCCACCATCAAGCAATTATCTAGATATATCAATGGTGTTGTGTGTGTGTGTGTGTGTGTGTGTGTGGTTGTGTGTGTGTGTGTGTGTTATGGTGTGTGCACGCGCGCGCACGCGCTCGGGGAGGGGGTATCCACGCGCACATACGAACGCGTGCGTGCGCACGCGCGCGTGCGTGTGTGTGTGTTTGTGTTTCTGGAAAAATGGCAGAAGAATGGACCAAGAAGGCGGAAAACTGAGGAGAAGGAAATGACAGGAAGAAAAAAAAAAGGCAGATGCAAAGAGAGGTTAGAGAAGAGAACATTTCTAGCACAGATCCACCAGAAGGTGGGTATACTTTTGATACCGAAAGGCCCCTTGTATTCCCAGGGGGATGTTCCTACTTATACTCGATGTCATGAATTATCTACAGTATAATACTAGTTTCTTTTTTCAATGTTTCTCACACACACACACACACACACACACACACACACACACACACACACACACACACACACCACACACTTACACACACACTCACACCCAATGTGCAAACATTCTTGCTGGAGTTGCCAAAAATCAAAAACAAAATTCAAGACATTTTCACTACAGTAGATTTCCTTTCACTACATTCTAAACACATTAAAAGTCATATAAACGAATGCTTTTTTTCTACACAATGAGCAATCCTACTTCAATGGACATCCTTTACAAAGAAAAAAAACCCATGTCAAACAAAAATCAAATCGCAAAATGTCTTGAGGCATGAATCATTATCAAAAAACTCATTGAAACATTTGAGTAATCGAGGAAAAAACTGCACCCTTTATTCCATACACTTTCTTTTTTCTTGTCTATTTGATGCGATCAAATGTTTTTAAAGTCCCCTTCTCCCCACACACTTTCTTGCCTATCACACAAACTACCACAGTTAAAAAAATTGTTAAAAAATCAAACCTAAGGCAAAAGAAAACAGTCACACTTAACCAGATAGTGTACTTCAAAGCAGTACATTAAGTCTTTCACATCTAATTTGGTGTGAAATTTGCCATCAATCTTCCAGCAGAAGATAAATACACATATTTGCCACCAATATTCATTCAATTACTTTTACAACCGCAAGACCAGGTGTGTTATTCATTTCACATTTACTGTGATTAAAAAAAATCCTTCTCCCCACACACTTTCCATACTGTCATACAAACTATTACAATTTCTTGTAAATTTATATGCAATAAGAATCAACAACAAAAAAGAAACCAACAAAAAGAAAACAGTCGCTTTTAACCAAAATACTTCAAATCATTTATCCAAAAAGTATTTCAAATACAGTTTTTAAAATGTGCTGCTGTAAAATCTGCCATCAATCTTCAAGCAAGATGATATACACACATTTGCCACCAATACCAGTTTAAATGGTGTGTCACAATTACTAGACCAGGTGTGTTATTCATTTCACATTTGATGTGATGTTAAAAAAACCTTCTCCCTACACTCTCTCTATACCATCATACAAACTAATAACATTTTTCTTGTCTATTTACATTTCAATGGTATTGAAAAAGAAAAAGAAAACAAATACAGTTGCACTTAGCCAAAACTTTACTTAAAATCACAGACCATTAAATATTCCACATATTACTTTATAAAATGTATTGTGTAAAATCTGCCATCAATCTTCCAGCAGAAGATCAATACACACATTTGCCGCCAATATATATTCAAGTACTTTCACAACCACATGACCAGGTTTGTTATTCATTCACATTTAAGGTGATTGAAAAAAAATTGAAAGACCCCTTTTGCCACCACACACTTTCCATAGTATTATACAAGCTTTTAACAATTTCTTGCCAATCAATATTGGATTACACTATCCACAACAACAACAAAATACCAAGGAAAAAGAAAACAGTTGAACTTAACAAACACTTTACTTAAAATCATATACCATTAAGTCTTTCAACGACAGTTCTGTAAAATGTAGTGGTGTAAAATCAATCTTCCAGCAGATCAATTACACACACTTTCCCCCTACCGTACATGTCATTTCTCACAAATAATTACTGTAATCACATGACAGGTTTGTTAATCATTGCACATTATTTCAATGTAGTTTTTTTTTTCAAACGTGCTTAAAACACCCATTCTCCCAATAACTTTTCACAACGTATGATAAAATGATAAATTCTGGAAAATATCAAAATCCATCACAATGCTAATGTCTTCTTAAGACTTTAAAAAAACAAAACAAAAATAAAAACAGGACATTTTTTTGCTTCTATTTCTAAAAAAATATGTCCTTCCCTTTCGCTCAATCTCTTTGATGCCAGTAATATATTTGCAAAGACTGGTGTGCGCATGTAGGCTACAAGCACACACTCCTGTCCCTTAACACCACTACTATTGCATTATTCAACTTCTGTCCTTGTTTACAAATCTATATGCAAAGACTTAAATTTTATCTCTTTTCATATCACAAATGTACAATGTAAAATCTACAACAATGCATCTGTAAACTTTTGCCTGCTGTAGAAACTTAAAAACTCCAGCCAATCTTAGGACTATCACATAACCATATACTTTTTACCAGTTATTTCATTAACATTAGAGTACAGAAAAAATATTTCAAAAATAAGAAAATAATACCAGTGAGCAATGGTAAATAAAACGTCAAACGCTCATCATGTATATATATAAAGCACTAATAACTCACACCTCAAGCGCACTCCACATACACTGCACCCCCCTCCCCAACACACACACACACACACACACACACACACACAACACATACACACACCATGCATGCGAACACTCACATGACACACATGCTCAAACACATGCAATCACACCACGCTCACACTCCTGTATGCACACACGTTCACATACACACATGCATGCACACATGCTCACACACCCACAATGCATGCATACAAACATACAAACACCCACCTACACGCAAACACACACACACACACACACACCACACACATGCGCGCGCGCGCGCGCTCAAACACACACACACACACACACACACACACACACACACACACACACACACACACACACACACACACACACAGTCATACCTCTTTCTACTCCCAGAGCCCTAAGCATCCCACCCCCACCCCCGCCTAGCACCTCTTTCCCTAATATTCTAGCACCACCCCCCAACCCCCTTCCCCCAAAACTTTTGCCATTGTGTCAGCCTGAACCATATCATCCATCTGCCTTAGTGTCCACATGACGGGTCAAAATTAGTGTAAAGGTTAGGATCAGTATCAACAGTTTGCGTACAAAACGGGGAAGCATGCAAAAAAAAGGAAACGTTGTCGGTCGGTTGGTTTGTCTATGTTGGGAAGCATGTGGACACGGCAGCATATAGAATTAATGGTATGGGGCTGTCAATACAATGATGATCAAACATAAAAAATACCAGTCCTATCAACTGTTAAGATTTCACTGGTCTTTCACAATCTTTAATTTGGATTTAAAACTCCAAATTCCAAATCTGCTATCATTAAGGTAGCTGCATTCCACTTTGGGGATACAGTTGGGAATTCAACCTACCAATTTTGCCAGGACAGTCGGAGGAAACCCCCTTCTCTTTCCAATTTTCAACTGTGTGGGTTCTTTTGACATTCAGTTTCATTTTCCCATAAAACTAGAGAGAAAAGGCAAGGTAGGGAACTGACCCAGAACCCTGCAGTATTCTATCCGTTTATAAAGACTAACCCTCCCCAAAATACATTTAGGACTTTAAAAAAAGATAAATGGCCAAAACTAAACCATGTGAAAATTCTATCACAATGAGTAACCCTCTTTAAAATTCCTTTTGATCCTAACTCGTATCCTAACCCTCCAAACCCAATGTCCCTTCCTCACTACCACCCAATTTACACCACACACACACACAACACACACACACACACACACGCACACGCACACACACAGAACTTCCCCTTTCGTCTGGCATTTTACGTGTGAAGACGTAAAATTTAAGACAACTTATGGCTCTGGCTAATGCGCCCAAAAGAAATTTTTGTGCGTTTTGTTTTTTTCGTCTGATATCCCTTTACATGAAAAGACGTCAAACCTATACAGCTACTGCCACTGCTACTATACTATTACTACTGCAAGTAGACCACACACACACAACACACACACACACACACACACACACACACACACCACACACACACACACACACACACACACACACACACACACACACGCACGCACGCACGCCACGCACCACGCACGCACACACACACACGCCACACACACACACACACACACACACACACACACCCCACACCCCACACACACACACACGCACACACGCACACACACACACGCACACCACACACGCACGCACGCACGCACGCACGCACACGCACTCACGCACCACGCACCGCACGCACGCAAACACCCACCCGCACGCAAGCACGCACGAACACACACACACAGAGAATCTAATGCTAGACAAGATCTTATTACAGAAAGTAATCATCGAGTACACTTTCTATAATCTTAGAGGATCAAATAATACTTTCTGCTGGGTTCCATCTCATTGTGGTATCTATTGCAATGAAAAGGTTGACAAAACAGTAAAACCAGCAAAAACTCATATTGCTGTTCAACTGTCTGACATATTCCTCTTTCTCTTCATGAGGGTTATACATTGCTTCAAAATGTTTGCTGGAAACGTAAAAAAGAGGAAACAAGAAGCTGCATATCCCCAGTATAATTACTCATTTCTAGATTTTGAGAACATTCTTTGTACTCAGTACAGCTGTCGAAATTCTTGTTCCAGGAAAAATTGTTTCTCTAATCCACAGATTGAAATTAAATGCCTTTCGAGCAAAGATTGAAAAAAATATAAAATGTGTATGCTGTGAAAAACTTTCAAATATTCATTTTATCTATCACTGTGAAGGTTTAAAAAAAAGTTCTTATCAACATTTCAAAGCAGTCTTTGCATGAGGTTCTTACGAATTCAAATGTATTGTGCATTACATCTCATGCAGTTCCCTGTAACTTTCTTTTTTTATATAAAATACAGCCATAAGTCTGCTACAGCTTTGATATCAAATGATTCGCAAAATGTTCGGGTTCTGTCTTTTAGCATAGTTTTTAGTTGTTCAGAGGTTTTGTCCTTTTTGCGTTTCTTTGCCTTGCTTTTGCTACTTATTATTTGCATTGTTGTAAATCGGTATTTTGACACACACATTAAAAAAAAATACCAACACGCATTTTCTTACTTTTCAGCCCTAATCTCTCACACATACCCCCCCCCCCCCCTTTCCTCCTCATCTCTAATATCACATTAATGAACAGACATAAAATCGAAGACACATGCGAGCGCGCGCGCGCGCACACACACACAACACACTCACACACAGTCTTCGGCGTTGGCGGTGTCCTCCTCGGAGACAGTAGTGTTCTCTTCGGTGGTGTTCTCTTTAGCGACAGTGGTGTTCTCTTTAGCGACAGTGGTGTTCTCTTTAGCGACAGTGGTGTTCACTTTCGGCGACAGTGGTGTTCACTTCGGCGACAGTGGTGTTCTCTTCGGTGGTGTTCTCTTGGCGACAGTGGTGTTTCTCTTTATGCGACAGTGGTGTTCACTTCGGCGACAGTGGTGTTCTCTTCGGCGACAGTGGTGTTCTCTTTAGCGACAGTGGTGTTCTCTTTAGCGACAGTGGTGTTCTCTTCGGCGACAGTGGTGTTCTCTTCGGTGGTGTTCTCTTTAGTGACAGTGGTGTTCTCTTTAGCGACAGTGGTGTTCTCTTCGGCGACAGTGGTGTTCTCTTCGTGTGTTCTCGTCAGTGGTGTTCTCTTCGGCGACAGTGGTGTTCTCTTCGCGACAGTGGTGTTCTCTTGCGCGTGGTGTTCTCTTCAGCGACAGTGGTGTTCTCTTTAGCGACAGTGGTGTTCTCTTCGGCGACAGTGGTGTTCTCTTCAGCGACAGTGGTGTTTCTCTTCTGGCGACAGTGGTGTTCTCTTCGGCGACAGTGGTGTTCTCTTTAGCGACATGTGTTCTCGTGGGGTTCTCTTGTGTGCTCAGTGGTGTTCTCTTTAGCGACAGTGGTGTTCTCTTGCGACAGTGGTGTTCTCTTTCGGGGACAGTGGTGTTCTCTTAGCGACAGTGGTGTTCTCTTTAGCGACAGTGGTGTTCTCTTCGGCGACAGTGGTGTTCTCTTGCGACAGTGGTGTTCTCTTCGGCGACAGTGGTGTTCTCTTCGGCGACAGTGGTGTTCTCTTCGGCGACAGTGGTGTTCTCTTCGGTGGTGTTCTCTTCGGCGGACAGTGGTGTTCTCTTTGGCGACGGCGGTCTCCTCCTGGTTTTACACAAACGTTACTTCGTCAGTATAATTGGTCACCATACTTATGAAAACATTAAAACTATTTATCGACTTTTATACTTGCAGACATGTATAATTGTTTCCATTGTATATAAAGTTAATGAACATGTTCATCAATTTGCCTGTTTATTTTCCCGAGAGCATGTTCTTGTTTGTTTATGTACAGCCCCCCAAAAACAACAACAAACAAAATAAAAACAAAACAAAAACAACAAACAAACAACCTGAAGTATAGAAAAAGTTCATGCTGACTAAAAGACTAGCGAATATTAATAGGACAATGACCATTTGTTTACCTTCCTCAGCTAGAGCTCAGAGATTCACCAAAGTGGGATTTTGTATATTTTGGATTTTGAAATACCTAGGACGAGAACAGCGTCGATGGTTGTAGTCATCTAACCTGTTGTATTCCATGGTGTTGTCTTCCGATGTGTTGTCTTCTATTGTGATCTCATCTGAGGCGTTGATTTTGATAACGTATTGCATAGTTCTAGGATTCCATGATATCCTAATCTGGAATATAACAACAATCATATTAATGCATTTATAATACCAACATTACCATTAGTACTCTTCACTGGTTACCTCTCGCTCAAAGAGTAAAGTACAGATCAATACCCTTTGTTACAAATGTCTACACAAGACTGCACGTTCTTATCTCTGCAACTGTCTTCACTTATACACACCTTCTCGTTCCCTCTGTTCTGCTGCTGATACCATGTACTTACAAATACCAAGGTTCAAACATTCCAATGTCGGCTGTCGTTCTTTTGGTATTTCTGGTCCATCTGTCTGGAATGACCTCCCTCTTTCCCTTCGTCAAAACCCCTCATTTGACACATTCAAATCCAAACTAAAGACACATTTTTTTCTACCTAGGTTCATCTTAAATCATACCACAGTACTTCACATCTGTTCCTACTCTTATCAGTCTCCTCCATCCCCGTCACCTTGCTCTGTGTGTGTGTGTGTGTGTGTGTGTGTGTGTGTGTGTGTGTGTGTGTGTGGGGTGTGTGTGTGTGTAGACATGTGATTTGTTAATTTTTATGTAAACGGTTGCATGCATGTAACTAATTTGAATGAAAGCACTTTGATTTGTGTACTCTACAAGATTCAGCGCTATATAAATCCCATATTATTATTATTATTACTCCTTTTACAACTACTGCTACTACCCCCATTACTACTTCTACTACTACTACTACTACTACCACTACTACTACTACTACTACTGCTCCTACTCTTACTAATACATCAAGGTACTTAGAAAAAAATCTTAATGGACATGTACAGAAACTTGTAAATCACAGTGTGCTTACTGTCTTTGATTCTTAAGTGTGAGACAGTGCATGACAGAGTGCATGACAGAGTGCATGTTCTTGTCTATCAAAATGTTAAGCTGTAAAACGCCTGACCAAAACAACAAATGGCACTTTGATTTACCTTGTGTGCTTCCACTGGCTTGTGCCACGTCCTCAGGCATTGAAGTACCTAGGACGGGCACAGCGTCGATGGTTGTAGTGATCTGAGGCGTTGCGTTTCATGGTGGTGTCTTCTGTGGTGTTGTATTTGATGGTGTTGTTTTCCGAAGTAATGTTGTTCATGGTGTTGTCTTCCCTGATGCTGTATTTGATGGTGTTGTCTTCTGGGGTGGTATCTTCCATAGTGATGTCTTCCATGGCGTTGTCTTTGATGCTATGTTCTGTGGTATTACCTTCCGCGGTGTTGTCTTCTGTTGTGTTGCTTCTGTGTCGTTGCCTTCTGTGGTGATTTCTTATTTGGTGTGCTTTTCCATGTGTTGTCTTGCATGGTGTTGTCTTCTGTTAAGTTCTTTTTCTTTGAAGGAGTTGTCTTTGTTGATGTTGTCCGCTGTTGTGTTCTTTTTCGTGGTGTGGACTTGTGTGTTCTGGCTTCCGTGGTGTTGTCTTCCATGGTGCTGTCTTGCGTGGTGTTGTCTCTTTGGCGTTTTATTATGCTTTGTTTTATGAAGTGTTGTTTTCTGTGGTACTGGATAGTTTCTTTGGCGTGGTTTTCTGTAACATAACAAGAACAATTTTATGAAATATAGTAATGATACTACTACTGCTACTACTACTACTACTCGTACTACTACTACTACTACTACTACTATTTCTACTGCTATTACTTCTACTGCTACTCTACTACTACTTTCACCACTACTACCTCTACTTCTACTACTACTACTACGCCTACTATTTAGCAATGTTCTTTGAAAAACAACTCAACAGACATGTACACAAACTTTTAACTCATAGTCTGCTTACTGTCTCTGATTTCCAAAGTATGACGTGTAAGACTAAGTGCATGTTCTTGACTCTCAGAATGTTCAGCTACAGAATGCCCAACAAAAATAACAAATGACACACTGATATACCTTTTTATGTGCTTCCACTGGCTCGTACCGCGTCCTCAGGCATTGAAGTACCTAGGACGGGAACAGTGTTGATGGTTGTAGTCATCCAACGTGTTGTCTTCCATGGTGTTGTTTTCTGATGTGTTGTCTTTTACGGCGATGTCATCTGAGGCGTTCATTTTGATAGCGTATTGCATAGTTCTAGTCTTCCATGACTTCCTAATCTGGAATATAACAATAATCGCATTACTGCATTTATCATACTCACACTACTACTAGAACTACTATTAGAGCTACTGCTATTACTCCAATTACTACTTCTACCACTACTACTACTACCACTACTGCTACTACTACTCCTACTTCTACATCAAGAAAAAAATCTTTATGGACATGTACACAAACTCTTAGAAAAAGAATCATTATGGACATATACACAAACTCGTAAATCACAGTGTGCTTACTGTCTTTGACTCCCATGTCTGAGACAGAATGCATGTTCTTGTCTCTCAAAATGTGAAACTTCGGAACACCCAACCAAAATAACAAACGAAACACCGATATACCTTGTTGTGTGCCTCCACTGGCTTGTGCCGCGTCCTCAGGCATTGGAGTACCTAGGACCGGAACAGTGTCGATGGTTGTGGTGTTCTGAGGTGTGTTTCATGGTGATGTCTTCGGTAGTGGTGTCTTCCATGGTGTTGTCCTCTGATACTGTATTTGATGGTGGTGTCTTCGGGGTGGTATCTTCGATGATATTATCTAGCATGGTAATGTCTTCCATGGCGTTGTCTTTGATAGTGTTTTCTTTGGTATTTCCTTCTGCGGTGTTGTCTTCTGTTGTGTTGCTTCTGTAACGTTGCCTTCTGTGGCACTGTCTTATTTAGTGTGGTTTTCCATGTGTTGTTTCCTATGCCGTTGTCTTCCATGGTGCTGTCCTCTGTTGTGTTGTTTATCTTTTAAGGTGTTGTCTTTGCTGCTGGTGTCCTCTGTTGTGCTCTTTTTCGTGGTGCTGATTTATGTATTCTGTATTCCGTGGTGTTGTCTTCTTAGGCGTTGAATTGTGTTGGTGTCTCCTGTTGTGTTACTTCTGTGGCGTTGCATTCTGTGGTGATGTCTTTTATGGTGTGCTTTTCCATGTGCTGTTTTCCCTGGTGTTGTCTTCTGTTAAGTTGTTTTACTTTCAAGGAGTTGTCTTTGCAGGTGTTGTCCTCTGTTGTATTCTTTTTCGTGGTGTGGACTTGTGTGTTTTGACTTTCATGGTTTTGTCTTCCATGGTGCTGTCTTGCGTGGTGTTGTCTTCTTTGGTGTTTTATTCTGTTTTGTCTTCTGAAGTGTTTCTTCTGTGGTGTTGGGTCGTTTCTTTGGCGTGGTTTTCTGTAATATAACGAAAACAATTGTACGAATTATAGTAATGATACTACCACTGCTGCCACTACTACTACTAGTACAACTTCTACTGCTATGTCTACTGCTATTACTACTACTGCTACTTCTACTATTACTACTACCACTAGTGGTACTACTTCAACTACTCCTTCTACTACTGGTACTACTTCAACTACTCCTTCTACTACTACTACATCTACAATATAGCAATTTTCTTTGAAAACAACTCAACAGACATTTACACAAACTTTGTAACTTATAGTGTGCTTACTGTTTCTTATTCCCAAGTATGACGTGTCAAAATAAGTGCATGTTCTTGACTCTCAGAATGTGCAGCTGCGGAACGCCCGACCAAAACGACACATGACATACTAATGTACCTTGTTGTGTGCTTCCACTGGCTCGTGCCGCGTCCTCAGGCATTGAAGTACCTAGGACGGGAACAAGGTTGATGGTTGTAGCCATCTAACGTGTTGTCTTCCATCCACGGTGTTGTCTTCCGATATGTTGTCTTTTATGGCGATGTCAACTGAGGCGTTGATTTTGATAGCGTATCGCATAGTTCTAGGCTTCCATAATTTCCGAATATGGAATGTAATAATCGTTTTATTGTATTTATAGTACCAACATTACCACAAGTACTCCTTGTACAACTACTGCTACTACTTCTATTACTACTCCTATTACTACTATTACTACTACTACATCAAGGTAATCTTAATGGACATTTATAGAAACATGTAAATCAGTGTGCTTACTGTCTTTGATTCCTAAGTGTGAGACAGAGAGCATGTTCTGGTCTATAAAAATGTTAAGCTGTGAAACGCACAACCAAAACAACAAATGACACACTGATGTACCTTGCTGTATGCTTCCACTGGCTCGTGCCGCGTCCTCAGGCATTGAAGTACCTAGGACGGGAACAGTGTCGATAGTTGTATTACTCTGATGCCTTGCCTTTCATGGTGGCGTCTTCTATGGTGTTGTATTTGATGGTGTTGTCTTCCGTAGTGACGTTTTTCGTGGTGTCGTCTTCCCTGATACTGTATTTGATGGTGATGTCTTCTGGGGTGATTCTTCCAAGGTATTGTCTTTCATTGTAATGTCTTCCAATGCAATGTCTTTGATGGTGTTTTCTGTGCTATTACCTTCCGTGGTGTTGTTTTTTGTTGTGTTGCTTTTGTGGCGGTGCCTTCTATGGTGTTGTCTTATTTGGTGTGCTTTTCCATTGTGTTGTCTTTGCTGGTGTTGTCCGTGGTGTTGTCTTCTGTTGTGTTGCTTCTGTGTCGTTTGCTGGTGTTGTCCCTGGTGTTTCTTCTGTTGTGTTGCTTCTGTGGTGTTGCATTCTGTGGTGATATCTTTTTTGGTGTGCTTTTCCATGTGTTGTTTTTCATGGTGTTGTCTTTGCTGGCGTTGTCTTCGGTTGTGTTGTTTTTCTTTGAAGGTGATGTCTCCGCAGTTGTTCTCTTTTGTGCTCTTTTTTTCTGGTGTTGACATATGTCTTCTGTCTTCCATGCTGATTTCTTCTGAGGTGTAGTCTCCCGTGGTGTTGTGTTTGATGACGTATTCCATGAATGTAGTCTTCTATGATGTATCAATCTGCAACAAAACAATTGTAAAAATTACAGCAACCATAATATAAAAACTATTACTACTGGACTACTACTAATACTAATAATACTACTACTACCAAAACTACTACCAGCACTACCACTACTACTACTACTACTCCTATTACTCCTACTACTACTACTAGTACTGATACTACTATATAACATGACACTGAAAAAACTGAGTAGATATACACAAACTTGACACACAGAATGAGCATTGTGTTTCCAGTTCCTAAGTATGATGTGTTAGAGGGCATGTTCTGGCCTCTCAGAATGTTAGCTATGGAAAGCCCGATGAAAAATAACACACTGATGTACCTTGTTGTGTGTTTCCACTGGCTTGTGCCATGTCCTCAGGCAATGAAGTACCTAGGACGGGAACAGGGTTGATGGTTGTAGTGTAGTTTTCCGTGGTGGTGTCTTCCATGATGCTGTCTTCTTTGTTGTTGTCTTCCATGACATTGTCTTCCAAGGTGTTGACTTCTGTAGTATCATCTTCCATGGTGTCTTCTTCCATGGCCTTGGGTAGCTTTTTGGGAGTAGTCTTCTGTAATATAAAAAAAACAATTAAGATATATAATAATGATACTACCACTGCTGATCCTTCTACTACTACTTAAACTACTACTACTATTTGTACTGATATTACTACTTCTACTACTACTACCACCACAACTGATACTACGTTTACTTCTACTACTACTACATGAGCCGCCGCTGTAGTCTAGTGGTTAGGGCGTTGGACTCGTAATCTTAAGGTTGCGGGTTCGATCCCAGCTTTCGGCTATGGCGCTGTGCCCTTGGAAAAGGCACTTTACGGCTATTTTCTCACCCCACCCAGGTGTAAAAGGGGTAACAACCTTGTTTTGGGGGTTAACCCTGCGATAGACTGGCGTCCTATCCAGAGGGAGTCTATGACTCTCAGTCACTTAACGCCACAGAAACCGGGATAAGCACCGGCCTGATGAGCCTTAGGCTCGGGACAGACTAATTCTTTTTTTAACTACTACATCTACTATATCAATGTCCTTGGAAAAAATCTCAACAGACATGTACACAAACTTGCAACACATAGCGTGCTTACTGTTTCTGATTCCTAAGTATGATGTGTCAGAGCAAGTGCATGTTCTTGACTCTCAGAATGTTCACCTGCGGAACGCCCACCCAAAACTACTTGACACATTGATGTACCTTGTTACGTGCTTCCACTGGCTTGTGCCGCGTCCTCAGGCATTGAAGTACCTAGGACGGGAACAGTGTTGATGGCTGTAGTCCTCCATCCTGTCATCTTCTATGGTTTTGTCTTTCATGGCGTACTATTTAGTGCTGTTGTGTTCAGGATGTCGTCTTCCGTGGTGTTGTCTTCCGTTTTCTATAGTGTTGTGTTTGATGTCTTTGTCCTGTGGTGATGTATTCTGTGGTGTTGTCTTCCGTGGTGTCTTCTAGTGTTGTATTTGATGGCGTTTTCCCGTGGCGTTTTCGTCCATGGTGTTGTCTTCTAATATCTTGTCTTGAATGGTGTTGTCATTAAAGGTGTTATTTGTGATATCGTATTTCATGGTTCAATCTTCCATCATTTCCGAATCTGAAATATAACAACAACAATCGTATTATTGTAATTACCATGCCATCCCTAATACTAGCACTACTATTACAACTACTGCTAAGACTACTACATCTATTGCTACTACTACTACTTCTATTATTACTACTACCACTGCTATTACCACTGTGTCTACTATGACTACTAATACTTGTACTATTATATCAAAGTACTCGGATAAAATCTTAATTGACACGTTCACATACTTGAAACTCAGAGTGTGCCTACTGTCTTTCATTCTTAAGTATGTGTCAGACAGAGTGCATGTCCTTGACTCTCAGAATGTTCAGCTGCGGTACACCCAACCAAAACAAAAAATGACACTTATGTACCTTGTTGTGTGCTTCCACTTGCTCGTGCCGCGTCCTCAGGCATTGAAGTACCTAGGACGGGAACATGTTGATGGTTGTTGTCTTCCGTGGTGTTGTCTTCAGTGGTGTTGTCTTTTCCATGGTGCTGTCTTTGCGAGTGTTGTCTTTGATGACGTTTTCCCTGGAGTTGTCCATCAGATTACTGTTTTCAATGGTAATGTTTTTATTGGTATTGTCTTTCGTAATATTGTCTTTCGTGGCGTTTTCTGCTACAGTGATGTCTCTCGTGGTGTAGGCTTCAATGGTTTTATCTTCCATGGTGTTGTCTTTCGTGGCTTTTTTCTTCCGTGGTGTTGTGTTTCTAGGTGTTGTCTTCTGGACTATTATTTTCCGTAGTGTTGTTTATCCGTGCTGTTGCCTTTCATGGTATTGTCTTTCACGATATTGTGTTCCATTGCATTTCCTGCCATAGTTATATCTTCCATGGTATTGCCGTCATCTTCGATGGTGTTTTCTTTATTGGTGTGTCTTCTCTGGTGTTGTCTCCCGTGGTGATGCCTTTCATATTGTATTCCATTGTTTTCCAAGTATTCCTATGGTGTTGTCTTTGGCAGTGTTGCCTTCTGTGGTGCTATCTTTCATGGCTATATTTACTGTGGTATTGTCTTCTGTGGTATTGTTTTTCATTGTGTTGTCGTCTGTGGAACTGTCTATCATGGTATTGTCTTCTTTGGTAGCGACTTCCATCGTGTTGTCTTCCGTGGTGTTGTTTTCTGTACTATTTTCTGTGGCTTTGTATTCTGTATTGTCTTTTGTGCTATTTCTTCCATGGTGATGTCTGTTTGGGTAGTCTTCCATGGTGTTGTTTAGTAGTCTTCGATGTTGTTTTCCTTTGTGGTGTTGTCTTCGGTGGTATTGTCCCCCATGAACTTGTCTTCCAAGGTGCTGCCTTCTGTAATATTACCTTCCACGGCGTTGTCTTCTGTGCTATTTTCTTCTGTGCTCCATGGTAGTGTTTTCTGTGGTAGTATCTTTCAGGGCGTTGCCTTCTGTGGTATTCTTTTGTAGTATTCTCTTCCATGGAGTTGTCTCATATGGTTTTGATTTTCATGCTATTATCTTCCATAGTGTTGTCTTCTGCTATATTCTCTTTGTTGTCCTCTGCTATATTCTCCTGTTGACTTCCATGGTGATTTTTGTCGTATTATATTCTAAGGCGTTGTCTTTTGTGAAATTCGTCTTCTGTGGTATTCCATGGCGTTGGGTAGTTTCTTTGGGGTATTTTTCTGTAATATAAAAAAACAATTGTATGAATTACAGTAATAGTACTACAACTGTTACTGCTACTACTACTTGTACTACTACTATTTCTACCGCTATTACAACTACTGTTACTTTTACTACTAATACCACCACTACTGGTATTTTTACTACTACTTTTTGTACTACAACTTCTACTATAATAGCAATGTCCTTAGAAAAAATTCAACAGCTATATACACAAACTTGTAACTCATAGTCTGCTTACTGTCTATGATTCCTAAGTGTGATGTGTCAGAGCAAGTGCATGTTTTTAACTCTCAGAATGTTCAGCTGCACAACGCCCAACCAAAATAACAATGACATACTGATGTACCTTGTTGTGTGCTTCCACTGGCTGGTGCCACGTCCTCAGGCATTGAAGTGCCTAGGACGGGAACAGTGCTGATGGTTGTAGTCATCCAACGTGTTGTCTTCCATGGTGTTGTCTTCCGATGTGCTGTCTTTTATGGCCATGTCTTCTTAGGCATTTAATTTGATAGGGTATTGCATAGTTCCTGGCTTCCATGATTTCCGAATCTGGAAAAGAACAATTGAATTACTTTTTTTATAATACCAACATTAACACTAGAACTACTTTTACAACTTGTGATACTACTCTTATTACTACTTTTACTCCTATTACTACTACAACTTTCTACTACTACTACTACTACTCTTACTAATACATCAAGGTAATTAGAAAAAAATCTTCATGGACATGTACAGAAACGTGTAAATCACAGTGTGCTTACTGTCTTTCATTCCCAAGTGTGAGACAGAGTGCATGTTCTGGTCTATTAAAATGTTAAACTGTGAAACGCACAACCAAAACAATGAATGCCACACTGATGTACCTTGTTGTGTGCTTCCACTGGCTCGTACCGCGTCCTCAGGCATTGAAGTACCTAGAACAGGAATGGTGTCAATAGCTGTAGTGTTCCAAGGCATTCTGTTTCATGGTGGTGTCTTGTATGGCGTTGTATTTGATGGTGTTGTCTTCCGAAGTGGTGTCTTTCATGGTGTTGTCTTCCCTGATGCTGTATTTGATGATGTTGTCTTCTGTGGTGTATCTTCCATTGTATTGTCTTTCATGGTAATGTCTTCCATGGCGCTGGCTTTGATGGTGTTTTCTGTGGTATTAACTTCCGTGATGTTGTCTTCTGTTGTGTTGCTTCTGTGTCGTTGCATTCTGTGGCGATGTCTTTTTTGGTTTGCTTTTCCATGTGGTGTTTTGCATAATGTTGTCTTCTGTTAAGTTGTTTTCCTTTGAAAGAGTTGTCTTTGCTGATGTTGACCTCTGTTGTGTTCTTTTTCGTGGTGTGGACTTATGGCTTTTGGCTTCCGTGGTTTTGTCTTCCATGGTGCTGTCTTGCATGGTGTTGTCTTCTTTGGAGTTTTATTGTGCTTTGTTTTATGAAGTGTTGTCTTCTGTGGTGTTGAGTCGTTTCTTTGGCGTGGTTTTCTGTGACACAACAAAAACAATTGCACACATTATAGTAATGATACTACCACTGCTGCCACTATTACTACTAGTACTACTACTATTTCTACTGCTATTACTACAACTGCTACTTCTACTACTACCACTACTGGTACTACTTCAACTACTACTACTACTACATCTACTATATAGCAATACTCTTTGAAAACAACTCAACAGACATGTACACAAACTTGTAACTCATAGTCTGCTTACTGTGTCTGATTCCCAAGTATGACGTGTCAGAATAAGTGTATGTTCTTGACTCTCTACGTTCAGCTGCAACACTCAACCAAAATAATAAATGACACACCGATGTACCTTGTTGTGTGCTTCCACTGGCTCGTGCCGCGTCCTCAGGCATTGAAGTACCTAGGACGGGAACAAGGTTGATGGTTGTAGCCATCTAACGTGTTGTCTTCCATCCACGGTGTTGTCTTCCGATGTGTTGTCTTTTATGGCGATGTCATCTGAGGCGTTGATTTTGATAGCGCATTGCATAGTTCTAGGCTTCCATAATTTCCGAATCTGGAATATAACAACAATCGTTTTACTGTATTTATAATACCAACATTAAGACAAGTACTCCTTTACAACTACTGCTACTACTTCTATTACTACTTCTATTTTTACTCCTATTACTGCTACTACTACTACTATACAACTACTACTACTACTACATCAAGGTAATCTTAATGGACAAGTACAGAAACATGTAAATCAGTGTGCTTACTGTCTTTGATTCCCATGTGTGAGACAGAGTACATGTTCTGGTCTATAAAAATGTTAAGCTGTGAAACACACAACCAAAACAACAAATGACATACTGATGTACCTTGCCGTGTGCTTCCGCTGGCTCGTGCCGCGTCCTCAGGCATTGAAGTACCTAGGACGGGAACGGTGTCGATAGTTGTATTGTTCTGATGCCTTGCCTTTCATGGTGGTGTCTTCTATGGCGTTGTATTTGATGTTGTCTTCAGAAGTGATTTTTTCGTGGCGTCATCTTCCCGGATACTGTATTTGATGCTGTTGTCTTCTGGGGTGGTATCTTCCATGGTATTGTCTTTCATGGTAATGTCTATCATGGCATTGTCTTTGATGGTGTTTTCTGTGCTTTTACCTTCTGTGGTGTTGTCTTCTGTTGTGATGCTTCTGTGGCTGTGCCTTCTATGGCGTTGTCTTATTTGGTGTGCTTTTCCATGTGTTGTTTTCCATGGTGTTGTCCGTGGTGTTGTCTTCTGTTGTGTTGCTTCTGTGGTGGTGCCTTCTATGGCGTTGTCTTATTTGGTATGCTTTTCCATGTGTTGTTTTTCACGGTGTTGTCTTTGCTGGTGTTGTCTTCGGTTGTGTTGTTTTTCTTTGAAGGTGTTGTCTTTGCGGTTGTTGTCCTGTGTTGACATATGTGTTCTGTCCTCCGTGGTGTTGTCTTCCATGGTACTGTCTTCGATCGTGCTATCTTTCATGGTGTTTTCTTCCATGGTGTTTTCTTCTGAAGTGTTGTCTTCCATGGTGTTGTCTTTGATGACGTATTCCATGAATGTAGTCTTCCATGATGTATCAATCTGTGACAAAACAACAATATTAAAAATTACAGCAATCATAATATCAAAACAAATACTACTGGACTAGTACTAATACTACTACTACCAGCACTACTACTATTACTAGTACCAGTACTAATGCTACCACCATTTCTTCTAGTACTGTTACTTCTATATAGCATGACACTGAAAAAACAACAACTGAGTAGATGTACACAAACTTGACACACAGAAAAAGCTTCTTTAGTTATGGAAAACCTGATGAAAAATAACAAATGACACACTGATGTACCTTACAGTGAGCTTCCACTGGCTCATGCCACGTCCTCAGGCATTGAAGTACCTAGGACGGGAAAAAGGTTGATGGTTGTAGTATAGTCTTCGTGGTGGTGTCTTCAATGATGCCATCTTCCATGATGTTGTCTTCTATGGTGTTGTCTTCCATGATGTTGTCTTCCAAGGTGTTGACTTCTGTATGTGTTATCTTCCATGGTGTCTTCTTTGATGGGATTGGGTAGCTTTTGGGGAGTAGCCTTCTGTAATATAGGAAAAACAATTGTAAGAATTATAGTGATGATACTACCACTGCTGATCCTACTACTATTACTTGTACTACCACTACTATTAAATTTCGACTGCTATAATTACTACTTCTACTACTACTACCACTACAACCGGTATTATTTCTACAACTACTACATCTACTATATTAATAATGGCAATGTCCTTGGAAATAATCTTAAACAGAAATGTACACAAACTTGCAACTCTTAGTGTGCTTACTGTTCTGATTCCTAAGTATGATGTGTTAGAGCAATTGGATGTTCTTGACCCTCAGAATGTTCACCTGCGGAACGCCCAACCAAAAGAACAAATAATACATTGATGTACCTTGTTGTGTGCTTCCACTGACTTGTGCCACATCCTCAGGCATTGAAGTACCTAAGACGGGAACAGTGTTGATGACTGTAGTCCTCCATGCTGTCATCTTCTATGGTTTTATCTTTCATGGCGTACTATTTAGTGCTGTTGTCTTCCAGGATGTCGTCTTCTATGTCGCTGTCTTCCAATGTCTTGTCTTCTATGGTGTTGCCATTAGATGTGTTATTCCTGATAGCGTATTTCATAGTTCAAACTTCCATCATTTCCAAATCTGGAATATAACAACAACAATCGTATTATTGTAATTATTATGCCATTATTACTACTAGTACTACTATTACAACTACTGCTAAGACTACTACATCTATTGCTACTACTACTACTTCTATTACTTCCACTACTACTACTGTCTCTACTACGACTCCTTCTACTTCTACTACTATATCAAAGTACTCCAAAAAAAAATCTTAATGGACATGTACACTAACTTGAAACTCAAGAGTTCCTGCCTTTCACTTCTAAGTATATGTCAGGCAGAGTGCATGTTCTTGACTCTCAGAATGTTCTGCTGTGGAACACCCAACTAAATCAACAAATGACATACTGATGTACCTTGTTGTGTGCTTCCACTGGCTCGTGCCGCGTCCTCAGGCATTGAAGTACCTAGGACGGGAACGGTGTTGATGGTTAGTCGTTCGTGGTGTTGTCTTCCGTGGTGTTGTTTCCATGGTGTTGTCTTCAAGGTTTTCTTTTCCGTTGTATTGTCTTTGATGAAGTTGCCTTCCGTGGTCTTGTCTTTGAGGGTGTTGCCTTTGATGACGTTTTCCCTGGAGTTGTCCATCAAGATTAATCTCTTCCATGGTGTCTTCCATGGTAATGTTTTTCATGGTATTGTCTTTCATAATATTGTCCTCTGTAGCGTTTTCTGCTACAGTGATATGTTTCGTGGTGTTGTCTTCAATGGTATTATCTTCTATAGCATTGTCTTTGGTGGTTTTGTCTTCCGGGCTGTTGTCTTCCATGGTGTTGTTTTCCGTGTTGTTACCTTTCATGATGTTGTCTTTCATATTTTCTTCCATGGCCTTTCCTGCCATAGTGATATTGTACGTGGTGCTATCTTCCATGGTGTTTTCTTCCATTGTGTTGTCTTTGACGGTGTTTTCTTAGGTAATGTTTTCTTTATTTGTGTTGTCTTCTGTGATGTTGTTTTCCGTAGTGTTGTCTTTCATATTGTCTTCCATTGTTTTCCAAGTATTTCCATGGTGTTGTCTTCGGGGGTGTTGCCTTCTGTGGTGCTGTCTTTTATGACTTTGTCTTTCATGGTGTCGTCTTCTGTGGTATTTTCTGTGGTGTTTTCTTTTGTGGCGTTGGGTAGTTTTTTGGCGTAGTTTTCTGTAAGATAACAAAAAACAATTGTAAGAATTACAGGAATGATACTACCACTGCTGCTACTACTACTACTCGTATTACTACTATTTCTACTGCTATTACTACTACTGCTACTTCTGCTACTACAACTACTACCGCCACTAATTGTACTACTTCTACTACTACACTTCTTCTACTGCATCTACGTTATAGCAATTGTTCTTGAAAAAAACCTCAACAGACATGTACACAAACTTTTAATTCGTATTGTGCTTACTGTCTTTTATTCCCGAGTATCATGTCTCGAAACAAGTGCATGTTCCTGCGTAACGCCCAACCAAAACAACAAATGACACACTGATGTACCTTGTTGTGTCCTTCCACTGGCTCGTGCCGCGTCCTCAGGCATTGAAGTACCTAGGATGGGAATAGTGTTGATGGTTCAAGTCTTCCATGGCGTTATCTTCTCTGAATTTGTCTTCCATGGTGTTCTATCTAGCGGAGTTGTCTTCGAGGATGTCATCTTCCGTGGTGTTGTCTTCCATTTTCTCTAGTGTTGTATTTGAATCCTTTGTCCTGTGGTGATGTCTTCTGTGGTGTTGTCTTCCGTGGTGTCTTCCTAAGGGAAGTTGAGTGAGATAATGTCTTTTGTGATGTTGTCCGATATAGTGTTTTCTCTCTTGGATTTTCTTTGATGGTGCGGTCTTCCATGGTGTCTTTCGTGAAGTTGTCTTTAATGGCGTTTTCTTCCGTGGCGTTGTTTTTGAAAGCTTTGTGTTCTTTTGCATTCTTTAGGGTGGTGTTGTCTTCCATGGTGTTTTCTGTGCTGTCTTCTTAAGGGACGTTGTGTGATATGTCTTCTGTGCTGTTGTTTTTGATCTTGTTGTCTTTGAATATCTTTTCATTGCTGTTTTTTCTGATGTGTTGTCTTTATGGTGTTGTCATCAGAGGTGGTGATTTTCATGGCGTATTTCTTAGTTCTAGGCTTCCATGATTTCTTAATCTGGAATAAAACAATGATCGTATTACTGTATTTGTAATACCAAAAATGCTATAGTTCTATTGTTACAACTACTACTAATTCTTCTACTGCTACTACTACTATTACTGTTACACTACTACTACAGTTACTACGTTTTACGTTACGTTACGTTTTACATACGTTAAAACCCCCGTTCCACCTTTCGGAAGAGTAGGCCATCGTGTGCCGGTAGGAGCGGATGACAAAATTATAACAAACCAGCATGCACACAGGTGTCGTGTTTAGACACCATCCCTGAGGAAAAAATCCCAGAGCGGCTCGGGGCTGTAGGTAATGGCAACGTTCTGGTGGCTCCTGCGACGGTACTGGAACCATTCGTATCGGTCAATGCCCTTCCAATGGATCATTCCAGTGCCGTGGAGAGGGGGGTCTGCTGCATGGGTAACAACTTGCCCTCCATACATACTTGCCCAGGCTTTGCGCTCTAAAGACTAGAGCGCAACTCCTTAGTCTTCCGCGACTGATGAGTGCCTACAAACTACTAACTAACATACATCAAAATACTAAGAAAAAATGTGTTGTCTTTTGACTCCCAAGTGTGAGACAGAGTGCAGGTTCTTGTCTCTCAAAAAAATAATCTGCGGAACGCCTAACCAAAACAATAAAACACACTGATTTACCTTGTTGTGTGCTTCCACTGGCTCGTGCCGCGTCCTCAGGCATTGAAGTACCTAGGACGGGAACTGTGTCAACTGCTGTAGTGTTCTGAGGCATTCTGTTTCATGGCTGGTGTCTTCTGTGGTCTTGTATTTGATGGTGTTGTCCTTCGTAGTGGTGTCTTCTATAGCGTTGTCTCCTCTGATACTGTATTTGATGGTGGGTCTTCTGGGGTGGTATCTTCCATGGTGTTGTCTAGCATGGTAATGTCTTCCATGCGTTGTCTTTGATGGTGTTTTCTGTGCTATTACCTCCCGTGGTGTTGTCTTCTGTTGTGTTGCTTCTGTGGCGGTGGCTTCTATGGCGTTGTCTTATTTGGTGTGCTTTTCCATGTGTTGTTTTCCATAGTGTTTGTCTTCTGTTGCGTTGTTTTTCTTTGAAGGTGTTGTCTTTGCTGGTGTTGTCCTCTTTTGTGCTCTTTTTCGTAGTGTTGACATTATGTGTTCTGTCTTCCGTGGTGTTGTCTTCCGTGGTGTTGTCTTCCATGGTACTGTCTTCCATGGTGCTGTCTTCCATGGTGTATCTAGGTCTTCTCCATGATGCTATCTTCCATGGTGTTTTCTTCCATGGTGTTTTTTTCTGAAGTGTTGTCTTCCGTGGTGGTGTCCTTGATGACGTATTCCATGAATGAGTCTTCCATGAAGTATCAATCTGCGACAAAACAACAATTGTAAAAATTACAGCAATATAATATAAAAACATTTACTACTGGACTAGTACTAATACTACTATTACCAGCACTACTACTATTACTACTGCTATTACTATTACTATACTACTACTACAACTACTAGTACTGCTACTTCTATATAGCATACATGGAAAAAAATTGAGTAGATATTCACAAAACTTGACACACAGAATAAGCTTTGTGTTTCCAATTCTACGTATAATGTGTTAGAGGGCGTTTCTGGACTCTCAGAATGTTTAGCTATGGAAAGCCCGAGGAAAAATAACAAATGGCACACTGATGTACCTTACAGTGAGCTTCCACTGGCTCGTGCCACGTCCTCAGGCATTGAAGCACCTAGGACGGGAACAGTGTTGATGGTTGTAGTAGTAGTTTTCCGTGGTGGTGGTTTCTATGATGCTGTCTTCCATGTTGTTTGTCTTCTATGGTGTTTGTTTTCCTGATTTTGTCTTCCAAGGTGTTGACTTCTGTGTATTATCTTCCATGGCCTTTTTGGTGGAGCTTTTTGGGAATAGTCTTCTGTAATATAAAAAAACAATTGCAAGAATGATAGTAATATATTCCACTGCTGATCCTACTAACTACTACTTGTTACTACTGCTACTATTTCTACTGCTGATACAACTACTCTTCTACTACTACTACCACCTCAACCGGTATACTTCTACTACTACTACATAGCAATGTCTGGGAAAAAATCTCACAGACATGAACACAAACTTGCAACAATAGTGTGCTTACTGTCTCTGATTCCTAAGTATGATGTGTCAGAGCAAGTGCATGTTTTGACTCTCAGAATGTTCAGCCTGCGAACCCAACCAAAACTACATGACACATTAATGTACCTTTTGTGTGTTCCACTGGCTTTGTGCCCGTCCTCAGGCATTGAAGTACCTAGGACGGGAACAGTGTTGATGGCTGTAGTCCTCCATGCGTCATCTTCATGGTTTTGTCTTCCATGGTGTACTGTTTAGTGTGTGTCTTCCAGGATATTATCATCCTGTGGTGTTGTCTTACGTTGTCTTCTAGTGTTGTATTTGATGGCGTTTTCCCGTAGTGTTGTCTCTGTGGTGTTGACTTCCGTGGTCTTGTCTTCCGTGGTGTTCTCTTCAGGGCCGTTGTGCGATAATTATATTCTTCTGTGGTGTTGTCCAAAATCTGTAACTATCCCCATCCACTCACACATACTCAAATCATACCTCTTCCCCCAACTTCCTACCATTCTGCCCTCAGCCTTCCTACACCTCTTTCCCTAAAATTCCCCCTACACCAACCCCCAAAAGAAAATAGATACCATCGTGTCAGCATGTACCAAACTGTCTACTTGCCTTTTGTGTCCCATGACGGACCAGGATTAGTGTAACGGTTAGTGTGAGGATTAATGTGAACAGTCAGCAAAAAAGGGTAGAGTCAGTTGTCTTGGAAAGCATGTGGACACAGAAGCATGTAGAACGGATGGTACGTAGCTGTAAACACTGCTACCAGTTAAGAAAACTTTCCTGTTTGGATTTTAATTTTTTTTTTTATCACACTTTCTAGCTCTGCTATCAGCAAAGCATCTTCTGAATAAAGGCTTTTGAATACTTGTATCCATTTAAAAAAAAAAAAAAGGCAACCCAAAATGAACCATCTGAATTTGGGTTTTTTTTAATTAAGGTCAAAATCAACGGTATGATTTTTTTTTTTTAAAAGGCCAAAACTCAATGTGAGATTTCGGTTTGAAAGCTACAGCCAAAATCAACCTGATGAAAAAATCTATCACAATCAGCGCCCTCTTTTCCCTGTCCCCACTTATCTAAATGTGTATCCTGTCCCCTCTTTTTTATTGCCACCCCATTCAAAACACACACACACACACACACACACACACACACACACACACACACACACACACCACATTATTATATATATATATATATATATATATATATATATATATATATATATATATATATATAATATATATCATATATATTAAAAAGGCACGGGATTGCCTAGTGGTCAGAACATTGCGCTTGCAATTTGACGATCCGGGTTCGATTCCCGGTAGAGGAGATTTTTCTCCTGGAGTTAACATCAGTGCCGATTCCACTCTCCCCAAAGTCCTTCGGATGAGACTATAACCCAAGGCCTCCCCTCCCTCCAAGTTCTTTTTTCCCAGCACAATGTATGTTGCACGCAGGACCTCAGTTTATCGTCTCAGCCGAACGATTAGCGTCCTGACCACCTCCAACGGTCTAGCGCAATGGATGGGAAGAAAAGTCTGGGATCAGATGGAAATAGATTCAACATTTGTCTGGTTTTGAGCGATACAGGGAGGAAGGGGTTTATTTTCAGGATAGTAGAATAAGCACTCATGTGCTTCTTCACATCTAGTCCCCGTGTGTATGCAGTTTTGTCAAATTTGTTATCCGTTCCCACTGGCACACAAGGGCCAACTCTTCCAAAAAGCCGAATAAATTTTAACATATGTGGAGAGGGAGAGAAAGAGAGAGAGAGAGAGAGAGAGAGAGAGAGAGAGAGAGAGAGAGAGAGAGAGAGAGAGAGAGAGAGAGAGACAGACAGACAGACAGACAGACAGACAGACAGACAGACAGACAGACAGACAGAAACAGAGACACAGAGAGAGAGAGAGAAAGAGAGAGAGAGAGTGCGTGCGTGTGTGCGTGCGTGCGTGCGTGTGTGCGTGCGTGCGTGCGTGTGTGCGTGCGTGCGTGCGTGCGTGCGTGCGTGCGGTGTGTGTGTGTGTGTGTGTGTTCGTGCGTGTATGCGTGTGTGGATGAATGCTAAATCCTTATGCACAAATATGCGGCTCTGACATACAGAAGTACCTGTAAAACACACTGATGTTCAGCGAAAGTGAATGTAACTGAAAGGGACCAAAACGGGTTACACTGATGCAAGTAGGATTTTCGGCTGTAGGCACCACAATTTAGAGCAGCAGGTCACTGACGGAAAAGCTCATTTCATTTCATGTTGTTTATAGCCCTGTGGACTACGAAAGCCATATCAGGACTGTAATATCATTTAGTTTCAATGGCTCCAGTAGAATTCCTTTCAAGTTCAAAGCCCAATCCCTTCAAATATCCAACACAGCCAATAGGAAAACAAAACCCGATTAAATGACATACCTACTTCACTTCGTTCCTTGTGACGCCTATTTGAAGAGATTTTTCGTCAATGAAGTTGTGGGTTCGAAACACAGTGGTGTCTGAGGATATAAGGGTGGGGATTTTTACGACCCTCCAGGTCAGCTTCAAGTGCAGTCCTGCCAGTGCCTTTATTCCTTTTCGTGCATATAGGCCTACACATGCAGAAGATCAAATATGCACGCTAAAGATCCCCTAATTCATGTAAGCATTCTGTGGGTTACATACCCTGCATACATCCATGAAGTCGGAATAAGGCTACCTTCATGATGGGTAAAAACGGTTGTATACATAAGATCGCACACAAAATAGGCGAACCTCGTTGCTCTAGCCCAGGAACGAGAAAAAAAAACACACCCCAAAACCCACATCACACCTAAATATCCAAATATCTACATAAAACGATCATACTCACAATGAGATTTTCCTTTCAGCCCCACGTCACACTGCAATCGCATCCACAGCTGCAAGAAGGTGGTTAGGTTTCTTGTTTTCATGAGGGGAAATCGTACTTTGGCTTCTGATCCTGTGGCCTTCTGCTGATGAGTTAGCGGCCAGTCAAAAATCATCCCAAGCTTGGTGGGGTTATTGAGCAATGTGCGTCGGTCTGTTGGTGTGCAGAGCGGCCTTCTGTTCTTTTGTTGGAAAGCTGAAGATCGTGTATTTCGCCTTTCCGATGTGTTCCTGTGAGCATAAAATGTTTTCGTTGGTTTTGATTATCACTCCATTCCAATTGGTGATTAGCACTCTGTGTTCTATTGGATTTTTATTGCATCTCACTTTAAGTACGCGTGTACCTAGGGCGTATCCGTGTGCGCGCGAGTGCGTGCGGCAAGGTTTCACGTGCATCCTTGCAAGTGTGTATGCGTGTCATGTCTATGCATGTGCGTATAAGTGTCGGGCGTGCATGTGTGCATTTGAGCGTATGTAAAGTGTTATACTATCATGCATTTGTTTCGTTCTTTATGCAAGGCTGCAGTTATCTAGAATCTGCATGTGTGTTTGTTTTCTGCCGTAGAGTTTTTGTCTCTACGGAATTTTGCCACGGACAACCCTCTTGTTGCCGTGGGTTCTTTTACGTGCGCTTAATACTTGTTGTACACAGAACCTCTGTTTACCATCCGAAAGACTAGTACCAAGACCACCAATCATGGTCTAGTGGAGGGAGGGTGAAAGGTTCTAGCACAAATGGGAGATCAAACCCAAACTTCTCACTTTCTAGGCGTGCGCATTACGTTTGTGTTTAACTTACTTTCACTACACACTACCTTTAAAGTCTATTTTTTTAAAAATATACAAAACAAAACAGAGCAATTACATACTCAAAGAAAAGCACATTTTGTTGTTCCAGTTTTCTTATCAATGGGCGATTGATCATCACACACAACAGTTAATATCAGCTGGCCCAGCAGCACCAAAACAAAAAAAAATCCTAATGACACCTGTATGATAATTGTGGGTAGGGTACTGACATCATAATCTGTCAACAACAGTCGGTAGGTGTTTGAATCTCTAATGAGGTGTTTCTTTTATGGTATTTTCCTGCTTCAAGTCGTATGCAAGCCCATGTTGTTAAATACTCTTACACAAAACTTGAAAAAATCCTTTCAATTTTCACTGAAGAGTTGGTCTGCTACTGCCAGTGGTATGAACGGCACAGACATACCCAGCATACACCCTCCAACCTGGAGAGATTGGCTCTGCCAGATTCAGCTTGCCCTGATTGTAAAACGCATCGCCCCAAAGTTTCAGCGTGGTGCCTCCAACTCCTCAATGACTCCTCAATGCCGCTAGTAAAACAAACAATGAATTAAGACGGTGAGCGCTGTCAAAACGGCGATCAATGTGCGCTAGTATAACACTGAATTAAGATGGTGAGCGCTGGAGCAGTACAATAACACCATTCCCAAAAAGACCAAGATCACCTTAAACATACACTGACACTACACTCCAATCCAATCCAATCCAATCCAATTTAATCTTGTTCATAGCCCTGTCGACCACATAGGCCATATCGCGGGGCTGTAACCTTGTAAAATGTTTAATCTCATGAGAAAACCGTGCAACTAGACTATACAGATACGGCATGGGGTATAAAATAAGTTGTCGTTCCTTG
>CM060316.1:47672013-47697013 GCA_030674155.1 Stramonita haemastoma | reverse complement strand
ATTTCCCAAAACAAACTTCACATCAGCATTGGGATCAACATCCAGGCCAAGACATCCTGTCACAGTTCGCTTACCCGGCAGTTCCTTACACACTCTACTACCCCATTTCAACTCTCTGCTCGTAGTTGGAAAATAATTCATGTGCCTTCAGCTGTTTTCATAATGCGTAGTTTTGTGCATACATGCTATTGCTCATAGGTGAATGAATGATAACAAGCACAGCGTGCGTAGTTTGGATTTAGCATGAAATAAAATTAATAAAGTATCATTATATCAGTCTAACCATGGTATTCTTGTTACAGTACTATGTTAGGAAAGAGAACAGCAAACTATCAGGATTGTTGTGAGCAACGTGGTAAACTATTGTGTTTGCAGGGGCAGTTCTGTGGCATACATGGTCCAGCTGTTCTGCTCAGGGTGGCTGCTGTCCAGTCACCTGACATGGACCCTCAACAAATTGAATTAAGCTGAAGAACACCTCATTGTGCTTAGTTCTAGGCATTGATGGCTATGAATACACCCAGCAAGGAAAAAAGTATGATAGGAACAAGTATGGAGAAACTTGGGTTTGTATAATATAGGGAAGGGGCCGGAGGGAGTGTTTCTCGGAAGGCGGGAGAGAAATCTGGAACCCTTTGGTTTTCGCATCTGAAGATATGATGGACCACCCAACCATTCTCTACTGTGATAGTTTGAGATGGAGTAGCTCCTTTAGATCTGTTAGTAAACCCTCTTCCATTCACTGCATAACGCCTTAAAACAGCTGTGAATCCGAAACAAAATGCCATTCAGTCTACAAAATGATGTTGATTATCTAGCATTTGTCAGCTGTTTGGGTAGGTTGTTACCTCTGTATGGTGTACTGGTCATTTTTGTACTCAGTGCAGCTGAAGTGAAACAGACAACTGTATTGTGCTGGCACACTCTGTAGCTTGAAGCATCCATCAGTCTCAGAGGACTATGAAGTTGCGCTCATAGGCTGTAGAGCGCAAAGCCTAGGTAAGTAGGTCTGGAAGGCAAGCTGTTACCCATGCAGCAGACCCCCCTCCCTCCCTTTTACCTTTCCACGTCGCTGGAATGGTCTCATGGAAAGGCAATCGCCAAATCGAATGGTTCCAGTGCCTGTCGCAGGAACCGCCAGAACATTACCATATACAGCCCTGACCGCCCTGGGGACTCCAAGTCCCTGATTTTTCCTCAGGGATGGTGTCTAAACAGACACCTGTGTACATGCTGGTATTTATTTTTTTTACATCCGCTCCAATGGGCACACAATGGCCTGCTCTTTCGAAAGGTGGAACAGGGTTATAGTGTGCGTAAGTTGTTCTGCGTGTGCGAACGCACACGGCTCACGATTTATAGTCTCATCCGAATGACTTTGACATTCAGTTCTATTTTTTGGTCAAACTGGGAAGACAGGGCGAGGCTGGGAATCAACCCAGAACCTCACGGTTTACATGTTAGCAGGCGAACATCTTCACCATCCTGCCACCTTCCTTCCTCTTCTAAAAGAACCGAAAATCATGCTGACACTGTGGTTATGGAGATACACAGCTCATATGCAGCACATCAATATCTGTACTGAATATCTTTTAATATTCACTTTCCCCATATTATTTTCTGCTATTCCCAGCATCTCTAAACCATTGTCACATACCACTGAATAAGTTCCCTCAAACCTCTGTGCTTGCTTCCAGGGGAAAATAGATAATTGTCTACTTTTTACTGTATCATTTTGTTATTTAATTCCTTGCATACTTGCAGAGTGTTACTTTTTTGCTTTAGTCCATTGCAAATAATGCTGTGCGGTGAACAAGTGTCGGAATTCATCTTTCTAGTATATTATTTGCACAGTAAGAAATGATTTATATTTTTTATCATCACCATCTCTGATTGCTGTATCCAACAGTTTAGGCAGCTCTGTTGTAACAGAGTCTTGGAATGGTTTTCTTTGATGCAGAATGTTCACCCTTCACACTCATGAAGATAACATATGTCTGGAAGCTAACCTCTTTCTACTTTTCCCTGCAAAAAAGATTCTTCCCTCCCTTAAATGCAGTTGCTTTGTGCTGTCAAAAGTTGATTGCTTGATCAGTCTCTTGTTCTAATTAAAATTCCTGACTTATCTTATTGGGGATTGAATCACGTAAATCTACATATTCTTTCAGTCATATTTTTCATTATTATTTTTATTTCTTATTTATTCTTTTATATCGAGAAACAAATAAGCAATCATGGCTTTTTTTCATCACCGTGTATGCAGTTGAATATGTCATCTGTTCCCGGCACACATGGCTACTTTACGAAGGAACAGATTAAGGTGGCAAATGTTCTGGTGCGTTCGCACACGGTGCCTATGTCTATATGTCACTTGCAAGAGTCACAAAGTATAATATAAAGACAGTTTTCAATACATAAATATGGGTGATCTTGCTGATGACTTTTGTATGTTTTGACAGGCTTCTCACCTGTCCATTGGACCTAGCTGAATGGATATGTCACACCAGACTAACTTGGTAACTGTCAAAATGACACTCACAATTTCTCAGGTTGGGATTGTAAAGTATTCTTGAGTCTGATCATCATCATGTTGGATGTAAAATAAGTGTAAGCTGTAAAAACCATGTAAGCTGTTTAGTCCACAGAGAATTTAATTTTAATTCCTTTTACTAAGCTTTTCTGCTGTGAATCTAATGTTATGGTTCACACTTCATATTGTATGCCTTACCCCTTCAAATCATGTCATATCTTCAGGCCCCTGTGTGTGTGTGTTTTCTCACATGCTTGTCCTGGGCACAAGTTTCTTCTACTTCCAGAAACTGCCATATTGTGCCACTGAATGTGTGATGTTCAATACAAATTTGTTCTGTGCTAGACATTGGTATATGTGCAATGTGAAATGAATATGGTGTTCTGTACAGCTTGAAAACTGGATATTACTTGCTCTGAAGAATGATGAATACAAAATGTGTCCTTCTCAATCATGCATGGACACTGGACTGAAAGTCCTATTCTTTGGTGTGTTCATCTTATGTGCATGACGAACAAGTCATGTTTCTTGTATCTCAGGCTTTCACAGTGAGTTTCCAAATATAACACACACACACACACACACACACACACACACACACACACACACACACACACACACACACACACACACACACACACACTCTCTCTCTCTCTCTCTTTCTCATATCAAAATCATAATTTTTATGTCAAACTTGTGTGCCTTCCACCAATCATTAATTATGAAAATTCTTTGTCAAAGAAATCACAGAATGATGTGAATGCAAAACAACAACAATAAAAACAAAAAAAGGATGCAAGGAGCAAAAAAAAAAAAAAAAAAACCTGAAAGAAAGCGGGATAATATTATGCTGTACAAATATGCTGTACTCGTGGAAAATAGCTGAAATTTGCATGAAATTAATTGAATTCAAGAGTTCCAAGAACCTTAACACCAGCAGCTTCTTTTGGGAGTGTGGGACACTGAATTAGAATTTCGACAGGGTATTGGATTCTGCCTTGAGAAAAGGGTAAACACTTTGGTAAAATTGGGCCGGTGGGCAGTTGGTGGGAAACAGGAAAAGGCCTGGGCATATGGAGTGAGTGAATTGATCTCGATTTCAATGAATCACGGTAAGATCTTTGGTGTCCGCGGCACTTATTATGCATCATGCATGCATTCCAGATTTGATCTTTTTTCTTCTTCTTCTACCTTTTCTCGTATGATTGCTTCCTTATTCTTTAGTTTGATTTTTATCTACTTTTTTTCTGAACATTTCTTCAATTTGTAAACTTCTCCTTTTTTCTTTGGTTGTTTGTCATTTTTTTCTTTCTGTTTTCTTTTCTTTCCCCATCTCTATCTCCCCCCCCCCCCCCCCCCCCCCTTTTTTTTTTTACCCGATCTTCCATTGCTTCCATTATGTCATAACAACTTCCCCTTTCACCGGATCTTCCATTATCATGTCATAACTTCTCTCTCTCTCTTTGAGCATTTATTTTTAGCACATTGATTTTTTTTCTGTGGCCTGCCCATATAGGGCTTTTCAGTTTATATATATATTTTTTTTCAGTCCTGCTTTTTGTTTGCATCACCCACACACCCACCCTCCCTCTTTCTTCACAAGATAGATGGATAGAGGTTTACAAGTTGGCTTTTTTTTTTCATTTGCTTTTTACTTCCCAAATTTTTTTCTTTGCGTTTTTTTTTTTTCAAAACCATTACCAAAAATAAATGTATATATTATATATCAATTTTTATCAATTATTATTCTCTCTCGCTCTATGACTGCCTCTGTGTGAGTGTGCGAGTGTGTGTACATGTGTGTGTGTGTGTGTGTGTGTGTGTGTGTGTGTGTGTGAGAGAGAGAGTGTTTATGAGTGTGTTTGTGTGTGTGTGTGTGTGTGTGTGTGTGTGTGTGTGTGTGTGTGTGAGGAGAGAGAGAGAGAGAGAGAGAGAGAGGAGAGAGAGAGAGAGAGAGAGAGAGAGAGAGGAGAGAGAGAGAGAGAGAGGAGAGAGAAATTTTTTTTTTAATTCTTTGAAGTTACAAGTGTTGGGCTGCTGCATAGGTAACAGCTTGCCCTCCATACTTACATAGTGTACAGACGTAAAATCAAAGACAAACCAACTTACATAGGCTTTGTGTGTGTGTGTGTGTGAGTGTGTGTGTGTGTGTGTGTGTGATTTGTGTGTGTGTGTGTGTGTGTGTGTGTGTGGTGTGTGTGTGTGTGTGTTTTGTGTGTGTGTGTATTTTATTTATACCACTGTGAGTCATTGCAGATTTCTCTGCATGAAATCCGGGCTGCTCTTGCCAGGGAGAGCGTGCCACCACAAGAACAGCGCCACTTTTATTTTTCCTGTCTGTATCTGTATTTGTTTCCCTATCAGAGTGGCTTTTTTCTAGAATTTTGCCATCTTGCTGCTGTGGGTTCTTCTACATGTGCTAAATAATTATGTGTAACACACTGGACCTCAGTTTATCATGTCATACGAAATACTTGCACAAAGACCATCACTCATGGTCTAATGGATGGAGGTAAAGTTTCTGGCCCAAGCGAGAACTGAACCACCTCACACTTCTGATCCGGACTTTTCGCTTTCTAGGAAGGTGGTGTGTGTGTGTGTGTGTGTGTGTGTGTGTGTGTGTGTGTGTGTGTGTGTGTGTGTGTGTGTGTGTGTGTGTGTGTGTGTGTGTGTGTGTGTGTGAAAATTTCTCAATCCTTCACATAACAGAATGTGTCTTTGTGGATTATGAATAAGGGAAGAATTAACAGCAGTTGTGAGATCAACATTAAATCAAAAATGGTATGCCTGATAAAGATGGCAAATATGCTCTCAGTGGCATGCACTCATACAGGGTGTGTATTGTTGCTTTAGCTGTTTTTTTTATTTGTTCTTTTTATATTGAGGATAGTGGAAATAAATGTAAAAGAGTGTGTGTGTGTGTGTGTGTGTGTGTGTGTGTGTGTGTGTGTGTGTATGTGTGTGTGTGTGTGTGTGTGTGTGTGTGTGTGTGTGTGTGTGTGTGTGTGTATGCGCGCGCATAGGTGTATGCATATTGATATTTGTGCCTGGATGCATGCATATAATTATGTGTAAAAGCATTGGCAACATATGCATGTACTTAGAATTTCCTATTCTAGATAATACTTAAACACAACATTCCTTCAAACATTTCACAGTCAAAACACTTTTATTCCGAAAACCACATTTTCCATTATATCAGGTTGCAGATATAAAATCACTCAATCTGACACTTCTTCTCTTTCATTCCATTTAAACTAGCTACTGATCAATAATGCACAGGCTGATGCATGCAGTATTCACAATGATACTGTCACAATGTCTCATTGATTACAGATACTAGAGGTGGTTGATCAGGTTTCCCTACATATATCACCATCGGAAATGGGCATATGCTCTGTTGGCCTCACATACTCTGTGTAGCTCTTGCTTCTTGCGAATGCTCTTTCCCTGCACACACAAACAAGACAAAGGATTCAAATATGCGTTCCTTTCCTTCACAGTATTGATAAAATGTAAAAGAGTTTACCCAATAGCTATTTAAAGTGTGGTGGAATGCAAATGAAATTCTCCTATACACACAGGCATCTGCACACACACGCACACACACGCACGCACCCCCACACGCACACACACACACACACACACACAAACCATATCACTCTCACACACACACACACACATGATACACGCAAGCACACACACATGCACATATAATGATGATATACACATAAAAACAGACAAGCGCATGCAGGCACTCATACACACATTGATATTTAAGACAAGTTCATAACACAGACAAGCGCATGCAGGCACACATACACACACTGATATTTAAGATAAGTTCATGTAAATATTTATCTTTAAAGTTTATGTGGTAACCTACTATTTACACCAGTAGTCCAATGGGAATAAAAATATTTTCAGTTCTCCCCATCTTATACATGAGACCCCAGTGATATCACTTGCAGGCATAACTTTGTATGAACAAACTAAGAACTGGATTTACATCAAAAGTGTAAAATATTTTGTACACACTATAGCTATTAAGAAAATTATCAAGGCAAGTTTTGTTTCAAAAATCTTCCATAGATTTCATCTTATTTTGTTTATTGTGCCATTTGTTTTATAACTTTTTCTTTACAATCATCATCTAATTTCACACATTATATTTTATTGTTTGGGGGCAAAACAGCTTAGTCGTCAGAGCTCTGGGCTTATGATCTGTGGACATAGGTTCAAGCCATCACTGAGACACCCGTTTGAGCAGAATGTTTTGCCCTGGTGCTAACATCAGTGCTCACTCCACTCTTTCAGAAGTCTTTCAGATACACTATAAACCAGGGCCCCTAGTACAAATACATGCAGAACATCTTGCACACACAGTAGTAGTAGGCATCCATCAGTCTCAGAAGACTATGGAGTTGCGCTCTAGTCTTTAGTGCGCAAAGCCTGGGTAAGTAAGTATGGAGGGATCCCATCTTGCACACACAATAAAACCTGTTCCTTCTATCAAAACAGTATGCCATTGCATGCCAGTAGGAAAGAATAAAGAAAGTTGAAAAAAAAAACAATACATACACATGTTTTGACATCATCCCTGAAGTCTGAATGCGGCTACTGTATTGGTGCACTGACGGTCACGCTCTATGCAAAATCTAACCATTGTTGAACCTCAGAGCTCGAGCTGAGGAACCAAAACAAAACATGGTTTTGCAATGAAACCTACCTCATTTTTGTAGGCTTCCAGAAGTTCCCAGGCCAGTTTTCTGTGCATCGGAATTTTGCGTTCTTTGTCCCGACAGCTTTCCACTAGCCATTTGGTGGCCTTGAACAGCTGATGACTCTCAGAACATGGCACCGGCACCTACACACACACCGCATATTGCTGGCTCATTTCTTAACAAACACTGATTTAAATAGGCTGTTTTATACCCCTACACAACACAATCCCCTGCACACTGCACACATATTTATATATTTGAAAATAATTATTTATTCTTTTATATAAAAAATAATGGAATAAGCACTCATGTGCTTTTTTACATCCAGTCCCTGTGTGTATGCAGTTTTATTAAAATTTTGTCATGTGTTCCCACTGGCACACAATGGCCTACTCTTTTGAAAAGCAGAACATGATTTAACAAGTACGCAAGATGAACTGCGTGCATTCGCACAGAGGACCTCAGTTTATATTCTCATCTGAAGGACATTTTGGGGGGGGGTCGAGTCTGCACTGATGTTAACTCCAGGGTAAAAATCCCCATGAACGGGATTTGAACCCAGGTCATCAGATTGTGAGCGCTATGTTCTAACCACCAGGATATCCTGTCCCCCGACACACATGCACACAGAGACATACAACCACACACACACACACACTCTTATACACACTGAAACTGAAACAGACAAATTCTTTTCACCTTCCTTTTCAAATGCAAAAAACCACCCCAGAACCCAAACTCCTAACAAAACATTCTTTCAAACATCAAAAAAAAAGAAAAAAAAAGAATAGGCAAGCCACAATCCCCAAAAGTCCAGAAGTATATGTGAATGCACGCTTAAGCGTGTGCTTTGCGTCTTGTCTGCAGGAAGCCTGACCATCTTACTATCACTTTCGCTCCACAGGGATTTGTTTGTCAAAGTTGCAAGTAATGCACAGTGCACTGGAATGAAAACAGTACAAAAACTGAACGAGCACTACAAAAATGCTTCCTTTATTTTTATACACCTGTACATTCAGCAGACCTATTTAATGAAAAAATTCATATAAAAATGTTGTACATTGTTCTTACTCCCAGTCTTATTCTAACCACCCTCCTCCTCATCTTCATCATCATCATCAGGACTACAAGTTTCATGATGGTGATAATGATAACTGTTTTACACCTGGCATGCTGTCACTGATGTGTATAAAAGAATCCAGGAAACCATTGGTCTCTACAAAAGTCCTCTATCAATTGTAAATAATTGTAAACTTAAATGGTATGGGCATGTCACAAGATCAAAAGGACTTGCAAAAACAATACTACAAGGCACTGTATTTGATTTGATTTTTTCTTTTATATCGAGGATAATGGAATAAGCACTCTTGTGCTTTTTTACATCCAGTCCCCGTGTGTTTGCATTTTGTAAATGTCATCTGTTCCCACCGGCACATGATGGCCTACTCTTACGAAAAGTGGAACAGGATTTAACGTGTGCATAGGATGTTCTATGTACATTCACACACGGGGCCTTGGTTTAAAGTCTCATCCGAAGGACTTTTGGAGAGAGTGGAGTCAGCACTGATGTTAACTCCAGGAGAAAAATCTCCTAAACCGGACCCCAACCCAGGTTGTCAAATTGCGAGCGCAATGTTCTGACCACTAGGCTATCCGTCCCCCCCTAGAAGGAAGAAAAAGAGGCAGACCAAGGAAGAGATTGGAGGAAATCAGCAAATGGACAGGCCTAGAACTCAACCAAATTTTGAGAAAGGCAGAACAGAGAGAGGAATGGAGGGAATTGGTAGTCAAGTCTTCAGAAGTGCCCCCATGGTCGCCATAGATAAATAGATAGATAGATAGATAGATAGATAGATAGATAGACAGATAGATAGATAGATAGATAGATAGATAGATAGATAGATAGATAGATAGATAGATAGATAGATAGATAGATAGATAGATGCAGTCTCTAAGTGTTCATGTACCTGGTATGTGACACCCCCCTTGACAATTTTGGAGGTAATGATGACAGGCTTGCAGTTTTGCACAGCTTGATGAAAGATGGTCTGTGGATTACACTCGATGCTGGCCTTCTCCTCTTCTGTCGCTGCTTTGTTGTACTTCTCCACCTGAATGTGCTTGATATTCTCGAATGTCTGCCAAAAAAAGAAAAAAAAAATGAAAAGAAATCTGTATAATGAAATGACTTTCTTGTTATTCAAGTTAAGAAATAAAATACAAGGCAAATATTGAAGTAGTTTTAAAACACAGTATCATTTTTCTGCGCTGGGAGCTTCAGTCAATCTAAATATTCACAATCAATGTTTTAAATGCTCATATGCACATATTCCAGCAAATCAGTTTCATATCTTTATTGCTTTCATGAAACACATCTCACACTACACACTGAATATAAACAGAAAGAAAAAGTAAACTTACTCTATCCAGAATTTCTCTTGCCAGTCGCTTGTTTCCATCTTTCATGATGCGGTTGATGAATTTCCTGTAAAAAATAAACAGAATTGATCATAGCGAATAGCTGGATAGCAGAGACAGGAAAGGGGGAAATCAAAATAGACCTATGTGAATTATATCTTCATCACTATGGACTGCCATCAACAGTATTCATGTATTATATCTATTCTGTAGTCTGACAACCATCTGGGCACCCCCAAGGACCAAACAACCAGTTCCCTCCATTCCTCTCTCTTTTCTGCCTTTCTCAGGGTTTTGTTGAGTTCTTAGCCTGTCCATTCGCTGATGTTGTCCTCCCATCTCTTCCTTGGTCTGCCTCTCTTTCTTCCTCCTTGGACAGTACCTTGTAGTAATTGTTTTTGCGAGTCCTTTTGATCTTGTGACATGCCCATACCATTTAAGTTTATGCTTTTCTATGGTTGTTAGCTCTAGGGTTTTCATTGGACTAAATGCTGATTCTGTTATGCATGTCTTCGTTGCTTATGTGGTCTTTTAAGGAGATGCCAAGAAGTCTCTGGAAGCATCTCATCCCTACCGCCTGTACTCTTCTCTCCATATCTCCAGTCAGGGTCCACGATAATAATCAGCTTTTAAAGTTTCTCTTGTCAGTGTCACTCTATGTTCAGTGAACCAAACTATGTAACAAATGCACATTTTGTCAAATGCTTATGTCGAAAGTCAGACATATGTCTATTGATGTATAGCTGTGACTGGTTATAAATTTATAGGTTTCTTATATTAAAGGTGAATGGGTAATTTTAGTGGTTTACATCTAGTAGGATTAATCTTTTTCTATCTGCTTCTTCCACAAAAGATTATGGTCTTGCACTAAACTAGAGGCGCAGAAGACAGCAATCAAAACAAAAAGAGTGAATGCATGTTTTGGCTTTTTAAAAACAGAAGATTTTTTTAAACAATCCTAAATGATTCAATTTCATGGGAATACAACTTAACAGAAATTGTATGACAGTTGACACAGATAGTGGTTTTAATGCTCACAACACTATGATGTCTCATTGTCTGTTTTTTTTTGGTATGATGCAAAATTTATCAATTGAGCAATATTCTATATTATAAAGTCAATGTTGTTTCAAAACACACATCACACTGTTCATCGCCTGAAAACTCAGTAAACTTACTGTGCAACAGGGTCATAGAAGACAGACTGAACTTGCTCCGTCCTGGCAGCTTTGATGGAACGGAAACGCCGCAGGTCTGTTTCCTCAAGTGGTTTCTTCAGCTCCTCTTTGTCCACTGTTGGCTCCAGAAAGTAGGGGTTGTATTGGCTCATGGCCCGAACTTGGCTGGTCCTGTACACATGGGCAGGCCAAGTGAGAATCTATAGTCAGTACTATGAATATAGAGCGATTCAGGCACAAATAAAAATAATGACAAAACTTAAACTTAAAGCCAATGCATAGAATACTCGTAATATAACTAATGCAAGTGGTGTGACCACACACACACACACACACACACACACACACACACACACACACACACACACACACATGTTAAAACCTGTTCCACTTTTTGAAAAGTAGGGGTCATTGTGTGCTGGAGGGAATGGATGACAAATTTACAAAACTGCATACACACAGGGGACTGGATGTAAAAAGCATATAATAGCTTATTCCATTATCCTCGACATAAAAGAAAAATAAATAATAAATAAATAAAATCACACACAAGTGTAAGTTGTAACACATGCACACAGTATTACTAAAAGTTAAACTAGTCAACGACTAACTTCACTACTTATGTTGACAAAGACAAATCTTTCGATTAAGACTATGGCACTGACAGCAAAAGAGAAGGAAAGCTGTGGAGAAAGAAAGAGAGAGGAAGGGGGAGAGAGCTTGAGAGAGTTCAACTCAAGAGAAAGCTCGAGAGAGCTTCTGAGAGAGCTCGAGAGCTATAACGTACATGCATGCATTTTATAAATCAGCTTGAACCTTGAATTGGGTTAATCAGCTAGTGTTAAATAGGATTATAAATCTTTCACAGTTAATTAGTGTGTGCATGGGAGAGGGTGGGGGTGGGGGTGAGGGGTAGTGTGAGTGCATGTACGTGTGCGTGTGCGTGTGTGTGTGTGTGTGTATACAGTATACATGTGTATACATGCGTGTGTATACATGCGTGTGTGTCACTGAGTGCGTGCATGTGTGTGTGTGCATGCATGTGTTGTGTATTCATGTGTGCATACATGTGTGTGTGTGTGTGTGGTGTGTGTGTGTGTGTGTGTGTGTGTGTGTACAGTGACTTGTGAGTGTGAGTGTACAGTAACCTGTGTATGTGTGTGTTGTTGTTGGTGGTGGTGTGTGTGTGTGTGTGTGTGTGTGTGTGTGTGTGTGTGTGTGTGTGTCGTGTCGGTGTGTGTGTGTGTGTGTGTGTGTGTGTGTGTGTGTGTGTGTGTGTGTGTGTGTGTGTGTGTGTGTGTGTGTGTGCGTGCGCGTGATCCTCTCATCAAAATTTGAAAATATTACTTCAATTAATTGGATATAGACTATCTGAAGTGAAGGTCAGATCCAGTCTGTCAACTGGATTACGATATTTAATGTTACACAATTTACAGTATACTTCAGACATTTTGTGAAAAAAAAATCAGCTAAACTTATAGGCAGACCCATAGTAATATACAAAACCAACAGGTGTTTGGATTATACATACAGTGGAAGAGCACTCTTCAAGTTGAAACCTTGGAATTTTGAACATAGTGTTTTCCACGATCGACACCATGTCGCAGCCATGTTTGTACTCTCAGTGGTTTGAAAACACAATGCGTGTTGGACACTCCAAGGGCCGTAACAACTTCTTGTCTGCTGCTAGGTTAGGCCGTACTCCACTTTTGGCCAATTTCCTGCTTTTTACCCCATACATTCAAGTACTGGCAAATCACTTAGGCTACTACTGCGTACCCCAAACTAAAAAGTGTTTTAATGAGAAAATATCTACAGACTCGTAACTCATTTGGTTTTGCACAGATTTCATAAGTTTGAATTGTTCGTGTCAATTTTTACGGAAGAATTTAGCCTATATTCTACATTTCTATATGTGCACGGCCCTAGCTGTTGGGACACTGGGTCAGTTATCCTCACATAGTGATCCTTTCCAGCTTTCTCATGTGTACCTGGCATTGTTTTTTCGGCCCTCCCAAACAATCAAGCGTAACTGCAAGTGCAATTTTTTCATGCTTAAAAAAATCTTTTAAAAATGGGTCCAGATGTTGGGCTTCTTTTTTTTTTTTTTTTTTTTAATTTTTTTAATACTTCATCCGGAAGCTGAAGGTGAAGTGTAAGCCTATGCTAACAAACAGGAACTAGACCTATGCGTTCCTGACAGGCACAACAAGACAAACAAGCAAGGGTTTGAAAGTATTTTGATCAACTTCTTACCCTGCACTATCCTCTTTTTTTCCTCGTCATTCTGTTCTTTCTTTACGATTGCTTTTAATCTCAATTGGTGTGACTTTCCTGATTTCGTTTCCAAGGCAGCATAGGGAAGAAACGGTTTACGTCAGTGACTGACTTATGGCTTGCTTACCAAAACAAAACAAAAAACGCCAACGTTAGTCACACGATTACAATACATAAGATTCAGATCTGGGGGCACGAGTTTGAGTCGCCGCTGAGCTGCCAGTTAGAGATGACAGATAATGTATGACTGACACGATGCTCAGATGATTCATGATTGGGAAGAGTAAATATCTAGGCAAATCTAACGTGTGTGTGTGTGTGTGTGTGTGTGTGTGTGTGTGTGTGTGTGTGTGTGTGTGTGTGTGTGTCTGTCTGTCTGTCTGTCTGTCTGTGTCTCAGTGTCTGTCTGTCTGTCTGTCTGTCGGGGGGGGGGGGGGGGGGTCTGTTTACAACTAGTGATTTTAGACCATAAAACAATAAAATAGAATCACACTCACACACACACACACACACAGTGACACACACACACACACACACACACACACACACACACACACACACACACACACACACACACACACACAAGCCCAAAGGGACAAAAGAGGGCTTCTAACCCAAGCCGAAGGGGACAAGAGAGGGGTTCTAAATTATGTTTGAAATTCTAAAGAACAAGAACAATTATTGATGTTCTAAAAACAGTGAAAACATTCTGGGATAATAGTTATACACTATACTAGTATTTTGTACTGAATTATCATACATCTTATCATTAATGCTGAGTGTGTCTGTGTGTTTCATAGTCTAACAATTTTGACTGATGCTCATCTTCATACTTTGTGCTCAGAGTATGATATCACAGCTTACTTAGTCAATAGTGACAAGAAAAGACCATAACAACCATGATACTACTACTAGTACTACTACTGTGACTGTATCAGTGGTCTAGAGGTAACGCACCGGCCTAGAAACTAAGAAACTTTAGAAAGTGAAAAGTCCTGAGTTTTGGTTATTTTTGCTGTATTGATGAGTCTTGTGTACTGTACTCTCTGTAGCCAATGGTCTTAAAACATTGCATTAATTGGTGTGTGTGTGTGTGTGTGGTGCGTGTGTGCGTAACAGTGTGTGTGTGTGTGTGCGTGTGTGTGTGTGTGTGTGTGTGTGTGTGTGTGTGTGTGTGTGTGTGTTGTGTGTGTATCACTGTATGTGTGTGTGTGTGTGTGTGTGTGTGTGTGATGCATCAACGCATACGTGTGTGAGTGATATTTTTATTTGAAGTAGTCATATATATATATATATGTTTGAACAATATAAAATATAGTTATCTTGTGTTTTTTATTTATGATTCGTATCAATATGCATGTTAGTGTTGTAATTGCCGTCCAGGGATGATTAAAGTGTTTTCGATTTGACTTGACTTGACTTGAAAGTTCTGGTTTAGCGTGTGTGTTGGTTTGATTCCAGTTTGGGCCTGAAACTTTTCCCCCTTCCACTAGACTGAGTAGTTGTTTGGGTGCTAATGTTTTGGGTGAGATGATAAACCATGGTCCCATTGTTACACATAATAATTAAGTGCATGTGAAAAATTCCACAGCAGGATGGGAGTTGTCCCTGGCATAATTCTACAGTACAGTAGAAAAAGCCACTATAATAAGGAAACAAATACTGTTGCAGACAAGAAAAGAAAAAAAAATAGGTGGCACTGCTCTTGTGGCAACACACTCTCCCCAAGGAAAGCAGCCCGAATTTCACACAGAGAAATCTGCTGTGACTTAAAGTGGTACACAATACAATACAAGTACAAAGTCCTATTTTGCTCTGTGATGTGATGATTCATTCAATATGCACCTGTTCTGACTGGAGAAAAAACACACCAAAAAATGATAATTATGAGTATATAAAGCTAAAACTTGTCAGTGATAATTCCAGATTTTGTGAATGTTAGCTGACTTTTTTGTGTTCAATGGCTTATAAGAATGACTCTCAAACAGAGAAGGAAAAGTCTTTTACAGATCTATCTATAAATGCGTTTGCTTAGGAAGTCATTTAAGCTTTTGTTTATGTTTATTTTTTTATATCAAAGTTAGCAAGGCCATTCAAATTTCTTTGTGCATTACAGGTTTTTTTTATGCACTGTGGCCATGCGAAGGGGGGGGAGGACAAGATCCCAGTGATCCAGACTAGTTTCACCTTTAAATTCCTGCACTGACCTCTGCATGTGACTGCCATGGCCATTTCCAATTCCATTTGGTACAGCAACTACAGGGGTGCTGTCTACCCGTTAGAACTACAGGCCCCTCCAGCTCTCCTGGGGGGCAGGGTGCAGCATGTAAAAACTCTGGTGGAACTTGCTGCAGCAAGATAGTCCAGGACTCGTCCATGACAAGAGAGGCATTGAGCATCATTCCCAGGCCTCTCTGCGAACCAATGATGATGGTAAAGTGGGGTTTTTTTTGCTGTTTTAATGATTCTTGTAGTCTGTAGCTGTTTACTTGTGTTGTGAATTACCAAAAATATAACCCTTTATTTTGCAAGAGAATACACAATTTTATGTTTTTATACTGGTGTTTTGTTTGTTTTTGTTTTTTTGTTTGTTTGGGTTTTGTTGTATTTTTGTCTCTCTTTTCACTAATCACAGTCTTATAAGGTTTCTTTTCATTGTCCTTTTTGACATCAGTAGGCTCAGTTTTTAAGTCACACTCAGTTTTGATTTCCAGAGCAGATACTGAGAGGAGATACTTCAAAGCAGTGGTGGTTAATCATTGAAAAATAGCTAATTTTATCATATTTGTCTGATTTTGTCATTGCTGTCGGCTAGGTATTTTTTGTTTGTTTGTCCATGATTTTTGCCATTTGTATAGAGTGGATTATGAAGTGAGAATTGAGAACATGATGCTGGTTGGTTTTTATTTTTGCTTTAAAAAAAACAACAAACTTACGTAACCTTTATTTTAATGTCTTTATAGTTTGCCCTGGTTAAACTGTTTTCTTTAATTTGTAAGTACTTGGAAACAATGTCTGGCAAAAGCAAAACCTGTGAAGTTCTTGCCTAGGATAAAGGAAAGGGGGAAAAAATCTATAAATAGCCCTGATAGTAGACATACTTTAGCACCAATAGTAGACTCAACTTATTCAATTCATTCAAGCTACTTTTCCTGTTACACATACATCATGGCCGAATGATAAACCAAGCTCATTTGAAAAATCCACAGAATTCAGTTAAAGTATTCCTTCCTCTTGGCAGGAAGCACTTGCCAAGAACCGTGAAATGGCAGTCAGCTGATCATTGGATCGTGGCCAGGCTCCAAGCTGGTGCTGCGCGAGATGGTGCCAAAGCTGTTCACGTCGCTGCAGCCCCTGTACAACATGGAGTATCTGGAGGACATTGTGAAGCAAGGACTGCGCTACACCACCAGCCTGGCACACACCTTTGTGGATGTGCTGAAGAACAAGGCCAGCACCAAGCTCCAGTTCCTGGATCTGACAGGGTTTCCCACAGGTTTGTGTCGCAGTTTCTTTGAGGGTGGTTTTTGTTTTGTTTTATTTATTTATTTTTTAAATTTTGAAACGTATAGAAGTTTGAAGCCGCCGCTGTGGCTAGTGGTTAGGGCGTTGTACTCGTAATCTAAAGGTTGCGGTTCGATCCAGCTTTCCGCTATGGCGTTGTGCCTTGGAAAAGGCACTTTACGGCTATTTCTCACCCCACCCAGGTGTAAAAGGGGTACCAACCTTGTGTTGGGGTTAACCTTGCGATAGACTGGCGTCCTATCAGGGGAGTCTATGCTCCCAGTCGCTTAACCCACAAAACGATAGCACGCTGATGAGCCTTATGGCTCGGACAGATTTAACTTTTTTTAACTTAGAAGTTTGAAGTTTCTAGCTAAGTAGCTGTTGTTAGAGATGGGGTTTGGTTCTTTGTCTGGTTTTTTTTTTGGTCTGTCTTGTGCAAACCTTTGTTAATTTTTTTCCCCTGGGTTATGAGCAGTTAGATGGATCAGCTCATGCCGATAACTTTCTTTTTTGTTGCATAGGTTATTTCATAGAGAGATTGCTTAGTTTCGGTAAGTCAGTTTAATAGATTTATCAATTTTTAATAAATTAGTTCAGCAATCCCATCACATAATCAAAGAAGTGCATCAACAGCTGTTTCATGATTTTGTTGTTGTTGAAACCATTCATACTGTGGCATGTGTTGTTCCCCCAGCTGAGGTAATCCTGTACTTTCTGGCGACCCACTGCATGCTGGCCCACAACGAGGTGCGTCACGAAGCCATCCGCAGCATGTACGAACAAGCCCAGGAGCAGGCCAGCAACAAGGGCGAGGTCATCGCAGAAATGGAGCCCATGGAGCCTATGGAGCACAGCCTGCCCCCAGATTGCAGTCAGTCCTTCCTCTATCAGCCTTCTTCACTTGTAATGCCAGTTCTGGAAGGGTAGCCCCTCATTCAAAATGTAGTGAATTAAATACAGTCAGCTTTGAGTTTATACATGTATCAGACTTGGAGCTGTGTTAGAAGCTAGTTGGCTGTGAATTCCTCTGTGAAACTTTGGTCATTAAAATCCAGGCAGCTGTAGGCACCAGTGAATAAAATTTGGAGAGCAGTGAGTCAATGTGCGTGTGTAACTGTGTTAAATCTAGATGGCTGTAGATTCTTGTGTCAGATTGTTTGACACGGAAAAGCTTGACGACTCAGAGTCCCTGTATGAGACTAGCTGTGTTTACAGCTAGATGGCTGTGGGGTTTTTTGTTAGACAAATTGTATCAAAAACCAGACATCTGTATGTCCATGAGTGAACATAGCTGTGCCAAGTGACTCAAAAGCCAGACATTTTTGAGTCCCTGTTTGAGTACTCCTGACAGATACACTTTTTTTTTTTTAGAGAGAGGGTGAGGGAGGAAAGGATGAGGTAGGTGGCTATTAACAGGTACTGTTTATGGTGAACATTTTTTTTATCGTGAAAATTTCTGTTTTGGGTAACATAGATAGTGTTAAAAGCACTGATCGGGTTAAAAGCAATGATATATAATTCCTACTAAAACAGTAGTTTTGTTCACAGTTACTGCTTTTCATGATAGAAATATAGTAGTATTTTATTGTGGAAAAAAAGCTATTTTTTGTTTGACACACCTTGTCTCTCCTGAGTCAAACCTCCCTATTTTCTCAGACCCCCCTACCCAAATTTTGCCGCCCAAATATCAAAGCAGCATTCTGATTATGAATTTGTGACGGATAATTTTCTACAACACCTATATCACATCATGTTTCAGGTGTCACAGTCAAGCTGGATGCCTTCATCACGTCTGAATCCACTCATTCGGAGGTGTGCAAGGCGCTCAAGGTGTCCAGCTTCAGTAACCGCAAGCTGCGCATCATCATTGGGCGACTGGCCATGACGTGCATGGGGGAGGCGCGCATCTCCCTCCTGCTGAAGCAAATCCAGCCTCAGGTAGGTCTTTGGATGATTCTGAGAAAATGGCCCAGGCCAAAAGCCGTCTGAGTTATTCATGTCAGCTACTTGCCAAGGCCTACAGTACAGTATTGTTATGTTGTCAAAAGTTGTGTCGAGATTGTCTTCAGCCGTGACAAATTCTTAACATAATGACCTTTACTCTCTTGTAAAGGAGTGAAAATCTTCTGAAGTGGGAGTATGGCTGCCTATATGGTTATATCATATATATATATATATATATATATATATATATATATATATATATATATATATATATATATATATATATATCATATAAATACCAAGCTGAAATAATGTTTTCAATTTTGCTCCCTGGATGTGAAGTGGAGTTAGTGGCTCGCGAAGGTGGTTATCACAGGCCCTACTGGAGATTAAAATTTCACATTTCAAAAGAAGTATACACATACATTTTCTCTGTCTGTCTGTCTCTGTCTGCTTACCTGCCTGCCCGCCTGCCTGTCTGTCTGTCTGTCTGACTGTCTGTCTCTGACAGTCTGTCAGAGTTTTGTTTTATATTAGAAATAACTCGGGTATATTAATTGAACAGACAGAAACAAATTGGTTAACAGTGAAATATGCTGTATTTCGATAGTTAGTTCATAAGATTACATTCCTTTGAACTGAAATGCCTATCATGAACTGTATGCCTATCAGTTTTGTTCATTGCTGGGATGAGAACTGTAAAAAGCGTTTCAGTTGTGTTTTGTTAAACAGTCATTTGGGCCTAGTTCTTCTTAAATTTCTTGCTTGAGGTCAGAAGCAGGCAAGGTGCAGCCATTTTCCATAAGTTCTTTCTTCAAAAACAACAAAAAAGGGAAAAGGGACAACTCACGAAACTCAGGAAAAAAAATGTCTGTTATGTCTTATGTCCTATTTTACTGCTCAGCTTTTCGTCTTTGCCTCTGTCCCATCCTGAACTACCTTTATTTTCACATACATTTTACATCATCTGTAGTCTTCTGGACTGTAGGGGTACTTGGATGACTTAACACTGTCCCTACGTTAAGGGAGAGAACCCCTCTTTCCCTGTACATGTGTACTGTGCACGTTTGTATGCTTCTGTAATCCAGTAGTGGGTGCTATGTAGGGAAGGGTTAGTAGCTGGTTGGTTGCTCTATTGTGGGTTACCTGTAGGGGAAAAGTTAATAACTGGCCCGCTCCATCTTTTCTCTGTCCTCCCTCCCACAGCACTGCCTTCAGTCTCAAACCTGTCCAGTCTGAATTTTCCTCCCATCTCCTCTGTCTGCCTCTTGTTGTCTCTCTTTGCACTGCGCCTTGAAGACTGTCTTGACAAGTCAGATAAGAAGAATAGAAATTGCAACTGCTTGATCATATGATCAATTTTACAGCTGACTGATTCTGTGTGTTTTTTGGTTTTTTTTCTCCCCAGTATCTGACGGGTCTGCAGTTGCAGTACAACGCCCTCACAGCCCACAACTTTGTCCAGATAGCCCCAGCCCTGAAAACCTTGGGTGAATCTGGAATCCTTGGATCTTGCCTGTAACAACATTTTCTTCTACCAGCACGAGTTGGCCTGCATTGCTGCATCTCAGGTCTTTGAGGCCTTACCACATCTTCACCGTCTGGACCTCAGCAACAACCGCATCAAAACGCGGCTACGTCGTCTGCTTGAAGGCATTGCCCAGCCACTCACCTACCTCAGGCTGGCCGCATGTAGTTTGACAGTGACGGATTTGATCTACTTGTCACATTCCATTCACCATACTCAGTTAGTGGAGCTGGACCTCAGTGAGAACAACTTGTCTGCGTGTGACCGGCAGTTAAAAGAAGTGATTGTGGGTTCCCGTGCGACGCTGTGTGTTCTGGAACTGGAAGACTGCAACCTGGACGCTTCCAACATCCTCAGCCTTTGCCCCTGCCTTTCCCAACTTTCCACCCTTATGTTTGTGAACTTCTCACAGACACGGCTGGCCCGTGACTGCCTTGTGTCACTGCTGGCAACGTTAGCTGAAATTGTAACCCTGCGGGTGTTCAAGTCTCGTATGCTGTAGAATGCTATGAGGTGGAAGGAGAAGAAGATCAACACAAAGCAGCGTTGCTGGCAGAACTGAACCAGGTGTCCAATCGCAGCAGTGTGCACTCAATCCGCTCAAAGCCACTGACGTTGTTCTTGTCTGAGTTAGACCATGTGCTTGAATCGTTGTGAATCTGCAAATGTATGAGCTAAATTTGTAGGTCATTTGATTTTTGCTGTTCTCTGCCAAGATTTCCTGTTGTCTTGGTTAGAGAGTGAAGTCCATAGTTGAATCTTCACACTACATTAATCTGGATGTTCTCTTGATGGGAACAGAGGCACACTGAGCTGTTGTGAATGCTGCAGGTGTGCAGACCACCATTGTGATAAAACTAGTTCTCAACATTCTCGACTGAAAGGGGTTGCAGGCTAGACTGGTCATGAGCTGCTCTGAAGTCAGAATATGTTGGCTGAGGCCAGCAACCAGACGTGCAAAGTCACAGGCACAGGAGACCAGACATGAGGATCCCTGCCCTATAATCCCATGCACACATGGTTAGGGAATGCAGAAGAAAAAGAACTTTGCCCTAAATTGTCTGGTTTGAATTTTGGTTGGACTTACTTGTGGCTGAGTGTGAGGATTTTCACAATTTCCCAAGTCAGCTCAAATGCAAATTTGGCAGTGCCTTTACAACCTTTTCTTGCAAACATGAGATTAAATAACAGTATGAAAGTTCTTGTAATTCATGTAACAGTAAGTGTTTCACTGTCAAACACCCATGAAAACAGTCATGAAGTTGATACTGGTCTCATAGCAGTAAGAAAGGGGGCCTTACATTTGCTGCTAATATGATAAAACATTTCCATTTGTGATGGTGATTTGTACTGACTTATTTTAAAAGTTTGTTTTTGTGTTTAATTGTTTGTTTGAATTTTTTTTAATATATAGAAATTTGCAGACATGAGAATTCTCTGCCTTTTGGTGGAAATCCTTTTTTTTTTTTTACAGGCTCCAGGGCCATTTTTAAGATCAGGTTGAATCTGCTGTGAAAATGTTATGGCTGTTATGTATGATACTTTTAAGACACATTCTTACCGTGTGAAAATGCTGTGGGCCTGTCGGTATAGATCGCATTGACACCCTCTGGAATTCCCTCTCTTTGTTTCTGCCTTGTTTCTTTCCTTCCTGTCAACTCCTTGTCTATTTTTTGGCCATCTTGGGTCATTCTCCTCCTCTTCTCCAGAAAGACTTAACAGGTAATCAATTCTTTCCCAGTCAAAGTCAATGGGGTAGACCTGACTTGTCAGGTGCGCAATGGTAGCACAACACATTTTGCTCATATGACAACAACAATAGTTGCTGTTTGAGCGTCCGATGAAGAAAAGACATATTCAGATGTTGAATCGGGACTTTCTCTCGTCTCTGTCTGTACTTCTCTCCTCTCTCCTCTCTCTCTCTCTCCTCTCTCCTCTTCTCTCTCTCTCTCTCTCTCTCTCTCTTCTTTCTCTCTCTCGTTGTGTTCGTGTCTGCTCTGTCTGCTGTCTGTCTGTCTGTCTGTCTGTCTGTCTGTCTGTCTGTCTGTCTCTCTCTCGTCTCTCTCTCTCTCTCTCGTCTCTCTGTCTTCTTCTCTGTCTTCTCTCTTCCTGCTGCTCGTCTTCTCTCTTCTCTTTTTCTCTCTCTCTCTCTCTCTCCTCTCGCTCTTCTCTTCTTCTCCCTCCCCTCCTCTCTCTTAAAACAGAAGCAGAAATGCTATGAAATGAACATTTCATGGTCTAAACAAAATGCCAAATATGAAAGAGGCCACATGTTATGCTCATGTATACATATTTGTTGTATAGTTGAAAACCAGTGTTGCAGTATAAGTGTTGAATCTGTATCTTTGTTACAGAAGACTGAGAAGTGCCAGTGTGTTGACTAAATGATAAAAACAACTGAACTCTTTTTTCGAGAAAAAAAAAAAAGAAGAAAAAGTAGGGTACAGTTCTGTAATCTAAACATTGAACATAAAAAGGATAAAATTTTAAGCTTTCAGCACTTCTTTTTCACAAAAACGTATTTGTTGTATCCAAATAATGATTTTTTAGAATCATTTTCATATATATCAAAATACTTCTATCCAGGGCATTAGCCCAAGACCCTACTGGGGGCCTACCAAGCCATCCCCCAAACAATGCCACATTTTCCGCTTTGATATTTTCCCATTCTCAGCTCTGAATTTGAATCAGCGAAGAAGAGAAAAAGGGCAGTGAGAGCTGCAGAGAAAGATCTTGGATGGGTGTGGTATGGGTATGGGTGTGGTTGGGTGGTTGGCTGTGATGTGTGTTGCATGCACGTGTAATGTAGAGGCATGTATGTGTACATGCATGTGTATATATATGTAGCACATTACTTGTGAATTTTTGGACGCATGTTTATGCCTGGCCTTTTTGTAAACCTGTGTATCATAGATGAATTGTCAATATTTATGTGGTGAATGCATGTTGTGTATGTGTTTGTGTGTACACAGGTATTTGGGTACATGTGTGTGTGGAGTGGGGGGGATATTGGGGGTGAAAGAAGGGAGTAGAGGGGAGAAATTAATGACTTTATATTGTGTGTGTGGGGGGGGGAGATGAGGGGGGGGGGGGCAGGATAGCCTAGAGGTTAGAGCTTTGTGCTTGCGATTTGAAGACTCAGGTTCAAGTCACCACTGAGACACCCCATTCAAGGGATTTTCCCCTGAGCTACATCAGTGACCAACTCGATGCCCTGAAAGTCCTTTGGATCAGACTATAAACCAAAGCCTCATTGCAAATGCATGCAGAACATCTTGCGCACACATTAAAATCCTATCTGCTTTTAAGGTGTAGGCATTCATGCTGGTAAGAACGGATGACAACAACACCCCCAAAACAAAGCAAAAACAACAACAAAATCTCTGTATGCTTATTGGTGTCATGCTTAGGCATCATTCCCAAAGTCAGAAGCAGCTACCTTAAATGGTGGCCTAGAATTGTGTATATGCAAAATTCTCACCTCTTTGGAGCACTAACAGAGAAATAAAGTGCGTATATGTATAGGTGTGTGTGTGTGTGTGTGTGTGTGTGTGTGTGTGTGTGTGTGTGTGTGTGTGTGTGTGTGTGTGTGTGTGAGACTAAAAACCCTTATGGAATTGAACATGTCTCAGAGAGATTATAGCTCTATGTAGTTTGCTATAACGAGAGAGAGTGGCATTGGAAGTGGAAACTAGCTCCATAACATTTGATTGTTTTAGATTGTGCTTTGGTTTTGGAAATTTGTTTTATCAAATCTGAATGAAACCAATAAAGTCATTTCTTAAACTGCAATTACATGTGTATTTTTGCTTGTTTTCTTACCTGCAGGCTAGTGAATAAAACCAGTCTTTGCCATTATCAGCCAGATTCCATCATGACTCTTTGTGTTAAAAAGTTGTGTAGAGCTACAGATTTTTCCTGACACTTCTACTAAGCCATCTTAATGCATGCACTTTATGAATGGGCAGCATTTCTCTCTACGTTCTCAACTTGCAGGCAAATGCCTATGCTTATGTTCAAACTGAGACAATCCAATCCAATCATGTCATTTATAGCCCCCCAAAAACATTTACCCAGGGAAAATAGAGGGATGATATGCCCCCAAAACTGTCACAACACGGCTCCCTGTCCAAAACTGTTCTGCAGAGCACAGTGGAGGGCAATCAGAACAGAGGTCAGCCAAAATGTTTGAATGTTGTGTTAACATCAAGGACTGGACTCAACAGCCCAACTACTGTGCATATGGAGACCGAGAGCAATGACATACCCTTTTTTTGCAGAGATCTCCAACATGTCTTCCCAATGAACATCAAACACACTCATGGAATATATCCTGTTGCTGCCTAAAACTGAATAGCCACATGAATTCGAAGGTGAGATAAGCATGGCATGCAGTGCTCTCTCTGCTCTGTCTCTCTCTCTCTTGTGTCTGTGTGCCTTTTTTCTGTACACACTCACAAACTTGCGTGTGTGCACATGCATTCATACATGTACATGCCACAAATAAAGGTGTCCCATAACCTAGTCGGTCGTAGTGGAGCAAGGCATCAGAGATTTCAGCTTCTCTAGGGGCCACATGTTGAGGGCGGCACCCATCTCCTCTCCCTTGCTGCTTTACCTTCCCTGACCCTAAAGAGGGCGGGTACCCATTTACAGCTGACGTGCCACATGCATGCATTCAAAATGTTACTGGAAACAGGATTTGATCTTGTCATAATTCCGTCCTGTAATTTGTGGAATCATCTCATCCATGTTTGCAATACAAAATACTAATGAGAGACTACATGGCTCTTCTAACATGAACGGCAGGTAAAATGGAGGTACATCGTCAGTATGGACAGTAAAAATAAAGTTCATGATGTATGCCCTGACATAACATGTAACTGTCCACAAG
>CM060316.1:47647013-47662013 GCA_030674155.1 Stramonita haemastoma | reverse complement strand
TCTGATTAAAACTATAAAAAAAAACCCAACCAATTTCTGTTAGTGCCTCCTGCACACGTTTGACCTGATCACGAAAGCTGCGGTCTTAGATCCCCAGTTTGCAAGGTTTATTCCTTCTTTTTCTAGTGGACCTGCATTTTACCTGAGCTAAACATCATCATCCATTTGACTCACTTGTTCAATGAGAATAACAATCATCCCAAAAGATTGCAGAGGAAGAAGGGTGAGGAGGAGAAAGCATGATGTCCACTATAGTCTGTCATACACATTACACTTGCGAAAGCAGATCTTTTGATTGATAGATGTTTGATTTATGCAGGTCTCGTGTGGAGTGCTTGATAATGGTGTTTTCTGTATTTCAATGGAGAAACGGTAAAGAGCTCGTGTTGATTGTCTAAATGACGGATCACAGAGTTCCTTCGATGGCCTCTGACGTGTTGCCGTAACTACGTTTTCTGCCATTCTCCAGCACAGGTCAGGTGGGCCAGGCGACAGCCATCAGTAGTTTATGCACTTGCCCCCAGAACACAACAGAAGAGAAGATAGCGGCCTGCTGGCGAAAGTCCCTGTGCGTAAGGCCAGGGGTCCAGTACACTCCCCATCTTTGCTCTGCTGACACTGGGTGCCTATCCTCTGCTCAGGCCGTCTTTAGGAGCGGAAGACGGCAAGATGTAGGGGTGAGGGAATCAGATATACATCAATCTCATGACGCTGGCTTTTGACATCTGAAGTCTCAACAATCCCCCCTCCCCTCTTTCTCTGCGGGTATAATCCAGGTTGTGGTACACTTTTCACTGACAAGGTCAGCAAAGCTTCACCATTTTGATATCTCTGTGGGTGACGAAAGGTGGGCATAAAAGAGCCTAACCAGCACAAGATCCCGCGTGCATCTTTCTCTTAGTTTGTGCAAGCAGCTGGAAGTGGAATGATGAACTACAGTGGAATAGTGAGCGTCTCGTATGATGTGATGTCAGGGGTGTCACCTCATCTGGTTTGTGATTGTTTATTGATTGGTGCATGGTTAATTCCCTCCTCCTTCCCCTTTTTACCTCCTAGTCCTCTAAAATGTATGCAAACCTTCACCCACATAGTCATCCTCTTTTAAAATCAAATCTAACTAAGAAAGTTCTTTTGTGGCAGGTTCCTTTAGTTTGTCCTTATTACTAATACATTGCCATTTTCCATAGAGGATGCTCTTTTTTTTATTTTGACACACACTTGATAAATGCAAAATCCTTCGTAACCAGTTGTACGGTAGTCTCTTTTTTGACTATCAAGGTTGTTAAAGCAATGAAAGGGGGGGGGGGGGGTGCCATTGACTCAAGTCTGACAATAATTTTTAAAGACTCATCACACGGAGAAGATTCGAAATTTCGAATGTTTGCTGCAACTAGCTTATCGTTTCCATGATGGAGACACAGTGTAGTCTATGAGGCTGCAGAGCAGTTGAAGCTCATTGGCTGCATTACAAGTATGCAATTTTGTCACTGAGTTTTCGAAAGGCATACATCTTCCCATTTACAGGAAAATGTGGAGGTTCAGAGTTTTGAATTCAGTCTCTGTTCACAAACCTACTTTTTCCACATAAGCATTTCACACATCATCATTATCTCACACAATCTTCCCGTTCACTTTCAAGAGAGGAAGCGCCTTCTTCTTCTCTGGCGCCTTCTTCTCCTCCCCGCCTTTCTTCTTCTTGGTGCTGGCAGACTCCTTTTTCCTGGTAGGCTTTGCAGACCTTCTCTTGCTGTGCCGCCCACCCTTGTCACGACCGAAAATGACGGCCAGAGAGGAGACCTTGGTTTTGGGCTTGGCCTTCTTGGGGGTCTCTGGCCGCTGGTACTTGACGGACTTCCTGAAGGAGCGGGACTGCTGGTGAGCCAGGATGTCCATGATGGAGTTGAGGCTTCCTAGGATGTGTTGATATTCGGAGGCTTTCGTTTCGTCGAACTGAAAAGAAACAATAGTGTTCTTAAAAGTATATATATATTTCTATCTTATTGTTATTAATTTGTGTTTGTATAAGTTGTACTTTTGTGTTATAGAAGAATATTGGTGATCTTGAGGTAAAATGCTCGTCTTAAAAAAAGAGGAGTTGTGAGTTCGATCCCCGTTTAAAATCAAACACTAGATCTTCTGAAGTGGCATAGATACTTGACTTTTGGATAAGACAATAAACCGATGTTGTGCGTGAAATTAACATTTTGCGCACTTAAAAAAAGAAGGTTACCCGTTGAATACTCTTAGAAGTAAAAACTTTTGTAAGGAAAACCAACACATATGCAGACTAGACGGAACAAATTTTCAAAAATGTGGGTTACACTGCTTTTGTGGCGAGGGGGTCTCCCTGGGGAAAGCAGACCAAAATTTCATGCATAAAAATTTGCCTGTGACTGACATTAGCATACAAAACATCACAGTTATCACCCACTGTAGTTTGATTTACTCATTACTTGATTGATTCATTCATATATTCAATTACAACTTGATTGATTCATCCATCGATTTATTTATTACTTGATTGATTCATTCAAAGATTCATAGATTTATATATTCGTTTACTACTTGATAATCAATCAGATTTAGATCATAGATCATAGATTTATTAACTACTTGGTATATTGATTCATTCACTCAAGTTAGTCAGTCAGTCAATGAGTTAGCCAGCCAGCCAGCCAGCCAGCCAGCCAGTCACCAGCCAGTCAGTCATTCATTCTTCCGGGGACAGAACAGAACAGAATAGAACAGATCAGACCAGACCAGACCACAACAGAACAGACCAGACCATAACAGAACAGAATAGACAGAACAGAACAGAACAGAACAGACCAGACCAGACCAGACCAGTACAGAACAGACACTGGCCACTGCTCATCCTCCTCACCTGGCTCTGGCGGTAGGTACTGGCATGGCGCCCCTTCTCGTTCATCTCCATCAAGGTCAAGGCAGCCGCACTGCGGGGTCCTCTGCTGGCTCTCAGGTGAAGCAGAGGCAATCCATCCCACCCAGGAACACCCTCTCCGTGTCCATGTGCCGGGAGAGGTGGAAGTCCCTCCCCTGATCCATGCCCCTTGTCCTCAGGCCCCGAGAGAGACATCATCAGGGGGTGGTCAGGGTGGTCCGAGTCCTTGCTGGCCAGTGAGGAGGCATGTCGTGGACGAAAGCTTCTCTGGGAGGAGGAGGTCTTGAGTGAGCTCCACTGTCCGTGCTGTCCTTTGTGGAGGTCCCTTGTTGAGGAGTAAGGATGGTAGGATATGATTATTTATTGTTGTGAGAGAAATTAGAAAAGGTATGCGCCATGTGGTATTTACAAATGTGTAGTGTAAAAGTTTCACGTACAATCATATTATGTGTGTTTATGAAAATTGTGTTTAAACACTTTATAATTTGCCCAGTTTGCTTTTTCTTAATTTGGACAGTGGTAGATTGGAGAAATCATTTTTTCGTTTATTTTGAAAACATTGTACTGATAGTATAGCCATTTTAGCCCTATTTTTGCCATATTCTGTCTGCTTGCCATAGTGCGGTTTTGTTTTTTTTAAAAGAATCATTTGTATAACAGCAATTCAAATATCATACACATACACACACGCGCGAAGCGCGCCCACGCAAATACGCATGTACACATATATATGCCACAGCATGCGTACAACGCTACCACACCACACACCCCCCACCACCACCCCCCCACACACACCACAACACACACAACACACACACAACACACACACACACACACACACACAAACACACACCACACACACACACACACACACACACGCACACACACACACACACACACACACACACACCACACACAAACACACACACCACACACACCCACACACACACACACACACACACACACACACACACACACACACACACACACACACACACACACACACAACTTACCATTCTCCACAGAGTCAGTACCACCACGGCCTCTACCTCCAGCAGCGGTGACGCCATTAGCGGAAGTGGGACGGCGCATGCCCCTGGGACTGCCGTCTTCCTGTAGAATGGGCAGAGAGGTGGACAGACGATCGGAATGGCGTACAGGCAGACGTACGCGTTTTTGCTGCGTAGGAGAATTACTGGACGGTGGGTTTTCAGGAATGGTCAGTCGGGGTGAGGAGGAGGTGGAGTTTGCCTGGCTCCTTAGGTATCTGATTCTGCCCTGAATCTGAAGAGTCGCCAGGAAAGGAAGAGCACGTTAAAATTTGTGAAAACACAAGACTGAGGTCAATGTTGTATTGCTCTTACATTTCACATTAAAAAAAATCATTACAAAAATATTTTTGAGGATAACGCAATAATCACTCATTTGTTTTTTTTTTTTTTTTTTTTTTTTTTTTTTACCTCCGGTCCTTGAGTTACTGATTGTAATTTTGAATACTTTGTCATCCGTTCCCATCGGTACAATGGTCTACTCTTCACAAAGGCGGTACAGGTTCCCTCCCTACACTATTTAGGTAGCCGCATTTCTACTTCGAGATGGTGTCTAAACACGACACTTGTGTGCATGCGATCTTTTTTAAAGCTCATCTGTTCCTACTGGGACACGATGGCATACTCTTCCGAAAGGCGGAATGGGTTTGTAATGCGTGTGCAAGATGTTCTGCGTGCGTTTGCAAACGAAAACCTCGGCTAAAAGTCTCATCCGAAAGACTTTTACATTCAGTTCGATTTTTCCCGTCAAACTGATAAAAAAGGGCTTGGCTGGGAATTAAACCCAGAACCTCACGGTTTATTTGTTGGCAAGCGAACGTCTTAATCATCCTGCCACCTTCCTTCATGGCACAATGACTGTACTGTATGATGCTGACCTTAGCGTTGTTATTGATGGCTTAACCATCCTGCCACCCTTCTCCTAGTAACAATGACTGTACTGTATGATGCTGACCTTAGCGTTGTTATTGATGGCTTAACCATCCTGCCACCCTTCTAGACACAATGATGGACTGGATGATGCTGGCCTTAGCGTTGTTATTGATGCTTAACCATCCGCCGACCTTCTAGGACACAATGACTGGTCTGTATGATGCTACCATTACGTTAAGTTTTTGTGAGGCTTAACCATCCTCCACTCTTCTAGACACAATACTGTGCTGTTGATGTGACTAGCGTTGTTATTGATGGCTTAGCCATCCTCCACCCTTCTCCTTAGTACAATGACTGTACTTGTATGATGCTGACCTTTAGCGTTTGTTATTGATGGCTTAACATCCTGCCACCCTTCAAGACACAATGACTGTACTGTATGATTGACCTTAGCGTTTGTTATGATGGCTTAACCATCTAATGCCACCTTCTAGAACAATGAACTGTGCTGTTATGATGCCGACCTTAGCGTTGTATATTGAATGGCTTAACTCATCATGCCACCCTTCTTGACACAATGACTGTGCTGTATGATGCTGACCTTAGCGTTGTTATTGATAGCTTTAACCATCATGTCACCCTTCTAGACACAATGACTGTGCAGTATGATGCTGACCTTAGCGTTGTTATTGATGGCTTAACCATCCTGCCACCCTTCTAGACACAATGACTGTGCTGTGTGATGCTGACCTTAGCGTTGTTGATGGCTTCCAAGGTGGTGTTCTCCACAGCCTTCTGTCTCTCGAATTTGCCGATCTGGGACCACTCCCTGGGACTCCGGAACAGCGAGTCACAGTGACCTTTAGAAGCCTGGCCCTCGCTGAGAAGGTACTCTGCTACATCCCTGCGAATACATGATACACTGGGATAGGGCTGTGACGAGTATTGAGGGTAGTGTGTGGATGTGACAGTGTGGGTGGGTAGGGAAGGTGTGTGTGTATGTGGGTGTGTGTGTGGGTGGATGTTTGTGTGACAGAGAGACAGAGACAGACAGAGAGAACTCACCGAACTCGAAATTTTAATTAGGATAATTGGATAAGCCAGAGGCTTTTTTTTTACACCAGGCCTTTATGGGGACAAAATGAAAAAAAATATGAATAAATCAATGGGTCAGATAGAGGAGAGAAGAGAGAGAGAGAGAGAGAGAGAGAGGAGAGAGAGAGAGAGAGAGAGAGAGAGAGAGAGAGAGAGAGAGAGAGAGAGTGTGTGTGTGTGTGTGTGTGTGTGTGTGTGTGTGTGTGTGTGGTGGTGTGTGTGTGTGTGTGTGTGTGGTGCGTGTGTCTGTGAATGAGCGCGTGTGAGTGTGAGAATTTGGAATGGGAGGAGAGAAGCTAATGGGTGCATGGGTGGTTTTACATAGTCAATGATTTACTTTCATTGCTTTTTGATAGAAAAGACTGACAAGACACCTTGATATATTGAATGATCTTTGAGGATATTCTGAACATGAAACTTCATTCAACTGGAATTTTTCTCACTTCTTAGTCCAACATTAAGTGTTTGACAATACACGCATGACCAGCTTCTGCATTAAGCCTATGAATCGATTTTCTGTTTGATTTCAATTGAGCTAATCCCTACACAAACAAGCTTACGGAAAAACAAGCTAGCTAGCCAAAGAATGCACACACACACATACACACACACGCACACGCACAGACACAGACACAGACACAACAGCACAGACAGACAGACAGACAGACAGACACACAACAACAACACACACACACACACACACTCACATGCACAACACAAACACAGACACACACCACACACACACAGACACAGACACACACACACACACCACAACACACACACACACACATATACACACACATCACACACACACAGAGACACAGAACAGACACACACACACACACACACACACACACCACACCACACACACATACACACACACACACACTCACATACACACACACACACTCACTCACACACACACAAACACACACACAACACACACAACCACCACCACACACCACCAGCACGCACATCATATATGATTTTTTTCTTAGATGGATGGCTTGATGAAAAAAAACCATTGCCCTGCTTATTCAATGTACCATCTGGAAATAAAAGTTTGACTTGACTTGACATGACTTAACTTGACACACACACCCCTACCTATATCCCAGTCTCTTGGCGTGCAGGTATGGCGTGAGGCCAAGGCGGTCGGCCATGTCCACAGAGACGCCATACTTGCGGTGAATGTCCACCAGCTGTCTGACCACGGGTAAGTGACCAGCCATCACCGCGTGATGTAACGCCTGTGTGACTGCCATGGTCTTTCTCCCTCAGGTTTAAGTCTGCTTCCACCTCCGTCAGTAAAGCGTCCACCTGCCATTGTGTTGGTTCGATTAAAGCTTTATTCGATGAAAGCTAACATAACAGCAACGCACAAAGCAGGCATACAATAAGTGAAAGACTTAGGAAAACAAGGCCGACTCTAGTACAAACTGAATGGCAAAAACAAACAAACCTGGCAGCAGTCGAAACAACTTCACACCATATCGATAAAAGAAAGAATAAGTAACGTATCATACTATCAAAATTTCAAGAAAAGAAACGTCCGAGACAAATAAAAAGAAAGCAAAGCACAAAAAAGGGATACAATGTGTTGGATAAAGGTCAAAGCTGAGGAAAAAAGAAAAGGATTCTGATTATACAAACGTTACAGAGGTAAATCGATGGTCTAGAGGTAACGCGCCTGTCTAGAAAGCAAAAAAGTCCGGGTCAGAGTGTGCGGTGGTTTGAATCCCGTTTACGCCCAAAACTTTTCCCCCATCCAATAGACCATGAGTGGTGGTCTAGGTGCTAGTCTTTCAAATGAGACAATAAACCGAGGTCCTGTGCGTTACACATAATTATTTAGCGCACATAAAAGAACCCATGGCAGCAAAAGGGTTGTCCCTGGCACATTTCTGTAGAAAAAAGGCTACTATGATAGGAAAACAAATACTGTTGCAGAAAAAAACTTTACTAAAATTTGAAAAAAAGACAATAATCTCACCTGCTCCTCACGACCTAAAAGACACGCCCATTGCAGCACTGTTCTGTCGGGCATCATCCTTGAAGTGAGGGTCCGCGCCGCGTTCCAGCAGCAAGCGGAACATTTTACCGCGCCGCTTCTTGTCGTCGATGTGTAGGGCGGCCGTTAGCACACTGAAGCCGTAGTCGTTACGACCGTTCACTGCTGTTCCTCTGTTCAGCTGGTACTCCGTGTTTCTGATTCGGCCCTAGAGACATTCATTTCGTTTTGTTGTTGATGTTGTTGTTGTTGGTTTTGCTGTTGTTGCTGTTGCTGTTGTTGCTATTGATGACTGTTTCCAAGTTTTACACACCGAAAGGAGCTACCCAGGATGTGTACGTGTGTTTCACTTCTCCCACAACTTGAGAGTAACTGTGAGACCTTATGTACACACTGGAGGACCATTTCCATGTAGCTCACCATATAGGCAGCCATATTCCGACTTTTATGGAGCATACTGTTATAACAAGTATTGAAATGTCCCGGAAGTCGGAATTCAGCTACCTGAATGGTGGTCTAAACCGGTTGCATGCGCAAAAACTCACCATTGGTAAACCCTAGAGCTTTAGCCAACGAAAAAACAGGTTTGATAAAAATCTAAAGTAGCATTGACACACACAAAAACACTGAATAGTAGCAACTATCTACACTACAGATGTAAAGTAAAACATGACAAGACAATACGTTGCTGACCAAACAAGACATGCGACAAAACGGCATCAAAATACAATGAAGACACCAAGAAAACTACTATAAACAGGACAACTTGTTTTCCTCCCCACCAACTGATTAACTGATGGATAACCAACAACAGCTAAGTGCATAACGCGCACAATCTGATCTCTTCAGGAAACGTTGCCTACAGCTCAGAATGTTTAGACCTCAGTGCTATCAACTCAAATATATTTCAATCCCAGTGCCATACTCTCAAACCTATTCGATATCAGCACCTTACATTCAAACCTGCTCTGGTCTCAGTTCTATACTCGCAAACCTATTTTAGTCTCAATACCATAGTCTTAAATCTATTTTCAATTCAATACCATGGTCTCAAACCTATTTTCATCTCAGTACCATACTTTCAATCTATTTTCATCTCAGTACCCATAGTCTCAAATCTATTTTCATCTCAATACCATGGTCTCAAACCTATTCCATTGTCTCAAACCTATTTTCATATCAGTACCCATAGTCTCAAATCTATTTTCATCTCAGTACCCGTAGTCTCAAACCTATTTTCATCTCAGTACCATAGTTTTGAACCTGTTTTCATCTCAGTACAGCCTTTCCTGTCAACCTCATCAGTCATCATACAATAACACTATAGCTGCTCAGAAGAAGGTAATCTATCCGAGCAGGAAACCATCCTGTGACTGCATTTTGCCGGCTTAACAGGCACGGTATTATTCCCATTTTCACGAGTGGCGATATTTCCACAATGCGGGTCTCTAGGTGCCATTAACCAGACAGATATAAATTCCTTTCATTTTTGTTACAACGGTACAGTGTCATTGGGTGCACAAATATTCCAAATAAAATAACAAGTATTCCGCGAATGATCTGGGTACCACCGTCTTAATACTCCTCGCAGTTAGTAGCCTAATCATCGTAAGATTGAAGCCAAGGTTTAAAAGAAAAGAAAAGCTGTATATAATTCCTTTCATAGAAATAAAGTATCATAATTATTCCAGTGTCACCGCCAGAACTACTACGTGCAGCACTGCATTGATGCCTGGAGGAGTTAAAGAAGCAGTCAAGTCAATGCTGACCACAAAGACATCATAACCCTGGGGAAACAGACATAAACCCTGGGGGGAAAAAAGGACCACTTCCATGCCTTAGCAGCAGACGGCTCTATTGCCATCCTAAAGCGGAGTGGATAGGATGTTCGAACGCTTGATACATCAACCCCAAAGATGGAATATAGAAATCCTTGCTGTTGAAATATAAAGGGCTGTCTAAGAAAAAAAAATCTGTCAGCGCTGAATCCTTAGAGCTCTATCCGAGGAACAGCGAGGGGAAAAGGAGAACCCCCCAAAACAACAACAACAACAACAACAACAACAAAACCTCAACAGAAACAAACAAAACAAACAAACAAACAAAGAGAGAGAGACAGAGACAGAGAGAGAGACAGAGACAGAGACAGAGACAGAGAGACAAGAGAACAGAGAGCAGACAGACAGACAGACAGACAGAGACAGAGACAGAGAGACAGAGAGACAGAGAGGAGAGATGAAGATGGAGATTCTTCACCTTGAGCACGGCCTGGAAGAGGCTGTTGGCGGTGGTGAACTTGGCCCGGTTGCCGTTGTCTCCCAACAGGTCCACGTGCTTCAGGTAGTCGGGAAACCCCGCGCACAGGTTGGAACCAGGCTGGCGACCGGGGGACTCTTTGCTCCCGCGCATAAGCGGCGAGTGAGAGTGATGAGGCTGAGGCATGGTCATTGTCTCTGGCATCACTGAGTTTGGTTGTTTCAGCGTGCTATGACCCGAAAAGTAGTCCTGAAGAAAAAAGAAAACAGCTTGCATTAGTCGGTGAGTTGTGGAGCAAAACTAGCTGGTTTAAAAATAGTTATCAGCTATTATCAAAGTGTAATTTTCCATTTATTGGACTTTTGTGTTGTCAATGAGGTATTGTTCATTGTTTTCTAATCATCATATACCCAAGTGTAGAATTTTATTGTTATATCCACGGATTTGCTATCGGACATCTTTAAGTGTTCTTACTGTCCAACTTTTAAATTCTTTCAATATCTAGATCCTCAAATTCACACAGAAAAAAATGTACCGTGACTAAAGAAAAGCCTATGAATCTTTTGAAGTGTCAAGTTCTTTCGCATAAATGTTGAGCACAGAGAATTTCAACTTTAATGCACGCTTGTCAAACCTAGAGCTGAAAACAAAGTTAATCAGTAATTATAACGCAAGAAACAAACATACAAGCCCTGATATTCAAAATCAGATACATGTACCCTACGACCTTACGACTCCTTCCTACATCTTTGTTCTGTTTCGACCCAACAGAATACAAATAATATATATCTACAGTCCCCAAACCAGTACCCCGTGATCACATTTTTTTTCTCCAACTCTCTCAAAGGAAGCAACAACAAAAACATGTCTGGACTTGCTTCGCTCCTTCGGCTTCTAGTTTACTCCAGGGACTCCCATTATATACCAAATTCCTTCTCTTCCCACTCCCCTTTTCTTCTCCCTCCTCAAGTACCGTTCCGCACCCATCGATCTCCCGTCCCTCCAGACATCTTCCTAACCTCCTGCCCCACCCTTTCTCCTACCACGACCTGTCCGGGGCCTATGAAGGAACTGCTGTATTCACCAGTCCCCTCTCTTAAACAAGACAGCGGGGAGAACCGGAGAGGGGTACAGGCGGTAATGGCGGTGGTTAACTCCCGGCCTATCTCTCTGCTGATACTTGATTAATGGTCCGGATGGGTGATTCCAATCATGGCTATCTCTCCTTGTTATTCTCAGCAGACAAAGGTGTAAAACACCCCCAACCCCCTTCTCCCTCACCTCTCAAACGCTTTTGTCCTACCTCCCCTCCCTTCCCCAACACCAGCCCGTTCTCACCTAGTCTAGTCTAGCTAGTGACCCGGGCGGAAGAGAGAGATCTGGTAGATAAGTAAGAGCAGGGTATGGTCTGATAGATTGTTTGGGGGAGGAATCACGCATATGGAATGTTCCAAACACTACCCTGGGCTTGAACGCAAACAAAAGATTATTTCTGCATTTTTTGTTCAGTTCATTCATCTTCTTTTCATACGTAGCATTCTCTTTAATCTTGAGCTAAGGGCAGAGACAATTCATGCGTATTTGTTTCCTTAGCCATTGTTAGTCCCTTGTTCTTATCTCAATATTTACTGTTTTCTGTAATATTTGATTCTAAGTAGTATTATAAAGGATATATTCACTACTATTTCTCTACAGAAGATAAAATGCGACCTATTGTTGAGTTTGCCCCATAGCAAAAACTTTGTCAATTATTGATGTGAGCAAAGTGCCAAGGCCTACATTAAAATGCTGGTATGCTTTGAAATGTTCTGTTGGAAATGGTTCTATCCATATTGAGCTCTGAGCACAACATTTATTCTGGGTGATCCCCAAGGTGTCTTGCTGTAGAACGCCCAACGACAACAACATATTGCAAAGGTTTACGTAAATGGCACTCTCTCTTGGCACTGGAGCTGGAAAGGAATATCTTATTTGTGATCATAGAAGCCATACTGGATCAAAAGTTCAGAAAAAAAGACTACAGTGTCTAACAGCTTCGTTGAAGTATCATTCATCTATTCATCGCTGTCTGTTTGTCTGTCTGTCGTCTGTCTGTCAGTTAGTCTGTCTGTCTCTCTGCCTGCCTGTCAGTCTGTCTGTCTGCCTGTCTGTCTGTGTCTCATTAATCTTCTTCTTCTTCTTCTTCTTCTTCTTCTCTTCTTCTTCTTCTTCTTCATTCTTATACCCCTCGTTCTTTCCTGGGCAATTTATTTTCGACATTTTAAACTATTTTATGGTCTTGTTTTGTTTTAGCTTTTTTTTCTGCTTGATCTCTCTCTCTCTCTCTCTCTCTCTCTCTCTCTCTCCTCTCTCTCTCTCTCTCTCTCTCTCTCTCTCTCTCTCTCTCTCTCTCTCTCTTTTACAGGCAAGACTGATATACGATCCCAAAAGGCTGTTTAAAAAGATCTGACTTTCCAATAATGATTGTTCCGATCCATAAGTTTTTATGGGAGAGATAAGGATTTTGTTACTGCCTGAGTGTGAGTGAAAGCCTCAGTGTAGCTTGTTTTTATTACTGAGTGGTCGGTATGTTGTATACAAATGTCTCGTGTTGTTAGTTCCTAGTGTTGCTACAGCATACAGATTGTTAAAAAGAGAAAACAGCAAAAAAAAAGCAGAAAACTAAAACAGCCAAGAGGGCAAAGCAAAGGCAAAGCATAAACAAAACAAAACAAAGCATGTGTGTGCGCACAGCACACACACACACACACACACACACACACACACACACACACACACACACACACACACACACACACAACACACAAACCACCACCACCACCACCACCACCACCACCACCACCACCACCACCACCATAACAATAATATCAACAAAAAAACAACAAGAAACAAACAAAACAAACAAAAAACAAAAGGGAATACCGGTTAACTTCTGAGGCCGTGACAGATGCATAAGTATAGCGCAATAAACAACAAACAAACAAACAAAACAAAGGCTTTACCAGTAACTTCTGAGGCCATGATAGATGCATAAGTATACCGCGATGTTACATTCCCCCACCCCACCCCTGCCTCTCCAGTTTGAGGGAAGCAGACTATAGCTACCAGACAGGCTCTGCAGGTTTCTAATCATGGTTGACAGCTGGCCAAAGTCATTAGTGCTGATTCTTTTTTTTTTTTTTTTTTTTTTTACACCTGGTTTCAATAGTCTTTTTTTTTCAAGTTGTTTGATTCTGAAAATTATCTGATAACTGATTTTGCCGATCGATCATTATTCTTTTAGTATCAAGCCCCCGTCTACCCTGCCCGCTCTCTCTCCCTGTTTGTGTGTGTGTGTGTGTGTGTGTGTGTGTGTGTGTGTGTGTGTGTGTGTGGTGTGTGTGTGTGTGTTTGTGTGTGTGTGTTTGTGTGTGCGTGCGCGTACGCGCACACATACTTTCACTTACACATATGTTCGTAAACTGTTCACCTCAAGATAAAGCACGTGGTCCCACACACATGCACACACACGTACAGATATGCATTTAAAAATACAGGCACAAAGATTTCAAAGACAGGCCAAGTCCTGTACAGGGTGCAACAGTTTCTGGCTTCTTTTAAGCCGGAGTCAACAAAAGCCGTAAGTTGTGTATCAATAAAGATTATTATGCCCCCACCAAACCGCCATTTGCAATGTCGGGGCTGCCAAGTCGACGTCACAACTTGCCTTGGCAAACTACCAGAGCATGGCACAGCGAGACAGATCATAAAACGAAAGAGTCTCTTAGGCGGTAATTGTGAGTCTAGTCGAATGTCAATTACTTTCTCCTTTTGCTCTTTGAAGTAACATGCTGCGTGCCAAGTCATCTGTTGTGTGCACGTGGGAGGCTCAGTGGGCCAATGTATTCACCAGGTGGTGCACTTCAAGCTTTGTAGTATCAATGATCTGACGTTTCATTGATGACAGGTGTTCGAATGCGTCACTTTAACTTTGTAAGAGGTTACCGTAGGGAGTAACAGTAAAAGCTTTTTCGTAGCAATAACGTCAGTAAACCATGATGAACATGACGTAATTCAATCATGGTACAAATTGCATAATTAAACGAAAATAGTCGATTCAAGTTTGATGCTTGGCAAAATTCAGCAAACTAGAGTAGTCATTATAGCGGGCAAGATACAAGAAGCACTCTTGCTTGCCATTATAACTGCATGAAAACACAACTGCAACACCTCCACAGTTACTGTGTAACTGTATATTTTATCCTCTGACACTTTTTCCTGTAAAGTAAATTCAGTATTTTGTAACCCTTTTGTATGTCAAGCCCTGTAGACGTGAAAAAGATACGCTCAAGAGTAACGCATGAGCAGTCATGCAGGATATTCTGAAAGTCTGGATAGAAATAAGCAAGGAAATAGAAGGTTGCCATTAAGGTGTTTCCCTTTTCCCAGTGTGTAAGAGCGTGACGCCCTTCCCAAAAGTCTTGTACTGAGTAAGAGATGTAATCTAGCTATGTTTCCAAGTACATCAGCTTTTATGTAAAAGAGTAGACTCTTTTTTATATACAAACAAGAGTTCTGATCTGTTTTGTTTATCATAACAACAGGTTACCTCGTCCTAGCTATAAAGATTCATGCCTTTTTATTTTTAAGGAAGACTGATTCATATCAAAGCAGTTAGAAATAAATCAAGCAATGTTTTGTTTTTTTCGGTTATATTGAGATTTTGTTGCACGCCTGGCTATGATACTATCGACATGCGGTTTAATAGGTCTCCACTTTATACATCTTTATTTTGAATATTATGCAGTCAACATACAACGCACAGAAGATTTTCA
>CM060316.1:47639513-47642013 GCA_030674155.1 Stramonita haemastoma | reverse complement strand
TAACCTGCACTTACATCACTGTTTTGTCCAAACATACACACGGACACTTCTATAAGTTAATTACGTGTCCCTACACACAGGACATCATTAGGTGTCTGTGCAAAAACATTTATGAGAACATTTGGACCCAAAGTGTTCATCGTGTAGATTAGTAGTTCGAAATATTTAACTTTCCCTGTCTAAGTGGAAAAATGTCTATTTTCCCCTTTGCCCTAGGATATACTTTCAAAAAGGTGACAATAAACTTTTGGATGCTTTTCATTCTAACGTTTAGATCATGCAGTAGGCCTATGCTTTGTTATGTCAACATACATGTGGGTACGTGTGACGGGCGTGTATGCGTGAGCTCTTGAAAACCGCCACGTAAGACTCTTTTGTGCGATCACAAAGATCTTACAGAACAAGAATCTAAATTTCAAGATATTGCGCGGCAACTAAACGTTTACGACTCTAACAACAGTGGGAATCGGTGTAAGAGCTACGACCTCTGGAACATTTACGATGGGAAGAAACACACTCCCACCACTGCAGTATCCCACTCGGTCACGGTAACCTTACGAATGCACAGATTACATGTAAAGGCAATTTGGGACTTCCAGCAGAATAGCCTGTCTTTATTTTTTTCTTTTTATGTCACAGCCATTCAGGACATTCAGCTGGTTAAACGGTCTGCACATTTTCTTTTTAAGTTACAAGTGTATTGGAATGTTGTCCAGAGCAAGGCCATTAAAGAAAATCTAATACAAAGCGTAGAAAGTGCAATGTCTAATTAGAATTTCTTTTTAAATGACTGTATGTCCATGGCATAGGCCTAGTAGGAAGACTAGCAGGGACAGCTAGGTTACCATTAAGTGTTGGACATCTGTTTTGTTGGCCTCTGTTTCAAACAGGGTGTTCTTAACTCATACAGTAACACAACAATCATGAGACAACATGTTTGCTGAGAACTATCAGGTAAAAATCGACTTGTTCATTATATTGGCTTAATGGGCTGTCTACACGTATTTTGTCATCCTAGAAAGCGAGAAGTGGTGGTTCGATCCCTAGTTGTGCCCCCCCAATTTTTCCTCATTCACCAGATCTCGAGCGTGGGTCTGAGTGCTAGTCTTTCGGATGAGATGATAAACCGAGGCCCTGTGTGCAAAACACGTTCAGCACACTTATAAGAACCCACAGCGGGAGAGTTGTCACAGGCAAAGTTTCATCGAAAAAAATTCCCCATTCTGTTATGGAAACAAGTACACATGCAGACAGGGTTAAATAAAAGGTGCGGGAGGGAAGGGGGTGCTCGTATGGCGATGTACCCTCCTATGGGAAAGCATCGCGACTTTACTGAAAGTATTTCATTTTATTTTTACTTTATACCACTTAATGTCACAGCAGATTTCTCTGAATGAAATTCGGGGTCCTCTCCTCAGAGAGAATGCATCGCCACACAGTGCAGCGCCAACCATTATTTTTTCTTTTTCCTGTCTGCAACTGTGTTTTTTCTATCAGAGTGGCTTTTTTCTATAGAATTCTGCCAGGAACAACCCTCTTGTTCCCGTGGGTTCTTGTACGTGTGCTAAACAATGATGTGTAACACATAGAACGGTTTTTGATTTCTTCTTTCACATAGTTATGGGTCTTGTGTTCTTTGTATGATATTTTGAGAAGTCTTCTGTGGCACTTGTTCTCGAATGCTTGGATTCTCCCTCTAACTCTGCTGTCAGAGTGTGGGCCCCCAAGAGCCTTTGCTCTCCACCATAAAGAGGAGAAAGCTGATGTGGTTTGGTCACACCACAAGACACAACACCCTAGCAAAAACCATCCTGCAAGGAACAGTCGAGGGCAAGAGAAGAAGAGGCCGCCAAAAGAAATCATGGGTTGACAACATCAAAGACTGGACCGCCCAACCCCTACAACACCTCCTACTAGCCACACAGGATCGTGAAGCATGGAAAAAGATCTCTGTTGCGTCTTCTCTCATGTCCCCCCTACGTCCTTTGGGACATGGGACTGAGTGAGTGAGTGAACACATAGAACCTCAGTTTATCGTCTCATGCAAAAGACTAGCACCCAGACCACACGTCATGGTCTTAATGGTTAGGGGAAAAGTTTCGGGACAAAAAATGGGTTCGAACCACCACACAATTCCATCCAGGACTTTGCACTCTCTGAGCAGGTGTGTTACCTCTAGACCACCGACCTACCTGAAGGCCGCTTTAAAACCACAGCCATTTCGGCATTGGAACGAGGTGTGAAACGTCTCCAGACAGGTCCCCTCTTGTACTGTGTCAGTCAGGTCTGTATTTCTGTGGCTGCCTTGTCAAGAAGGGTCGAATGGTGTGTGACCTTGATGTCTGACACTTATTCACGTTACACACTGCAGCCGTCGCTGTGTAAACTATCGTAGTAAATTGAAGGCATAGAAAGATCCACAACCACTTAGTCTGTGTGTGTGTGTGTGTTGTGTGTGTGTGTGTTGTGTGTGTGTGTGTGTGTGTGTGTGTGTGTGTGT
>CM060316.1:47612013-47627013 GCA_030674155.1 Stramonita haemastoma | reverse complement strand
CTGCAACGTTGTACGTGTTTTGATACATCTGCCTCCCTTGAATTTTTCTGTTTTGTTTGGTCTTTTTGGTGTTTTTTTTTCTTGTTCGTTTTGTTTCGTTTTTCGTTGTTTGTCGTTTCTTTCCCTGATAGTTTCAACCTCAACGTACTTGCATGATCTTACATCGATATGATTTGATAGATGTTCACAAGCAACCTTGGGCATCCAGTTTCAACTGCAGTCTGCTTCAGCTTATACTTGTTGTACTCATCTTGCATGTAGTGCTCCTGTGTTCTTTTAATTGGATAAGGCTTTGCAAAAAAACAACCAACAACAAATCTGTCGGTGGGAGTGAGTGGGATGAAGGAGGGGAGGGGGGGGGGGTGGAGGCTTTGATTACAACACTGTGCCAGCCTGTGCCGTTTCTTGTGTTTCAGGAATAATTGTTCCATGCCGTGGTATGAATACCTTTAATAGAATCGGACAATACTGTGTCCTGTGTTTTAAGTGCATTGCATCCGGTGGTGTTACGTGTTGTGCTATAACTGCGTTTTGCGGTATTGTAGAGTGGTTAGAGTGTCTCGTTCGAATATTTTGACGGTAAACTGGGGTTCGAATCCCCGCTATAATCAGTGTCCGTTTATTGTGCTTTTTTTTTCTTGTGTTTATAAATAGTATGATCGTGTTGTATTATGTTGCTAATGCACTATATCACATTCACTGCGTTGCATTCAGGTGTTATGTTGTATTGTTTTGTGTTTTATAATTTAGTTGCATAGCTTGATGGATTGCTCTTTTTGGTGGTTATGTGTGTTGCATTTTTAATGCATTATTTCTGCAGTTTTGCATGTGTTTTGTGTGTTGTATATGTGTGTGTTGAATGTGTTGTGCAGTTCTCTGTTGTTGCGTGAGTGTGTGACACACACACACACAACACACAAGAGCACACACAAGCACACACACACATACACACACGCCACCACACTCCAACCCCTACCACTACCACACACACACACCACACACACCACCAACCCTATTACACCCCCACCATCCCCACCTACCACACTTCCACACCCACTCTCCAACACAGACAGAAAAAACAGACAAACAACCGACGGGTGGACCGACAGGCAGACAATAGAGAGAAACTGCAAGCAAAACAGTTGCTGATCGGTCAGTGCCTCGGTGGCTCCGCTAGGTAAAAGCGACAACCCCGCCCGCCTTACACTCTACTAGGAGAGAGAGCACAATACAAAGCCCTCTCCACTCAGCCTGCAAGGGTAAGGAAGGAATCTATAGATCAACAGTATGACACGGGGCTCCGCACTGCTGTATACTTGTCTGTCGCCTCCAGTCCTGAGTGTATAGTTCATTCCTTGACCACACTACACAGAAAAAAAAATTGTTTTGTATCGCGTTGTGTTGTGTTGTAGCGATTGTGTTGTGTTGTGTTGTCTTGTCTGGTATTGTATTGTATAGTACTGTATTATATTTTATTGTATTTGTATGTATGCTACACAGAATCAAGAAAACCATTGGTCCCTACGAAAATCTTCTATCAATCCTAAAGAAGCGTAAACGTAAATGCTACGGGCATGTCACAAAATCAAATGGACTAACAAAAAGAATACTGCAAGGCACTGTCCAAGGAGGAAGAAAAAGAGGCAGACCAAGGAAGAGATGGGAAGGCAACATCAGCGAATGGCTAGAACTCAACAAAACCCTGGGAAAGGCAGAACAGAGAGAGGAATGGAGGGAACTGGTTGTCAAGTCTTCATGGGTGCCCCACGGTCGCCAGATTAAGGGATAGAGTGGATAGATAGATAGATAGATAGATAGATAGATAGATAGATAGATAGATAGATAGATAGATAGATAGATAGATATAGATAGATAGATAGATAGATAGATAGATAGATAGATAGATGCCACTTTCGGTCCCCTTTGAGTGTGACTTTTTCTGCAGATATTTTTGCCACTGACATTGAAACCTTTATTGTTGCGATGGGTTTTTTTTACGGGCGTCAATAAATGTGTGCACGTGACCACGGTTTATCGTCTCACCCGAAAGACTAGTAACAAACTACGACTCAAGGTCTCTTGGATAGGGGGAAATTCGGGTTCAAACGGGGATCGAAACCTTAATTTGTTGCTTTCAAAGCATGCACGTTTCCTCTACATCACTGCTCAACTTATATTTCTAAGGGTCCGCTACACTCAAACGCAAATGTGTAGCTTACACACTGAAATGTAAAGGTAAAAAACATAAAGGTGTCCCATAACCCATGTAGTCGTAAGGGAGCGAGGCATCAGAGACCTCAGCTTCTCTATAAAGCCAGCGTATTGAGGGCGGTGCCCATCTCCTCTCCTTCGCTAGCGCTGCTTTACCTTCCCTGACCCTTAAGAGGGCAGGTACCCATTTACAGCGGGGTGTACAGGGGGGGGGGGGACTATAATGAAACCAAGGCGGCGCAAAGGGTCACCCCTCCAACTGGTAACCACGTTCGGTGCTGCTTAACTTTGACTTGGCGAAAGCGAGTGCTCCGACCACTGAGCCCCCCACACACGGAAATATGTGCTACATTACTTCAAACTGTCCATTTTATCATTGAAAAGATATGCATTTTTACAGAATCAGTCCATGCATATTTTTGTTCGTGTTTCATCCCAACGTGAAACACACTATAATAGCAATGTCTTCAGCAGAACAGGATTTGTTGATCTTGCTATTGTCGCCACCGGCTGGGTTCAAGTACTTCTACAGTCCCTCCCTCCCTCCCTCCTACTGCCCCCCCACCTGCCCCCACCTGCTCTGTCTTCTTGTCTACCCCATTCTTTCCATATACCATTCAAAACTCTTTCTACCAATTCCCCCCCCCCCCTTCTCCAACAAACATTAACCCCCTACACACACACACACACACACGCGCACACACGCACACACACACACACACGACACACACTACGCATACCACACCACACACGCACACACACAACACACGCACACACACCACACCACACACACACACACACACACACACACACACGACACACACACAACACACACACACACGTACGCCCCCCCCCCCCCCCACACAACACACACTTCTTCCCACACAATTCCAACTTTAATACAGACTTCCGTTTCTTCTCCTTCGCCATTACCACTAGCCTACTAATGTCCGGATTCTTTGTTCCTCCCCCCACCCCACCCCACCCCTTCCTCCAGCCTCATTGCTTGTAAAGTCAAGTGGCGGGTACTCCTTTCAAGCCCCTCATTTCCCTGTCGTTTACCAAAGTGACCCCTACGCACGTTGTCCCGCGTGTCAGGAACCAGCATAACGACAGAGAACTTTTGAAAATCCACCATTTATTTGTTATTTGACAACATGTCAAAGAAGGCGTAGTCCTTGTCTCCTGAGACTACTATGTTATGACAACGGGGGGGGGGGGGGGGGGGGGGGGGGGGGGGGGAGAGGGGGAGGGGGAGAAGGGATAGTCTGGTGGTTTAAATGATGTGCGTTGCGCTCGTGATCTGCTGACCTGAGTTCGAATCCTGTTCAAGAGGATTTTTCCCTGGAGTTATACAAGTACCGACTCCACCCCCCTCAAAAGTCCTTCGGATGAGACTATAAACCGAAGCCCTGTGTACTTGTGAGCACCAGAACATCTTGCGCACACGTTAACACCCTTCCGCTTTCGGAAGAGTAGGCTATTTGTGTGCTGGTAGTAAGAGAGAACAAAAATTACAAAACTGCACACACACACACACCACACCACAGGGGACTGGATGCATAAAAGCACAAAGTGCTTTTCCATTATCCTCAAAAGAAAAATAATTTTTATAAAGTAAGAGTACTACGTAGTTTTGCTTTGCGGAGAAGTGTTCCGTAGTGGGTGAAGATGTGAAGCAGTTATAGTCATGAAATTAAATGAGATACATTTACAGATCATAATAATTGACAGGCACAGCCCACAGCCCGTACTCGTGGAACGAATTAACGAGCCAGAGACTAGTAAGGTACAGTGTTTCATGCAGTAAAGAGACCAGATACTAAGAGACCACAAAATGGGTAGATAACATGAATGAATGGACTCAAAAGAGCTTTGTGACACCCAACATTGACACACAAGTGCCGTGAAATAGTAAAAATTGGTGCACCCCCCCCCCTCCACCCAACGACCACACTCAGTTATGGTACTAGTGTAGTATAAAAGTGTAGTAGTTCAGCTGTGCCTGTTCTGATCTAACTCACACGAATACCTTCATTCATCTAGTTTTTAATTTATGGTTTCGTTGCTCTGCTACAGCTGCGAAGAGACTTTTGCGTATGCAACCGTTTTTGTCTACAATAGATATAGTAGCCATATTCCATCTTCGTGCAATTTTCCTTATAAATTGCTCCTAGATATTTTGTTTGTACTTGACATGGTTCCCACAGCTATTTTCTTAGTATAATGGGTACCTGCTCTCTCTTTAGGGTCAGGGAAGGTAAAGCAGAGGAGAGAGAGAGAGATGGGCGCCGCCCTCAATATGCTGGCCTCTAGAGAAACTGAGGTATCTGACGCCTCGCTTCCCTACGACCACACAGATTATGGGACACCTTTACTTTTTTATAAAATAAACTTAATGTTGTCATAACTGCGGATCTTTCGGGCGAGACTATAACCCAGGTAAGCACACGTAAAATGCCTTGTACATACATCATATTCATAATCTTCTCGTCAAAGCACATAGGCCAGCTAGCTATAGACTAGAAGATAACATGGGTGTCACATTGCTCTCATATTTCCTGACAGAATTATTGGAAGAGAAGAAAAAGAAGGAGTAGGAGAAGAAGGAGAAGGAGGAGGAGAAACAAAGAAGGAGGAGGAGAAGGAGGAAAGAAAAAGGAGGAGGAAGACAACAACACGGCAGCAACAATAACAACAACCACAACCTCAAGGATGTGACAGTCAACGATAAGAACTGGAATCATGATGAACATGGTGTTAACGATGACCAGGACGAAAATGATAACGAACAATGCTTTGATATATATTATGATGAATGACAACGAAGTGGCTGTATGCATACATGATACTAGGACCACAACAAGCACTAATCAACGTACATGTATGAACACACACACATACACACACATACACACACACACCTACATACACACACCTACATACACACTACTACACACCATACGCGCGTGCACATGCGCGCACATGCAATCACTTACATGCACACTTATCCCTAAAATCTTCTCATTCCATCTGAAACGCACATCGGTAATTTTCAAAACCACGCAAAAGACGTCGATACATTCGAGTGATGTCATTGTGATTTCATTATACACCAAAAAACATCACACTGGACAGTGTAGATATGCAGCCATTAATTAAGATCAACAACTTTGTTATAGATCATGCATTTGCAAGTTTGTTATTTCAATCTGATTCATGTTTAATGACAGCAAATATTGTTTTGGATACATAGCTGGGTAATTTTTAAACAAAAAAGTCATTGCATGAGATTTTTGTTCATAAATAGTATGCAATTTTGTACATAACACCATTACAAACATCAACATCACCAACGTCAATATCAACAACATGAAAACATCGTAATCATCATCATAACTGCTATAAACAGGATCAATGTAGGACAGCAAAGGCCAAAGAGACAACAGGCAAACAAAAAAAGACCCAAAGATTCTCAAGTAAAGAGTTACTGAATCTGTTCATGCCACCAAAACACTTTCTTGCAGAATATCAATACTATTCATCTAAACTCAAGTCTTTCGGGCTCCATTTTCTAATAAATCCCCCCAAACCTAAACAAAGTTGAAAGCAACAACAAAACTTTAGAGTAATCTCTAATTCTTTCTTTCTTTATTCAGTCATCGATTTATTCGATTTTTCCCTTTCATTTATGTATGTTATGAATGTAAAATATATCTAGTCATTTATGGCCTCAAAATATCTTCCTGAAAAGTGATATTTCCACTCCTGTAACCTGAACTTGATTTCCAAGTTCCTACATCACCCTCAATTAATATGACAATGTCTAGAGTTACCGATACGAGTGCCAGCCCGCTTGTTCTGCTAGCAACTGGACAAGGCATCGATGTCATCTAAGTGATTGATGAAGACGTTCATTCTATATGTGTACTTTCTGCGTTATCATTAAGCATTTAACACTCAGTTACTCCACCTTTTTTCTTTTTTTTAGCATCCCACACAACGAGAAAAAGAAAAGTAAAACAACACACACACACACACGCACGCACACACATGTAAACACACACACACACATACACAAACGCACGCACGCACGCACACACGCATGCACGCACGCACGCACAAACACTCCAAAACAGACCGAACCACAGCATAAGAGAATCCCCTTTCCGTACAAAAACAAACAAGAACACAGACACCCCCCCCCCCCCCCCCCAACCAATAAAAAAAGTAAACGCAAAAATAAGCAGGTTAAAAATAAGAAAATGCAAAAAAGAAACAGATATTTTAACAAAAAAAAAAAAAAAAAGAAACATAAAAAAGATCCAATAATAATGTGTGTTATATTATAACATAAAGGGAGACTAGAACTGCTGTGTGTTGGGCAGACGGGCCAGCCCGTAGAGCAGGTTGTTTCCCCCTGTGGTAGCAGTCTGCACTTTTTTCCGCTTCTCCAGCTCTGCAGAACTGACCTTGTCCGAGTAGTCAAAGCCGTGGCCCACCTCGGGGTGCGGGAAGTGCTCCAGAGACTGATTCTGCAGGTGGAAGATACACAGCGTGAAAATGATGGTAATGAATGTAAAGTTAATGGTGATGATGGTGGTGATGATGATGATGATGATGACAGTGATAGTGATGATGATGATGATAGTGATTGCGGTAGTGATGATTATAATGATATGATGATGAATGATGATGATGATTGATGTTGATGATGATGATGATGATGATGATGATTGATGATGATATGATGATGATGATGATGATGATGATGATGATGATGATGATGATGTGATGATGATGATTGCGATAGTGATGATGATGCTAGTGATTGCGATAGGGATGATGATGATGATGATGATGATGATGATGATGATGATGATGATGAGGAGGAGAGGAGAGATGAGGGGGAGAGAGAGGAGGAGGAGGAGAGGGTGGAGATAGGGGTGGAGATGATGATGATGATGGTAGGTAGGGATGATGATGAGGAGGAAGATGATCAGGAAGATGATGAGGAAGGTGCTGCTGCTACTGATGATGATGATGAGGAGGAGGAGGAGGAGGAGGAAGATAGTAGGGATGATGATGGTAGTGATGAAGCTGTTGATGGTGATGGTGATGATAATGATGATAATGGTGATGATGATGACCATGATAGTGATAATGATGACAACCCCCGCCCCTACATGCACACACACAGACACAGACACACACACACATACACAGACAGACAGACAGACACACACACACACATACACACACATCTTTGCAATAAGTCTGTCTGATATGTATGTACCATGTACCCTGGTCACAATCAGAAATATACAATTGCTAACATGAGTATCAGTTTGATATTCTCTGTATTCTATACTGTATTGTTAGTCAAGAAGTTCTGTTGGTCATCTTTTTAAGTAAACTTTCTATCCAATCTATAAAAAAATCACCATTGAATACATTACACACACACACACACACACACACACACACACACACACACACACACACACACACACACACACACACACACACACACACACACACACACACACCCGAACTCACCAAATTTGTGGCAATATTGGCGATCTGATTTTGTACATCCATCTTCCAGTTCTGAAAATCGAAAAAAAGAATAAAACGAAATGAACAGAGCTAACATAGATAAATAAATAGCTAGCCAGCTAGCTAGCTAACTAGCTAGATAGATAAATAGATAGATAGATAGATAGATAGATAGATAGATAGATAGCTAGCTAGTAGCTAGATAGATAGATAGAAATAATAGATTAATGATTGATAAATAGACAGACAGACACAAATAGTAGTACAGACAGACAACAGAGAGAACAGACAAACAGACAGACAGACAGATAGATAGATAGATAGATAGATAGAAGATAGATAGATAGATAGAACAGACAGACAGAAGATAGACAGACAGATAGATAGATAGATAGATAGATAGATAGATAGATATAGATAGATAGATAGATGATAACAGATAGATAGTGATAGATAGACTGACAGATAGACAGGCAGACAGAAAGGTAGATAGATAGATAAATAGATCGATCGATGAAGAGATAGATAGATAGATAGATAGATAGATAGATAGATAGATAGATAGATAGATAGATAGATAGATAGATAGACAGACAGAAGATAGATAGATAGATAGATAGATAGATAGATAGATAGATAGATAGATAGATAGATAGATAGAAGATAGACTGACAGATAGACAGGCAGACAGAAATGTAGATAGATAGATAAATAGATAGATCGATGAAGAGATAGATAGATAGATAGATAGATAGATAGATAGATAGATAGATAGATAGATAGATAGATAGATAGATAGATAGATAGATAGATAGAAGATAGATAAGAAAGAAAGAAATCCCTTAAAATGGTCAGTGCAACAACAAATTATTCATCCAAAGTGGTTAGAGCAACGAACTCGTTATCCATGAGTAAATGGAGATGTGGGTTTAAACCTCAGCCAAAAGGTCGACTCAACAGAAATGTTTTTCATTGCAGTTAACATCTTCCTACTCCGTTCCCTTGCAAGTCGAAAAAGCCACACTCGTGAAATGGAAACAAAACCACAACTACACATGGAAAAATGGGTGGCGCTGCTCTTGTGTCAACACGCTTTCTTCAGAGAGAGCAGCCAAAATTAATCATTTCACATAGAGTAAAGGGGTATACAGTACAATACAATACAAACACACAGTTCAGTGCAGTGCCCGAACGAATTGTCATGGAGTAAAAGTAAAAAGTTTTAAACAAAGAATATAAAATGCAAGAAAGAAAGAATGGATGAATGAATGAATGAAATAAAGAAAAGCGATGTCAAGTCAAATTAAATCAGGCAAAGTCAGATCAGACCGTAAAGTCAGCTCACATCAAACATTTCTCGTTTCTCTATCTTCCATTCATGAGGAAGGGTCCACTCTTCCGGATGGACGCCATTTCTGTTCAGACCACTCAGGGGAGGTAACTCCACGGTACTGGCGCTGGAAGAGTCATTTCCGGAGCTCATGGGTCGGTTGGCCATTATGGAGTGTGCGTCTGTCTGCCACCTGCAATGAGTGAACGAATGAACAAATGGATGAAATAATAATAGATGAATAAATGAATAAATGAATGATTGAATGAATGAATGAAAACTGGATAAAGATACTGATGCATCATAAAAAAGGAAAAAAAAAGAAAATAAAAAAAACTACAAACAAACATCACATTACAAAGACCAGCACAAGACGTTTTGCAACGCAACACAACGCAATGCAAGGCGACGCAATTCAACAGTGATGCAATATACTGCAATGCATTGCAATACAGTGAAAACAGAGATAACACAGTAACGCACCTGCCGAGAGAGCTGGACTTCGTGGGTGTGATCCATGTTTGAACCCGAACATCAATTCTATACATTAGACCGTAAGGGGGTGGTGTGAGTACGAGTGTTTCGGATTATATAATAAACCGCCCCCCTCCCCTTCCGTGTGCAATATACATTTTAGTGCTCATTAAACAAACACCTCACTGATGCCCGAAGTTGGAATGTGGCTACCTAAATGGTGTGTGTATGTGTGTGTGTGTGTGGGGGGGGGAGGCGGTCGCATAAGCCAAAATCAGACAATTATTAAACTTCGGAGCTCTAGCCAAGGAACTAAAATAAGAAGAAAAAAACAAACTCAAACCCAGTGCAGCAAGAGAGCTGTCCCCCTGTAAAATGATGTACAAAATAGCCATTCTTATAAGAAAATAAAATACGTTTCATGGGAATATAATTCTTGAAAAGAAAAACGGCGGCTCTGCTCTTGTGTTAATGCACTTTTCACAGAAAGAGCAGCTCGAATTTTACGCAGCGAAATCTGCCGTGACTGGGAGTGAAATACAATACAATACAATAATAATACAATACGACACAATCCAATACAATAAAATACGACACACTACAATACAGAGAGGGGCAGCAGAGAGACATCCAGAGTCATGAACTTGATGTGGTCCGGCCCCCCTAGAAGTGTACGGAAGATAAAAGGCCCGAAACACTTGTCTAAAGGGGGATTTCTCCTATGAGGACACTCTGCAGCCATGCTCTACGCGAGTTTCTTACCACCAATAAAATACGACACAATACAATACAACACGATACTATACAACACGTAATTCAATACGACACACTACACTACACTACACTACACTACACTACACTACACTACACTACACTACACTAACACTACACTACACTACACTAACACTACACTACACTACACTACAACATAACACCACCAATATACTACAATGCGATGCAGACGAGAAAAAAACAGTTAAAAATGAAGTCCATCCACGTACAGACTCTGCACTGACTGACTGACTGCCTTGTTAACTAGGTGAATGATTGAATGGCTTACTGACTGATTGACTGAATGATTGACTTAGTGGCTGCATGGATTTTGAGTGGACGCACATTTTGACAACCCACAACTATCCCAGCTTATTTTCTGCTGCTTTCTAGGCCGCAGAATTGCTCAAGAGGAAGCAAAAATAATAATTTCATCGTCCTATTTTGTAGTTCCTGAAGGAAAAGAGTATCAGAAAGATAAATAATGTTCCTTTGCCAATACAGTGCAATTCAAGACTTAACAAAAAGAACAACTTTAAAGATTTAAATGGAAAAATGATTACGACGGAGACGCGCAAAAGACATGTAATAAAAATGAGAGGAAGAAGAAGGAGAATGGTAATGATACTACTACTACTACTACTACTACTACTACTACTACTACTACTACTATACTACTACTACTACTACTACTACTACTACTACTACTACTCTACTAACTACTACTGCTACTACCACTACTATTGCTAATGATAATGAAAACAACAACAGCAATAAATCAGAACTTTTAAAACGACGTATAGACTTACCTTTTTCCACTGCTTGGCGTCTTGTGGATGTGTACACTGCAGCCAATGTCTGTGACCTACGATCGTCTGCCAAGTCCTATAAGGAACGTGTTGCGATGGTTCAGTATGGCACGCGCTGTTGAAGCGTCAAATCAGATCAATCACCAACGCTTGATCGAACATCAACAGTACTCCAGTAATGACCGTATGTTGCGCGCACCGAGAAAGCTTTGTCTGAGTCAATTCAATGTGTTTTGTTCAGTGTGTGTGTGTGTGTGTGTGTGTGTGTGTGTGTGTGTGTGTGTGTGTGTGTGTGTGTGTGTGTGTGTGTGTGTTGTGTGTGTGTTTTGTAGTGTGTGTGTTTGTATGTGTGTGTATTTTGGGCAATATTCATTCATGTTATTTTGTATCACTCTGTAGAGAATTTTAGTCACTGCACTTTTCCTACAGTTAAATTGGGATTGTTTTTTCGATATTAAGACAGCATGCAGGTCAAAGTTAGGCTCCACTCCTATTTTTTTTCCTTTCGATTACAGATATTTTATTCTCTTGCAAAGTTGCATCATTGTACATTCATTTATGTCACATTAAATCGATGTTGTTTGGTCTATGCATCATTTTATGTGTGTGGACTGCATGATGCACGCAAAAATTAGGTTCTTTGTCGCATTTAGAAGGCTTCTTCTTTATTATCGAATGCTCAGACAGCAAGTACTACTGACAGTCATATAAGGGAAAATGCGTTGCGCTGCCATTAAGTGCCTGACAAGTCTGACCCAACATATCCGACTTCATAGAAGGAGAGAATTATAATCTTTAAAGTCTTTTGGGAAAAAAAAAGGCTGGATAATGGACCAAGAAGACAGAAAATAGACCTGAAGGACTTGATAGGAAGAAAAAGAACAAGGAATAAACAAAGAGAGAGATAGAAAAGAGGGGATTCCTGGCACAGAATTTCTAGAAGGCGGAGATGCTATTTACACTGACAGGCCCCTGGCATCCTCACGGGGGGGATTCAAAAGACTAGAACCCAGACCATATAAGTGGTATGGAAGACATACAGAAAAAACCCACCTATGAGTTGACATGGGATTTTAATTCAAATTTCTACTGTTCTCAGTGAATGCGTGTACCCCTGAGTCAACTACTTGATTTTACAATATTGATCCAAAATCAGGAGTATAAGAGGTTGTGTCTCTCTGTCTGTCAGTCTGTCTTACTGTCTGTCTTCTTGTAGGCTTTCATGTATTATAATAATGTCTGTCTGTTTATAGCTGTGTGCTGTGCACACGTGCGTATTCCTTGTGCACATTACTCTCTCTCTCTCTCTCTCCTCTTCTCTCTCTCTCCCTCTCTCTCTCTCTCTCTCTCTCTCTCTCTCTCTCTCTCTCTCTCTCTCTCTCCCTCTCTCTTGCTCTCTCTCTCTCTAACACACACACACACATCACCAATCCAACCCACCATCACCACCAGCCCCTCCCCCCTGCCACCCCCCACCCCCACCCCACCACACCCACACCATGCACACGTCCAGCAGGGTATATAGCCTGAAAGGTAGACCCATCAGGCCTAAACGGCTTAGGTCAATGGAGCAAGACCTCTCCACGGGCAGTTAATCCTCAGCCCAGCACAGCACAACCCAGCTCTCCTTTACACGGCGCCTGGTTACTCTGTGTGTGTGGGGGGGGGGGGGGGGGGGGGGGGGGGGGGGAGGGTGGTGTGTGTGTACGTATGTGTGTGTGTATGGTGTTGTGTGTGTGTGTGTGTGTGTGTGATGTGTGTGTGTGTGTGCGTGCTTGTGATGTGTGCGTGCGTGTGATGTGGATATGTGATGTGTGTTGTGTGTTTCGCCGTGTGTGTGTGTGTGTGTGTGTGTGTGTGTGTGTGTTGTGTTGTTGGTGAATGAAATCTGAGCCCCATGCAAGTTCATGGTGAAGAAGAAGAAGAAGAAGAAGAAGAAGAAGAAGAAGAAGAAGAAGAAGAAGAAGAAGAAGAAGAAGAAGAAGAAAAACAAGATCAAGAACAAGAAACAATAACAAGAAGAAAGAGATCTTGAAGGTATTGAACTCAAGTGTGATAAGTGATCATAGGGTCAAAGCGTTTACTGTTTTTAAAATATCTGTCTTAAAGCCTACTGTCTGTCTGTCTGTCTGTCCTGTCTGTCTGTCTGTCTGTCTGTCTGTCCTCCGTCGTCTCGTCTGTCTGTTCTGTCTGTCTGTCTGTCTGTCTGTCTGTCTGTCTGTCTGTCTGCTCTCTCTCTCTCTCTCTCTCCTTAGAAAAAAACACTCCGCCACCTGCTTTAAATCGATAACACACACTCCTTGCATTCAAAATATTTTTTATTGGTACATACAGGTCGTTTTGTAAATCAATAAAAGAATTCCTGCATAAAATTGAGCCAATGTCAGCTATAGTACACAATGAGAAAGACAAAGGGTAGACAGGCGAAGGAAATGCTAGACCAAACCAGACCAGACCAGGCAAGGCAAGGCAAGGCAAAACAGGCCAAAGCAAGGCAAGGTAAACATAACTGAAAACTTATAGTCTATTACAGTTCAGACCAAACACATTTGTCAGCGTTTAATGCAAGCAAAGTGTCTGGGCTTGACGTTATTATGCTTCCAAATGATTTCTATAATGTTGGTATTTCCTTCATTCGTGTCAAGCCTTTAGCATTGCAACTACTATTCTTCTTTTTTAAAGGATAAAACGTCCCCTAAACTCTGAGCATGATTGCCTTTATCATAACCAGGTACTTTAAAAGAACATTACACGCAAACTTCTCATACTATGTGTGCTTACTGTACCACAGCGATTCCATCCACCCAAAGCCTTTTTATGCCTTCTTGGCATGTAGGGCAGCAACAAAGGTTCTCCACTCCTGCCTGTCTTGGGCCAGTTTCTGATGGTTCCCCAGGAGTGTTGGAGGGTCTTCAGCTCTGTTTCTATTGTCCGACGCCAGGTGTTCTTGGGTCTTCCTCGCCTGCGTTTTCCTTCTGGTGTCCAGTGGAGGGCTGTTCGAGCGATGTTCCCTTGTTCCCGTCGGCTGATGTGTCCTATCCATCTCCATCGTAAAGAGAGAGAGCCGGCCCTGTTTGTCTACAATCGGCGTCTCGGTGTTTCCCCGGTATTTGCCACTGACAATTTTGGTGATCTTTAACACCTGTCCTTGTTCTCCTTTGGCGGCGGCCTCTTCTGCTCGGCTTGCAATGTCATCCAAGTAGGCTCGTTTGTCTACTCTTGCCATCTTCTTCACAGTTTGGTCTGCCTCTCTGTACTGTTGTTTGTATCTCTCTCTTATTCACTCGGACTTGGTTTCCAAAATTTTCTTCTTCAGTTCTCTCCTGTTCTCAATGGCCTGCCAGGTGTCTGTTGTGATCCACTTTTTCCTCTTCCTCTGTCTCTGTCCTAAGCATGTTTCACTGGCTTGTGTGTAGGCTGTTTTGACTTGTTCCCACATGATGTTAATACCAGTCATGTCTGGTTGTGTATAATTTTCAGCATCCACCAGTGCTTGGAACTTGTTTTTCAGCTGAAGGATGAAAGCACTCTTTGCTTTGGTGTCACGCAGCTTCTCCACATCAAACTGTTGTTGTCTCAGTTTCCTAGATATATTTTTCCTCAGCTTTACTTTGAGGATGGCAGTGACAAGGTGGTGGTCACTGCCAACATCAGCTCCCCTCTTTACTCTTACATCTAGCAGCGATCTCCTCCATGTCCCATTGATCATCAGGTGGTCGATCTGGTTCTTGTCTCTTCCATTGGGGGAGCACCAGGTAAGCTTGTGGATTTCAGGATGTGTAAACAGTGTCCCTCCAATAATGAGGTTGTTTGTCAAGCAGAGTTCCACCAGTCTCTCTCCGTTGT
>CM060316.1:47599513-47604513 GCA_030674155.1 Stramonita haemastoma | reverse complement strand
AATCATTATTAGTTTTCCTTCTTGTTTACTTTCTCAAGATGATTTCGTTTTGCTGCATAGTCTCGGTCTTAGTGGTTTCTCTCCCGTTCCTTGCCTGCTGTTTATATTAATATCACCAGCTGAGCTCATCCTATTAAATCATCAGTGTCAGTAATTACATGAAACTATCTAAAAATTTGACCACTGCGAATTGAAGGCTGCAGTGCAGCTTTGAATTTTTTTTCTTTCTGCATCTCTTTTGAATTACAAGCTCAAACACTCATACCGCATTTAATATTAATTGCCAAAATATAAAAGGGATTTTCCCTGAAAGATTAGTTCCTCATACACAATTCATGTGATGTTACACAAAAATTGGTTGGTTCGGGTTATCTTTGTTCAAAACTTCAGCAAACAGTACGCAACTTTCACTTCTTAGCCGTCTTCTGGCCTCCCAACTACAATATACAATATTCTTTCCATATTTTATCATAATGACCTGGCATCAGGAGGTGACCAGTGCCAGAGCTACCTTGACTGCTTATTCTTTTGATGAAAAAGAAAACACTTGCGCTACTTTGTTTCTGCTTTGTTGCCGATTCGTTCTCCTCAAGCAGTTCATATTCGGGTTACCACTTATTTTGATTATAGGAAACCCTTTCCTTTTAGTCTTCTAACTGAAAGAAAAAACGACTCCCTATGCCCTACCCCCCCCCCCCCCCCCTAACAAAAAACTAACAAAAAACAACCAAAACCTCCAACCTTATAAAGACATACACCCCCCCCCCCCCAAAAAAAAAAAAAAAATCCATTACCTTATGCCAGAAAGCGCCAATGCCGATCCAAGACATCAAGACAAGGCCCGTAATGCAGCCCACAAAAGCGCCCTGCACATGGGAGAATGACTGCCCTTCAACTGAATGATCAATTGATCACGTGTTCACTCAATCACTCAACCAATCAATCTACAACTAGTGAATCAAATCATGGATTAATAACGAATCAAACATCTGCATTATACAAGTTACTAGATTAAGCAAACATAAGCTTTTCTTAATCTAGATTCAATACAGGAATGTATGCAGCCACACACACACAACCACACACACACACACACACACACACACACACACACACACACACACACACACACACACACACACCACACACACACACACACACACAACACACACACACACACACACACCAACACAGAAATTCTTATAATTGTAGAATTTATTTCTGAGCATCTAACAATTAGTGCTTGGCGTACAAATTGTAGATTTACTTTTGACAGGCAGTTGTGAGAAACCCTTGGGTATTGTTTTGCTTCTTTTCAATCTTTGCGTAAACATTTCATATCACCACATTGAACACTTTAAAATCCACACACAACACGGACACAGACACAGACACAGACACACACCACACAACCCACACACATCAACACACCCACACACACACACACACACACAACACACGCACGCACACAAACACAACACACACACGACACACACAAACACACAGACCAACAACACGGGGACGGCGCACTACACAAACACACCACACACAACACACAACACACAACACACACACCACCACACACACACACACACCACACACACACACACACACACACACACACACACACACACACACACACACCTTCAATGCGGACCTTGGTTTATAGTCTCATCCGAACGACTTTCGGAGAAATGGAGTTATCACTAATGTTAACACCAGGGGGAAAAAAATCCTCTAACAGAAGCCTCTGTAGTGTTCGAGCCCAGACAATGAGATCATGAGCGCAACGATCTAACCGCCAGGCTATCTACCCCGTCCCCCAAACTGGAGACTAGGATATGAAGACTTTCAACTGAACGGGATGATATTATTCAGGATCGTGAGAACGAGGGTGGCAGGATGGTTTAGACATTCGCCTGCCAACAAGTAAACCGTGAGGTTCTGAGTTCGATTCCCAGCCTCGCCCTGTCACGCAAGTTTCACACACACAAAAAATCGAACTGAATGTCAAAATCCTCCGGATGAGACTATAATTCGAGGCCCCGTGTGCGAACACACGCAGAACATCTTGAAAACACGTTCGAGACCCCTTTTTGCTTTTTCGGAAGAGTAGGCTTGTAGGAAAGAATGACGGAAATAAAAAAAAAAACACCAAGCATGCACACAGGTGTCGTGTTAAGACACGATCCCCGAAGTCGGAATATGACTACCTAGAGAGGGGAGGGAGACGGTCGCCTACGCATAAATCTCACCAATAGTGAACCCCAGAACTCTAGCCAAGGAAGGAAGGAAAAGAGAAGAGGATGATATGAAAATATCTCACAAGGGAGTTGGCCCAGGGGTAAAATCATGCCCAGCAAGAAGACACCAAAGAGCGGACCGTTCAGGATGCTGTAGGCACTGTAGGCAGCCTGAAGCCAGGGATTATTAATAAGATATGGAATGAAGGATGGATGGATGAATGAAGGAATGGATGCATGGATGAATGGATGGATGGATGGATGGATGATGGATGATGGATGGATGGATGGATGGATGGATGAACGAATGCATGCATAGATGGATGAATGAATGAATAAATGATAAACGAATAAATGAATTGATGGACAGATGGATGATTGAATTAGACAAAAAGGTAAATGAATAAAAAAAAAAGAGGGATGAATGGATGAATGAATGAATAAATGATAAATGAATAAATGAATTAATGGATGGATGGATTGATGGATGAATAGACAAAAAAGTCAATGAATAAAAGGATAGATGCATGGATGGATGGAAAAATGAATGAATGAATAAGTGAATAAATAAGCAGAAAAACGTATAAGTATAGGAGACTAATCTTATGAATTGAGATAATACAAGAGGAGAAATAACCACAGAAATGTCACATAGTAAAATGACAAAGTGTCAAACGTTCAATCACACACACACACCGCGCGCACGCACGCACACACATATATACACTCACACACACACACATACATGCATACACACGCGCAAGCACACGCGCACGCACCTTACGCACACACACATATACACTCACACACACGCACACAAATACACATGCACAAGTGTGCACACACGCACGCACGGACGCACACACACACACGGACGCACGCACGGACGCATGTGCGCCCGCGCACGTACACACGCACAAACACACACACACAAACTCTTACACACACAAACTTACAAACACACACACACAAACTCTCTCTCTCTCTCTCTCTCTCTCCTCCCACCACACACACACACACACACACACACACACACACACACACACACACACACACACACACACACACACACACACACACACACACACACAGCCACCCTTCCCCAGATACACCACTACCCCCCCAATATTCCTTCTTTCCAGCCTCACAACACTCCACCCCATCACTTTCAGTACCCCCTCCCTCACATACACGCCCCCCCCCCCCCCCCCGAAACCAGCATATAGCATACCTGTAACATGGACAGAGACGAAGAGACATGAGAGCAGAGAGACAGAAAAGACAGAAAACACAGAAAAACAGAGTAGACAGACAAGACAGGTCAGAGAGAGCAGAAAAGAAGAGAGGAAGAAGACGAAAGAGAGAGAGAGAGAGAGAGAGAGAGAGAGAGAGAGAGAGAGAGAGAGAGAGAGAGAGAGAGAGAGAGAGAAGAGAGAGAAGAGAGAGAGACAGAAGAGAGACAGAGACAGAGAGAGAGAGAAGAAGAGAGAAGAGAGAGAGAAGAGAGAAGAGAGAGAGAGAGAGAGAGAGAGAGAAGACGAGACAGAGAGAGAAGACAGACAGACAGACAGACAGACAACAGAGACACAGACAGACAGATTAAAATGGTCAATAGGATTCAACAAAGAGAAAGAGCAAACTGAAGACGGTTAGGGGAAGGGAGGGAAAAGGTGGAGACGAAAAACAAGAACATCAAACATTTTCATCCACACCGCCACCCCCCCCCCCCTCTTGACAGAACGATGGGAAGGAAAGGGAACACAGCAGAAACAAAAGAAACCAGAAAAAATAGTAAAGAAAAGACTCCTCGTCAGCCGCTCTTAACCGCCTCTACTACCCCCCCACCCCCCCCCCCACAAAAACCAACCAAAAGCTACTGGTGACGTAATCCACCTGAAACTTGGTGACGACAGTGCTGGTGACGTCAGTCATACGTGGACAGATGTACGGGACGATTAAATCTTTGACAGTCACTGCCGAAATGGCGTTCAGTCCAGACGACATAGACCTGACATCAACAACAAGAACAACAACAGAATGAAAATAACACAAAACAAACCCCACACCCACTTCCTTTCATGTTATGTTGTTTCTAGCTCTACCGACTTCGAAAGCCATATGTATCAGAGCTCTAGTTGTTGTAGTAGTAGTAGTTGTTGTTGTTGTGGTGGATGTAATTGCTATGATTGTTACTGTTGTTGTGACTGTTTATGCTACTGGTGTTGTGGATACTATTGTCGTGACTTTTGTAGTTATTTATTGTCGTTGTTGTAGTTGCTGTTGTGTTGTTGTGGCTGCAGTTGCTAATGTTGTTTTGGCTGTTGTGACTGTTTTGATATTGCTGTTAAACTGTTGTCGTGACTTTTATAATTACTTATTGTCGTTGTTGTTGCTCTCATCTGAGCTATGTGGGGACTTATTGTGGTAACTCACTGAAGAGCTGTGTTCCAGATTCCTCCATGCCAATGGTGTGCCACAGCCAGGTCTCAAGAATGGCTATGTCCGTCCATTCGCCAGTGTTGATCATATATGCTGATTTTGTTTTGTTCTGTCCTGCTTATTGTTTCTCTTAATATACTGTTTTTATTTTTTGTTCGTTTTGTTGTGGTTATTTGTTGATGGTGTATTTCTTTTTGTTTACAATTTCATTCTTCTTCACTTCTATTTCCATGAAAATATTGTTTGGTGTGTCCACTAGATCTTGTTATATGTTCATAATTATTGTCATAATTTCCGCTACATATTTTCCAAAGTGAA
>CM060316.1:47582013-47584513 GCA_030674155.1 Stramonita haemastoma | reverse complement strand
CCGCCCTGCGAGAGCTGAGCGGGCGTCGGGTTGAGGTGGAGAACACTGAGGATAATGGGAGAAGTGGGGGAGGGGACGTATCGATTTGTGTGCTGTTCTACCCATTATTCTTAGACTTATATATCTTTTTGTGTTGTTGTTTAGTTGTTTGTGGAGGGAGGGGGGAAAGGGTAGGGGTGTATCTGTATACCATAGGCGTTTCTACCTGTCATTCATAGACTTCTGTGTGTTGGTTTTGTTTTCTGTAATTACTTGTTTGTTTGATTGTCAATGGGATATGCTCTTAAATGTTTAGGTCGTTTCACTATACTACACTTAGATGTTGTTGGCTTTGGTTCCTCTGTTGAGTTGATGGGCAAGTTGGTATGTTCTCGGTGGGTTTTTTTTTCAATGTCACCTCGTAAGTTGTGTTTTGTTTGGGAATACACATGTAGTGTTCAAGGCTGTTTCGTGACTATAACAGTTGACACATAGGCTATTAAATTTTGCTCGCATTCCTGTAGGTGGAAGCCGGTGGTTTTGTGTGTGTGTGTGTGTGTGTGTGTGTGTGTGTGTTGTGTGTGTGTGTGTGTGTGGTGTGTGTGTGTGTGTGTGTGTGTGTGTTGTGTGTGTGTGTGGTGTGTGGTGTGTGTGTGTGTGAGTGTCGTTTGTGTGCGTGCGTGCGTGCGTGGTGTGTGTGTGTGTTGTGTGTGTGTGTGCGCGCGCTTGCGTGTGTGTGTTGTGGTGTGTGTGTACATGTGTGTGTGCGTGTATGTGTGAGAGATTATGTGTGCGTGCGTGCGTGTGTGTGTGTGTGTGTGTGTGCGCGTGTGTGTGTTGGTGGTGTGTGTGTTGTGTGTGTGCGTGCGTGCGTGCGTGTGTGTGTGTGTGTGTGTGTGTGTGTGTGTGCGTGCGTGCGGTGTGTGTGTGTGTGTGTGTGTGTGTTGTGTGTGTGTGTGTGTGTGTGTGTGTGTGTTGTGTCTGTGTCTGTCTTTTATTTTTTTACATTTTATACCACTTTATGTCACAGCAGATCTCTCTATCTACACAACCCAACAATTGCAAAAACTATGATAGGCATCACAACCTACTAATAAAAGGTTATTATAACCAAAAACTCAAAAATTATCTGAAAGCCACAGGGCCTAGGGCAATACCCTACTGTTTGACAATCTCTCCCTCCTCCCCTCTGTTTGTCCCCCCCCCTCTCTCTCCCCCACACACCCCACTCAACTCCCTCCCCTACACACCATGCCTCTCTTGTCCTTCCTACTCTACCCCCCCCCCACCAACCCCACTATAATTGTTAATCTCAAACACCCAGAGAAAAAAATATATATAAGATGACCTATCATTAAAACCCCTCCAAAACTAAAATTTTAGGTACAGCGAGCACCAATATAAGCCTCATCTAAAGGCCACAAATCAATAAATGAATCAATGAATAACATGAAGTAGGTAAAATAAAACATTCTACTGATAAACTACTTGAAATAGTTTTAAAATTAATATAATATAATTATTATCAAATTCTAATAAAATCACAAGGATGACCAGGTCAACTTCCAACAAATTACATAGTTAAAATAAGTTCTCGTTGAATTTATGTATACATATATATATAAGATATATGAGTATAAGAAAATAACTTTTAAAAAAACAACAGCCCATTCTTCTGATAAAATACCCAACAGCCTTATTTAAGATATAATGAGTGTAAGAATAGTGGTTATCTGAATACACACACACTCCTCCAATGTGGTAAAGTTGATCTTTTAGCAAAAAATGGGGCAAAACAATTGATAGATGTGGAAAATTTGACACTTCATTTGTCACTACAAGAATGTTATCAGATTGTGGAAAAAGCACAACAAAAGTTATTCCAATATGAAAAAAATAAACTTGGTTGTTTAGGTGTATATGAAGGGATGGTAAAATTTCAGTCTTTTGTTAAAATATATGAAACAGATTTTTATTGTATAAAAGAAATTGTTTCTGTGGCTTGCAGATGGGAAATGAAATGTTTTAAAACAAAATATGTTGGACATGTATCTTGCATATGTGGATATAGTATAACTTTTGATCATAGATTGATATGCAGCATGCTGAAAAGTTAAATACCTGTTCTTACCTCATCATCCTCATCAGAGATATTCAATGATCCATTACTGAGGTATACATTTTTCAAATCATTACTGCACTGTCCTATTGGTTCTTTATTATGATTATTACGGACTTAAAAGACATTTCCCTCTGTCGATTAGATTTTTCTCTTGTTGGTTATGGTTGTAAATAGTTTTATTGTTCATGCGTTAGATTCTGTTTAGAATTTGGAAATTTTACTATTTTGTATTCAAGAATTCTGTACATTTGTGTTTATATTATTTAATTTTTTTCTTAACTGTTCTGTGTAGATTTTGTGAGTTAACCCCCTTCCCCACTTCCAAAACTCCTCCTCCTACCCCCTCCCCCTCCCCACACATACACACACACTCACATATCTATATTTTTTAATGTCTAA
>CM060316.1:47567013-47574513 GCA_030674155.1 Stramonita haemastoma | reverse complement strand
TGGAAATAAAATATATCGAATATCCTAAGTCACCGAATTTAGAATACGTGAACGAAAGGTGCTTATTAAAATTTTTATCCTAAAGTTATGGCTGTGAAACAAAGCTGTGATTCTGGCAGCATGATAAGCTAGAATGGTCCAGTCCTTATTCATCAGCAGCAATACTCCTATATTCCTTTCCAGCTAACAGAAAATACCTCAGAATGATTAAAACCATGGTTTTTGCATTCCTGTCGTTATGTTTAAGATGTGGGAAATATACATGATATAAATTGATTAATTCAAACAATTGTCCCCTGTTTAGAGCTAGTCAGATCAGATTTATAGCGTTTACCATATAAAACTCAAACTGACAAATTCAAAATGATAACCTGTAACGGAATAATGGTTGTGTGCATGTTCCTGGATATATGTTATTGGAGACATTTTAGTATACCTTTTATTTGAGACACGTGATATGTTTTTGAAGACATTTGAGTATCCGTTTTATTTAAGACGCCGCCGCTGTAGCCTAGTGGTTAGGGCGTTGGACCCGTAATCTAAAGGTTGCGGGTTCGATCCCAGCTTTCGGCTATGGCGTTGTGCCCTTGGAAAAAGCACTTTATGGCTATTTTCTCACCCCACCCAGGTGTAAAAGGGGTGTACCAACCTTGTGTTGGGGGTTAACCCTGCGATAGACTGGCGTCCTATCCAGGGGGGAGTCTATGACTCTCAGTCGCTTAACGCCACAGAAACCGGGATAAGCATCGGCCTGATGAGCCTTAGGCTCGGGACAGACTTTAACTTTTTAACTTTATTTAAGACACGTGAAAATTGGTAACACTATTTACTTTTTAAATCCCTGAGGTTATTCTTACCAACAGATTAAGATGTTTAAGCATAAAAAAATCACCTTGTCAGTTCAAAAAGCCACCTTTGTGTTAATTGCCCCAATATACTTATGATGTTCCGTACTTGGTGACGCATGCACGTACTATGTAATACGATTTTTCCTGTAGTCTCATCTCCTTGCCTTTATTAGTATAATTGGGACTGTGCGCACTGTATTTCCGATTCACTTGTCTCTACTTTAATGACTGGTCGGAGTGCGTCATGATTTGTAGAGAGCTTGTGAAGTTTATTGAAAGCTTTTGCCTTTCTGGTTAATTCCATCGCCGAGGAAAGGTTATTAAAACCTCCAAGGAAGACACTACTACTTGCAGGAAAGGAATGAGGAATCAAGTGTGTGTGTGTGTGTGTGTGTGTGTGTGTGTGTGTGTGTGTGTGTGTGTGTGTGTGTGTGTGTGTGTGTGTGTGTGTGTGTGTGTGTGTGTGTGTGTGTGTGTGTGTGGTGTGTGTGTGTGTGTGTGTGTGTGAGGTATTAACCACAGGTCCAGTTTGAGATCAAACTGTGTAATCACAGGTTGTGAGATAAAAGATCAAGGCGTATTTTGGAAGAATTCTCCAAAGTATGGGAAAAAACATCTTCGTGTTTGAATCACAACATTGAGACTGAATGGTCCTGTGTTTTATAAGGGAAAGTAAAACGGTCACATAGATTCCTACATAACCTTTCTCTTGCGTGAATAAAATTCCCAGAATGATTAGGTATCTACTTGCCATCATTTGAATAAGTGCTCTACGTTGGACGGTATGCATACAACAAGAATTTGGATAGAATTTCTAATGGAAGACATCATGATTAGATAATGACACATTAAAAAAACAACCAACCCTGAAATAGTATATGTGTATGTGGATAATGAATTTTTCAATACAAACGTGAAAGACATTTTAAACAAAACTCTCAAAAAAGAGTATAAAATTATAATGGCCAAAGAGTATAGTATCGTATTTGCTTAAAAAAAAATATTGGAAGACTGTCATCATTATCTACCAGAGATTGTGAATGAAAGACGACTAACGATAATCAAAATGTTCATACAGTGCCATGATTTGGCAGTCACCAGATCCTCGAATCGTTGCTTCACGATACGTACTTGATGAGCTGTACAGCTTCAAAGCAAAAAAATCTGTTCAATGTTTATCACGGGTACATCTACGGTCACAGACCTCAAACAATGTCTCTTATCACGGGTACATCTATACATTATGGACAGTCACATACCCCAACTAGCAATGTCTCCGATCACGGGTATATCTACTCTTTCACGGACAGTCACAGACCCCAAACAACGTCTCTGATCACAGATACTTCCACCCCTTTACGGACAGTCACAGACCCCAATTATACTTCTAATCATGGGTATATCCACCCCTTTACGGACAGTCACAGACCCCAATCATACTTCTAATCATGGGTATATCCACCCCTTTACGGACAGTCACAGACCCCAACTATGATTCTAATCATGGGTATATCCACCCCTTTACGGACAGTCACAGACCCAAAACAATGTATCTTGTCTAATCACGGGTATATCTGATCCTTCATGAACAGCAACAAACGCTAAGTCTGCATCTGATCACGGGTACTTCTACTCCTTCATGGACAGTCACAAACCCCAAACAGTGTCTCTGATCATGGGTACATCCACCCCTCTAGGGCAGAACGAGCACCAGCTGGGCCAGACAGCAGGCGGCGGCAGCATACACCCCTTCTCTGGCCCCCTGACTCAGCCCTGACAGCACACTCTCCAGATCCCCGCACCTGCAGATCCTCTCCTCCTTCACCCCTTTCTCCACCCCCATCCCCACCCCTCTTTTTCCGTCTTGGTCGTCTCTCTCCACCTTCGCCCCTCCCTCTTCCTCCTCTCTGTGATCTCCCTCCATCATGGCTTTTCTGCCATCCTCGGAGTCAGCTGATGCTGATTCTGTGTGTTCGTTCCCACACTGAAGGTGTGGTGGGTGGTCATGATAAGTGTGACTCCTCTCACGCAGTTGACGAATCAGTTTTTGTTTGTCCTCAATCCACTGAGGAAGCTGGTCCTTGCCAGAGTTTGGATGTTCTGGGTCCTGTGAGGTGGAAGGGATTGAACTCTTGGGTTCCTCCCAGCTACGTTCATGTTTCTGTGAGGTGGAAGCCAAGGAAGCTGGCACAGACCAATCATTGATGTCCATGCCACTCCTTTCCTCCATGGTTTTCTCACTGTGGTGAGATACTGGTAAACATGGCGGTTGAGTTTTGTAGGCATTGCTGGGATCTGTCTCTGTTGCTGGTGTAGAAGAAGTCTGGGTTCTTCTAAATATATCGGTTCCAGGGAGTGGAGGAGTTGTGCTGCTTTCGTTACCTTCTTCAAGTTCTTTCACAACACTATGTGAATCTCTTGTTTCTATAGAAACAGATTCCAAACAATCTGACATCAGAAATGCTTCATGTCCCAGATGGTTTTCTTTTCTGAAAGCTGAACTGGAAACTGGTTCTTCTGGTTCGTCTTCAAGAATCAGTGTGTTTTGGTTTGCGTCTTTCGCACCATGCAGGAACTTCTGCTTTGGAGCATTAACCCCTTCAGCTTGCTCACAGACTGAGCAGCCTGAGTCACTTAGAGAGCCCACAGAAGACAGTGAAGTTTCTTCTTCTGACGATTCACCATCTTGGAAGCATGGACATCTGCTTAAGGAGTGGGGGTAGCTCCTGTCTCCTTTGTTTGTGTACACGTCAGTTGTGCTACCGGTTAGGTGTGCACATTCACTTTCATTTCTTTCAGGCAAACTTTGCAGAGAGTGGGGTTGGGATGAAAAGTTTATTACTTCTTTCTCCTGTAAATCACAACTTGGAAACTGTCTGGGGAAACTATCTGATCTTCCATTCCAGGATGAAGTCTTCCCTATGTGTCTGGGAATGAAGATCACCACCTTCCTCTCCAGACCCCTGGCACAAGACGTGTCTGTCAGAACAGCGCTGTTGCCGGGTTGGGCGATCCTGCGGCTGGAGTCCTTGCTGAGGACTCGGAGAGGGATCACCTCTTGAATTTTCAACACAAGTGTTGAATGGACGATGGCTTCAAGTTCCTCTTTTGCTTCGTTGATGGAGTTGAGCTGCTCAGACTTCTGAGACACGAAATCAGTCAGAATGAGAATGTCACAGGGTTTTATTGCTTCCCCAAACCTGTTCTTGGATGAATCTTTCAGCAGTTGTGTTGAGCCTACCGAAAAAGTGGACATCTTTGGATTGATGGAGTCAATGATCAGTTCTGAGATAGTGCCTGTTACTTCATCAGCACAGCTCTCACACTCAAGTGGAGAATGGTATACATTTCCTTTTTCAGGAAAGGATTCAGAACTACTGGTCTTTGCATTGCAGCCGGGATTCACACGGTTCCAGTGTTCTGAGCGAGTTTGTCCTGTCAGGTTCATTGATACTGTCCCAATTTCCCCATCTTTTGTAATGGTCTTTCGTGCTGGGTGACAAAGATGTTGCTCAGAATGGTTCTGTGCTGCCCCAGACTGGCTCAAAAAAGAAGTCGGTAACATCTTGAGGCCTTGGCACAGTTGATGGTTGTGCTGCTGTTGGTTGTGCTGCTGATGCTGTATCCAGATGACAGGGGGACCTGCAGTCGGCAGTGAGGACTGCACGCTGTCTGTGGAATACACCGCTCTCCACCTCTCTCTCCACTCCGTTCCCTTCATCACACGCTGGACCTCAGAGGAACGGCGCGTCACATGATGGAACGTTTCTACTGAGAAGTGTGAGGCCATTTCTTCAGAGTTGACGGGCTCTGTGGTGCTCCACCACACACTCTGAACCAGACTATGTTTCTGCAGCGCGTGAAGAACTGGCAGGATTTTCTCTTCATCCGGGTTGACATCATTGATCACAAAGTGAAGTTTATCAGATGAAGGTTTCATAACATCCCCATCAGGAGTTTGGACATTGTCGCTGGAAGACCTGGATGCCTGAAGACGATTCATCAAGGACTCCACAACACAGCTAACCTCGGTGTCTGCATCTTCAGAAACCTTCTCTTCCTCTGAGAACACCGCATGCAGTAGCTCTCCTGTCCTCTTGCTCTCTGACTTCCGTCTTAAGATGGCGCTCTGCAGCAGGTGGTCACGTGGTGGGGCGGCCATCTTGGGGCCAAAACTGGCCACTACCACGTGACTCTGTCCAGCTTCTCCCTGCTCCAGCCATTGTACAGCCTTCAGGGTCAGCATCAAAGCCTTGCCTGAGGAAGGAATGAAAAATGTATAAAATAAATGTACAAGCAAACCAATGAATGAATGAATGAATGAAAATGAATGAAACTTTGTACATAAGATGAACCAACCAGCAACCAACCAACCAACACCAACAACCAACCACAACCAACCAACCAACCAAGTTACCTACCAACCAGCTAACCAAGTAGTCAGCTATCTAACCAACCAACCAACCTACCAACCAACCAACCAACCAACCAACCAACACCAACCAACCAACCAACCAACCAAACAACCAACTAACTACCAACCAACCAACCAACCAACCATCCAGCCAACCAATCAACCAGCCAACCTACCAAACATCCAAACAACCAACCAGCCAACCAACCAACAATCCAACCAACCAATAAATCAACCAATCAACCAATCAACCAATCAATCAATCAATCAATCAATTAATATAATTAATTAATCAATCAATTAATCAATCCATCACTCAAAGCCTCACCACTGCCTGGCGGGCCGCACAAGAGCACATAGGGGCAGGCAGAGTTCAGAAGGTCGAACTGGGTCAAGGTCAGGCAGGGGCTGCTGTGGCGGGTGGCCGTCTCGCTGATGCAGTGACTGAAGGTTCGAACCTCGCTTCGGCACTTGGTGTCCGGTTGCACAGCCAGTGTGGAAAAGGGACCGCACACTCTGTAGGTAAGAACAAACAACAACAACAACCGTAAGTTGGTAGCTTGTAGTCAATGGAACAACAGCAGCAACATCATCATCATCATCATCATCATCATCATCATCATCATCATCATCATCATCATCATCATCATCATCAATCATCATCATTATCATCATCATCATCATCATCATCATCATCATCATCATCATCTCATCTCATCTCATTCATCTCTCTCTCCTCTCGCTCTCTTCCTCCTCCTCCTCCTCCTCCTCCTCCTCCTCCTCCTCCTACTCTTCCTCTCCCTCCTCCTCCTCCTCTTTCTCCTCCTCCTCCTCCTCATCATCATCATGTCATCAACAGTAACAACAAAAGCAAAAATACGTGAGGAATTGTTTATGGATACACAGCAGGAACAGATTCGCATTGCTTTCAAAGTAACCACATAATGTGTAAATGCCTCAATAATAATAATACCATCATTTCCACCACTGCCATCAACAACCACAACGATGACGGTAACAAAACACATTATGTTATTAAAACAAAGGTACCACATGCCTCGACAGCAACAATCAACGCCACTACCACTGTAATCACCATCACCACCACCATCACCACAGTAGCAGAAACAAAAAAAGAAACAGTTCTTTTGATTTTCAACAGTCAGGGATTAACGGATATTTTCCGGAATGTGTATTCATACCTTTTTTTGGGGGAGGTCTATATTGATTTTTTCTTATTGGCTACACACGTTTACATGATAACATTAATTCTGCTCTATGATAAAAACAGCAACAACAACATTAACTTTGCACTATGATCACACAATTCATAAGCATTACGATTTTATTCATGATTTTCTGTTGAAACAATCTGAAACAAAAATATGTTGAGAGCTTTCAAGGTGAAAAAATTGTTGATCCTCTTGAGATGACGACAGAAAAACAAGAACAGCAACCTCATATAACGTTTAAAATATAAGCAATAGCATAAAGTGTAATTTAACAAGAAATGAACTAGAGTTTGTGCTCGTATGACAGCTGCAATCAGAAGAAGAAGAAGAAGAAGAAGAAGAAGAAGAAGAAGAAGAAGAAAGAAGGACCACCACCACCACCACACCACCACCAACAACAACAACAACAACAACACCAGTAACGATTAGAAATCAAAGAAATGGTGCAAGGTAAAGAACAAGCTGTTTAACAGAAGCACGAAGATTACGGTTGCTTCCCTTAGCCAAGACAGTGGCATAGTGACAATGCTGCAATAAGCGGAGTCAGTATGAAATGGTGTGTAGGAAGGCAAATTACAAAATTATATGGAACAGCAACAGCAACAATAGTATCACACACACACACACACACACACACACACACACACACACACACACCACACACACACACACACACACACACACACACACACACACACACACACACACACCACACACAACCACACACACACACACACACACACACACACACACACCACACACACACACACACACACACACACACACACACACACACACACACACACACACACACACACACACACACACACACACACAACACCGCACAACATACTGCCAACATCTCTCATCTTGTCCAGCGACAGGCGTGGTCGTGGCGAAGGCTGAAACACGCTCCTCCACCATCTCAGCAGACTACTGTTGCTGCTGCTGCAGCTGCAGCTGCTGCTTGCAGCAGCCTCACAGGGCCTCAGGTAACAGACGGACG
>CM060316.1:47557013-47564513 GCA_030674155.1 Stramonita haemastoma | reverse complement strand
TCCCCTCATCGCTCCTGGCTGCAGCAAGAGAGAACCGGGCAGACGACACAGGTAGTGGTCGTAGTTGATACCGTGCATGATGAACATGCCGCCCTCCCCGCTGACCTCTAGCCTCTGACCCACGCCCTGGAAGGCGTCCAGCACCAAGGTCATGGCCCTGTCCCTCCTCAGCATGGACTCCTGGGGAGGGAACATCACCTGCACGGCTGTTGGGGACGTGACCTGGGAGCTTCTGGACCATCTCCTTTTCAGCTTCTGGTGTCCGTTCACGCTAGGAATGAGGAACACAGGGGGGTGTGAAGATTGTGCTGAGGAGGAAATGTCGTTGTTTTTGAGTTGTTGTTGTTGTTGTGTTGTTGTTGTTCGTCTGAAGGATGTGCACTACGTTCTTTTTTCTTACTAGGCTCCTCTTCTTCGTCGTCGTTGTCGTCTTCTTCTTCTTCTTCCTCGCCCTCGCTATCTGAGATAGTGGATTCTTTCAACATGGTCTTAAAAGGTTTTGCTGTTGTTGTTGTTGTTTGTGTGTTTATGTTGGTGTGTGTTTGTTGTGTGTGTTTCTTTTTCGTTCAGGTTCTCTTCAGCTGGTTTTGCAGGCGTTGTGTTTGAATGTTTGGCGTGTCTGTTTCGACGTCTTTTCGCTTTGCGTTTAGGGGATGGCTTTGTAGGTTTGAGTCTGTCTGCTGTTACCATTTTTGATCATTTGTCGTTGGTTTTGTTCGCTACACTCTCTGTGCCGTGTTTGTCTGTTGATACAAGGCTTGTGCAGTTCGCGTCATCGACAGACGTTGAGGCTTCGGAACTTGCACCAGCGTTGCCGTGTTCACAGTCGATGGCGTTGTCAAAAGACGAAGATTTTGATTCATGAGGAGAATCTTCTACTGACAAACAACCCGTACGTCGCTAACAGGCTCCTCGTGTTCACTTCCACAGGCAGACTTCGAGGATGGGTCGGTCAGTTCACAATCAGACTGCCTTCTATAAGTAAGGTCAGCGAGGCTGTATCCCCTGACACGTGCTGATGATGCTGTCTGTTGAGTCACCGAAGACTCTGGAAACACCGTCATTAGACTCCATGGGAACATCGCCTTGAAGTCTGCCGTCTTCCTTGCTCCTTCTTGTCCTGCTGAGAGAAGAGACCGAAGGTGAGGAGGATCGAGAGACGGAAGAAGAAGGAGAGGAGAGGGAGGAGGAGGAGGAGGAGGAGGAGAGGAGGAGGAGAGGAGGAGGAGGAAGACACAAACGCAGAGGAAGCAGACGACAGGGGTGCCGGAGAAGGGAGGGAGACAGCGGTGGGCGGGAGGAGTCTCTTCCTGACGGCCTGTTCGGGCTTGAGGAGGTTCTGGTGGTTGAAGTAGAAGGCCGGCACTCGGTGTGTCCTTGTGCCCAGGTGAGGGTAGAAGTAGTCAGCGCTCAGCTTGGCCCACTCTCTGAAGGGGAGTGTCACCTTCTCCGAGGTCATGGACACCTCGGAGAGGTCAGAGGTCAAGGTGGACGGGTTGTCCTCTTCTGCTCCATGACTTGGGCTCGAGGGTGAGTGACCTGAAGCAGGAAGAGGGATCAGTATCAGCGTTATCAGGCACATCTTGGGGCTTATTTCTCCGTCTGGTGTAAGTCTTAGTCCTACCTTCTGTGTATACACACTCAAAGAGAGACATCAGGTTTTAAACGTAAGCGCATGTGTGCACGCGTGAGCACACGTGGGCACGCAAATGCACATAGCCTACTGAAGGGAAAGTGAAGCCTACACACACACACACACACACACACACGCGCGCGCGCACGCACGCACGCACACACACACACACACACACACACACACACCACACACACACACACACACACACACACAGAGGCACGGATGTCTATAACTATGTACCATGTAACTACGTTAAAAAATTCACGTTGACTAGCAGTAAACAACGCAAACAACAAACCGTGGTCTTTTGTCCTGAATTCTAAGCACATCTAGTACGTAACACCAAGCCTGTCACTCGTTTGACTATAGACACGTGTACATATATATATATATATATATATATATATATATATATATATATATATATATATATATATATATATATATATATATATATATATATTCAGTCCGTCTGGACGTTATGATTTAGTGTTGTGTGCCACTTTCAGCCACAGCAGATTTATTAGTATGAAAGTTGAGCTGCTCTACCCCAGGGATATCGATAGAACGTCTCAACAAGGGCAGCGCTACCCACTATTTTTTTCCCCCTATCTGTGTACGTGTGTATTTCAGTTTCCTTATCTAAAAGGCTTTTTTTCTACAGAATTTTGCCAGGAGCAACTTTTCTGGTTGACGTCAGTTCTTTTTATCACGCGCTGGATATGTGTTATAATGGCTGAATATGTGTTACACTTGAAAGGCCAGTTTGTAGTCTCATCCCAAAGACTAGCATCAAGACCACCACTCAAAATGTAGTTACCGCTAGATTACATATCCATGGTAATATGCACATTTTATGCCTCCTTTTATTTTTGTTTGATTTGGTTTGGTTTTTATATTTTTTTATTTTGCTATCATCCATACAAAATTCGACGACTGCTCAAAGTTTATGTATAAGGGTTTAAATATTTTTCAATCGAACGAAGAAAATGTACACTAGTTTTTTTTTCAGTTAAACATTATTTTCAAGCGGATAGTGCTAGTGACGTCATACTTGACTCGACAACAGGGGGACTGAACACACACACTGGCCTGTGGGGTTAAAAACAAGGGGGGAAATCCAAACAAACGAAACAGAAATAGAAACATAAGGGGGGGGGGGGGGGGGGGGGGGGGGGCTAGGTTAGTTCAAAGGTTTGAAGACGTGTGATGGTTCTCACGTACTTTTAGCTTATGATTGAGGTGTAGGCCTAGCCTAAAGTTTCAGTTTAACTGTACGTAAAAAAAGCCTATAAGTATTTTTTAAACATCATTGCTTTGATACATCTTAATATTGAATGACAGTCTTTTTTTTTTTAAATCGCTGTTTACAATGTCTTACGTCACGTCCTACCCCCGCCATTTGCCTCTTTCCCGTGTGTTTGGTTAGGGATTTTTCTTGTGCTTGTTTGCTTGGCTGGTTGGCTGGTTGGTTGGCTAGCTGCTTTCGTTCAGATTTTTTATTTTTGTTTTGGAGTTTTTGCTTTTTAACACGATCTTTCCCCTGTTACTGCCTTAACCTTCGCCAGACCCCGTGGGTGAAAAATTACCCAGACTCTCATTTAAATTATCATAACTTTGTCAGTTTTAACTCTATCAAGCTAAAATTTTATGACTTTGTTTATTATATATTTGTGCATAATTTTATCGAATATGAAGATTTTATGTTAATAAATAAAGGAGTAATTAAACCATAAAAACGTTGTATAAGAATGAGTCATATCCTTATACCCCGGGGGATAATTAGCGAAATTTCTTTTAAGCGTACTCTCTCTCCCTCTCTCTGTGCAGGGGGTTCCAAGATTGTAGTGATTATTTCCGAGCTGCATTTAAGTACGTTTAAAATTTCTTTTTTCTTTTTTTTTTTAGCTTGAATAAACATTCTGAATTGAAACCAAAATAGCACTCTGAAAAGAACAGTGTGTGTGTTGTTGTGTGTGTGTGTGTGTGTGTGTGTGTGTGTGTGTGTGGTGTGTGTGAGTAGTGAGAGGTGGAGAGGAGGAGAGAGAGAGAGAGAGAGAGAGAGAGAGAGAGAGAGAGAGAGAGAGAGAGAGAGAGAGAGTGTGTGTGTAATGTGTGTGTGCGTGCACGTGTGTGTGCGTGTGTGTGTGTGTCGCGCGCGCCACACACACATTTGTGTGCGTTTGGGGTCTATCTGTCTTGTCTGTATATGTGTGTGTCTATGTATGTGTCTATGCCAATGTCTGAGTGTCAGCGTAAAAGCATGAATGCGTGTACGCGTGCGAGCGCGCGTGTGTGCATGTGAGTTTGTGTGTGCGCGCGCGTGTGTATGTGTATGTGTGCGCGTGTATGTGTGTATTTATTTATGTTCTTTATTTCATTCTTTAATTTCGAGGATAACGGAATACACACACATGTGCTTTTTACATCCAGTCTCCATATGTATCCGTTCCCAGTCACACAATGGCCTACTCTTCCGAAAAGCGAGACAAGTTTTTGACGTGCACACAAGATGTTCTGAGTGCGTTTTCACACGGGATCTCGATTTATAGTCTCACCCGAAGGGCTTTTGGGTTGAACGGAGTCGACAGAGTGAGTGAGTGAGTGAGTGAGTGAGTGAGGAGTGATGAGTGAGTGAGTGTGTGTGTGGTGTAGTGTGTGTGTGTGTGTGTGTGTGTGTGTGTGTGTGTGTGTGTGTGTGTGGTGTGTGTGTGTGTGTGTGTAAGAAAAGTGGGAGAGGGAGAGTGCGTGATTATGTGTGTATGTATGTATGTATGTATGTATGTATGTATGTATGTATGTATGGATGGATGGATGGATGGATTGGATGGATGGATGGATGGATGGATGGATGGATGGATGGATGGAGATGGATGGATGGATGTATGTGTGTGTATGTATGGATGGATGGATGGATGGATGGATGGATGTCTGTGTTGTATGTATGTATGGATGGATGGATGGATGGATGGATGGATGGATGGATGGATGGATGGATGGATGTCTCTGTTGTGTTTTATGTATGTATGTTGTCTGTCTGTCTGTCTGTATGTCTGTTGTCTGTCTGTCTGTATGTCTGTATTCTGTATATGTTGTATGTATGTGTATGTATGTGTGCGTGCTGGCGCCTATATAATACAGCACATACATATATGCTAATATGTGTGATCAGTATATGCAATAACTGACCAACACCAAACAACACAACTGTAATCCACAACATGCACGCATAGTAGTATATGACCTGCGAACAGACATGCAGCGTATAATGCTAGATCACCTTTTGCTTTAGGCTTGGTTGTACATCATTATCATAGGCTAGTGTGAGTGGAGCTGTCTATCGATGTAGGTGCTATACCATTAACCAGCTGTCACCAGCTCTAGTCACTGCCTGATCCATCAAGTGTCAACACTTCCGTATGTTCTGTCCGACCCCGGATAGCTTCCTGATCCGGGAAATACGTTTGCGTATTTATTTTGCAAAAGAAGTGTGTATTTATTTCAGTGGGTGTCGAATTACCATCCTGAATCGTGGTGTATGATTTTTTTTGTATTTATTTGTATGGCTTTGGCACGATTCATGTAAAAAAAAAAATGTATTGTTTTCGTGTATGTGATTGGGGGAGGTGGAGGAAGTGTGTGTGTGTGTGTGTGTGTTGTGTGTGTGTGTGTGTGTGTGTGTGTGTGTGTGTGTGTGTGTGTGTGTGTGTGTGTGTGTGTGTGTGTGTGTGTGTGTGTGTGTGTGTGTGTGTGAAGAATGAAAGAGAGATTCAAGACAGAGTTGTTGACAAAATTCTCGAAACCTTATTTATGCCTTCAGCATTATTACGACTCTGAAGGACTGAAGTATCAACTGAACCGGTTCTGATTGTAGAGAAAAGCTGCACTCCAAACTTCAAGACCTTCCTGATATCAAACAACAACAAAACAGTGTTATGGGAGTTGTAGTTTTTGTTCTTATTGTTCTTGTTTTAATCAGGATTCGCTTTGTTTCAGGTGCTTTGCTCGCACACACTAACACACTACACATTTACACATCGCCCGCAAAACAACAGCTGATATAAAACAGGAAGAACGAGAACAGTGACACGAAATAAGTAACACGCCTGGGAGACCAGGGGTGGGGGTGGGGGTAGGGGTAGGGGGTGGAGGGATAGAGTGGGGTCACTATGTTGTGGACAGTGATTGTTACTGGGTGACCTATGGTCCAGTTTGGAATGTTAGCCTCTACGGGGTTTTCCTTATCATTATCATTGTTTCCTTGATGGTCATACACTCTTATCAAATTGTGGGGTGTAATTTTATTTTTTTTTTCTTAAGATCACTTTCCTTCTTTCTTTATCATCATCCTCCATACTTCCCTGTTTATCTTTCTATCTTTATCTGTATCTTCTTCCTCTTCACACTATCAAAAAATGGGCAGACAGGCGGACAGGCAGGCAGGAAAGCAGACAGGCATGTAGGTTGCTGAGAAGGCTAGAGGAAGGTAGGCAGGCACACAGGCGCACAGAATAATGAGGAGGAGGAGCAGGAGCAGAGGGAGAGAGATGATGATGATGATGATGATGATGATATGATGATAGATAATAATAATAATAAAATAATAATAATAAATTAATAATTTAATATATTATATATTATTATTATTATTATTATTATTATTAATTATAATTATATCATATAATATCATGGACGTTTTATAACGCTGAATCATGTCAACCAAACAAATCGAAGCATTTGTAATTTTTAAATAATTCATGTACATGCAACCATATACAGATAAGATAAAGAGATTTTTAATTTACACACACACACACACACACACATGGAAGCACATGCATGCACGCGCGCGCACGCACGCACACATAGACATACACACACGCGTGCGCGCGCACGCATACACACACAAAATATGCACGTGCACAAGATTGAAAGATTTGGTATTCTCTGACCCTATCAGGGCATGGAGTATTTCATTAAAGAATATTAACTAAATCGCATCAAATGTACATTAGCAAAAACATTTTCAAAACTGCATGTGACATGACATAAATTTACATATTGTCAGCGTTTTCTTTTCTTTGTCATAACAACTTCAAGTAACTATGGTCTTTCAAAGAAATGGACTCAACTTTGATAATACCATTTCCATTTTGTCTGATGAGAAAAAAGTTCGTAATGGAAACATCAATCTTGAAAACCGTTGTTGATGAGGTAAAATATTTTTCCAAATTAAAAAAATGGACATTCGGTTTTACACACACACACACACACACACACACACACACACACACACACACACACACACACACACACACACACACACACACACACATGAGAGAGAGAGAGAGAGAGAGAGAGAGAGAGAGAGAGAGAGAGAGAGAGAGAGGAGAGAGAGAGAGAGAGAGAGAGAGAGAGAGGGGGGGGGGGTGTTGTCAACGAGAGCGTACAGGCTTAAGCCCCAAACACCCAAACATTAAAATGTAGAATTGATTGCTGTAGGCCATAAAACCTCTGTCAACGCTTTGAGCTCTTTCCGAACAAAGCACATTTACATGATATGACAGAAACAAGGTCAAGGGCAAAATCCCCCAAAGGAAAAATACTAAGCCCCTCAAACACTAACGAACAAAGGAAACTCACGTACGCAATAAAATGAATTGGTAACAGTTCAGACCGTCTGACTTCGATCTCGTGGGTGCAAGAAGTCGTGGGTTCGTATCTCGGCAGTGGTGTCTGGTAAATTCAGGGTGGGTTTTTTTTTTTACAATCTCCCAGGTCACCTTGAAGTGCAGACCTGGCAGTGCCTTAATTGTCTTCGTATACATACTCATAAAAAAGATCAAAATATGCTCATAACTCAT
>CM060316.1:47532013-47552013 GCA_030674155.1 Stramonita haemastoma | reverse complement strand
AATGCTTATTCCTTGACCCTCCTCCCTCTCTATCTGTCCGTCCGTCCGTCTGTCTGTCTGTCTGTCTGTCTGTCTGTCTGTCTGTCTGTCTGTCTGTCTGTCTGTCTCTCTCTCTCTCTCTCTCTCTCTCTCTCTCTCTCTCTCTCTCTCTCTCTCTCTCTCTCTCTCTCTCTCTCTCTCTCTCTCTCCCGCCGCCGCGCCGCGCGCGCGCGCGAGTGTGTGTATATGTGCGTGCGTGCGTGCGTGCGTGTATGTATGTGTGTGTGCGTGCGTGCGTGTCTTCTCTTTCAATATGTCGTGTGTGTGCGTGTGTGTGTGTATGTGTGTGTATGTGTGTTGTGTGTGTGTGTTTGTTTTGTCTCTCTCTTCTCTGTTAATGATTTGTTCTTATATTATCTGTTTATTCTTTTATTTCGAGGATAATTGAATAAGCACTTATTTTTTTTCTTAACATCCAGTGGGAGTGGAGTCGGGGAAAATATCCCCCTGAATGAGATTTGAAACCCGCGGGTCAGCAGATGACGAGAGCAATGATCAATGCTTGTGTGTGTGGAGGGGGGATGGGGCGTGCTAGTGTGATACCTTTCAATACATCAATTTTCTCCAGAAACACGTACTCAGCAGGAAGCCACGTTCATCAAGGTTACATACAGATAATTATAAATACTTAGTATGCATGTCCTTAGCAATGTAGCTAAGTTCAAACTACACCCCAAAGAAGGAAATGACAATTAATTGCCATTTTTGTACACGTAATGTAGGAATAATCTCCGAAACAATCAGTCAACTATCAAGACAAGTTATTTCTTGGAAAGCCCTCTATTTTCCAGGAGCAGAAAGCCTGCCGCCAGGAAATGACTAGGGGAGAAAATCCATTTTCGGAAGGTACTGTACTGTTTCTTCCAAGGAAAATTATCAGAATTGAGTCGAGATTGTTCATAATCACTTATACTTATATATTAATGTTTTAAACATAAATCTCTATTTGCCTGGCTTTTTCGATTATGTCAAAATTTTATTTTGCCAATTGGATGGGGGACCGTTTCTGCGCCTTGGCTTCAGTACAGTCAGTAAATGGGTACCTGCCCTCTTTAGAGTCAGGGAAGGTAAAGCAGCGAGGGAGAGGAGATGGGCGCCACCCTCAATATGCTGGCCCCTAGAGAAGCTGAGGTCACTGATGGTTCGCTCCCCTACAACCGCCTAGACTATGGACACCTTCACCTTTAAGACTTAATTTCTGTGCTTCGCTTTCTTGGTAAAGTGGTAACATTTCTAGTCGCTGGCTTTACTGCACCCATCATGAATGAAAAACTATCCCTGAAGTCGAATGCAGCTACCTTCAATGTGGGCAAAAACGGTCGTTCGCATACGCATACTCTTATCATTGGTGAACTTACGGGCTCAAGCTGAAGAACGGAAAAAAGAAAGAAATAAACAAACTGGACAAAATTAACGTCTAGTAAAAACAACAACAGCAGCAACAACAGTAACACATGAACAAAATATTCTATGTAGTAGCTTACTCGACATATCTCAGGTTTCTTGTCCGAGTTAATCATCCGGCATGAAATAATTGTTTATTTTTCTGCTGGTGCGAGAGTGCAGAGGGCACTCTCTCACTCCCTCACCAGGAGTGCACAGGAAGTGCAGTGTCCCTGCCCTGACCCGCACCAATTTTCTCCCTGTCCGATCCAGATCTAGTCATGTGCTAGTATTCCCGAAGTTGAAATGCGGCTACCGTAACGGTGGGTAAAAACGGGTTACTGCTACTAAGACTTCTACTTCTCTGAATGGTAACGAGAATTTAGTAGTTTTAATTCCAGTGCGTTCAGAAGATTGAATCAATGCTTGGTTTGTTTGGGAAAAAGAAATATGACAGACCCCTCTTTTCACGAATACTTATGTGTTTGATTTATTGGTGTGTCTGATATAGGCTAAACATTGCAGCTGTCAAAGAGAAAGTAGGGCTATAAACAGTCAGTGAGGGACATACAAACGATACCATGATCATTTTTCTTCTTTTCTATGTGTTCTCTTTTTTCAAAACAAATATAGGGACAATTTATGAATTCCATCTAACAATGAATTTATTTGACTACATACACTCACTTTTTCACTAGTGTCAAACAACAATATTGTATGTTGCAACACCCTCTATATCGGCGAAAGGCGAAGTGACGCAATGTTGCAAGTGAGTAACAAGTATTGCAACACATCGCTTTTCAATATCGATCGAAATTTGAATCCACACGAAGACAGAACACAGAAGGGGTGGAGACAGCTGACAGGATGTGACAGAATCAGCATCTACCATCACTGATGTCCCCGATATGTGACGCGGTGCGGTGATCAATGTTTGATTTTGCTGGTTACAACTGAAAATAACAACTCTTTTCTTTTTCACAGAAGAGAGAGGAATGGAGGGAACTGGTTGTCAAGACTTCAGGGGTGCCTTCACGGTCGCCAGACTAAGGGATAGATAGATAGATAGATAGATAGATAGATAGATAGATATAGATAGATAGATAGATAGATAGATAGATAGATAGATGTAGATAGATAGATCGATGATGATAGATCGATAGAGAGAGAGTAGATAGATGAAGATAGATGGAGACAGATGAGAGATAGAGAGATAGAGAGATAGAGATAGAGAGATAGATAGACAGACACATCATCACTGTTGCCAGTGCCAAAAAAACGAGCACACACGATATATCGTCTTTGAGATGTTGTGTGTATGGGAGAAAGAAGGGGAGAGAGGAGAGAGAGAGAAGAGAGAGAGAGAGAGAGAGAGGAGAGAGAGAGGAGGAGAGAGAGAGAGAGAGGGGGGAGGGAGGGAGGAGAGAGAGAGAGGAGAGAGAGAGAGAGAAGAGACAGAAAACAGAGACAGAGACAGAGACAGAGACAGAGACAGACAAAAGAAGACAGACAACAGACAGACAGACAGACAGACAGACAGAGAACTCAGTTAAAAAAAATAAACAAGAAGAATTTAAACAAAATAAAAAGAAAATTTCATAAAGATACAAACGAAGGGTAGAAGTATGGAATTCAACATAAGAAAGCAAAAATGATGGTGTCACGATGATGTATGCAAATTTTATGTAGATTAAGGTCAAGTGAATCTTATGACACCTGTCATATGAAAGTCATATCTTATTAGACCTCCATGTGTTCTTTTTATAATGATGAATAATTATTTATAATACACACACAATAAGCAAGTATTATATATATAATAAATATATATGTGTGTGTATATATATATATATATCTGTGTGTGTGCGTGCGTGCGTGTGTGTGTGTGTGTGTGTGTGTGTGTGTGTGTGTGTGTGGTGTGTGTGTGTGTGTGTGTGTGTGTGTGTGTGTGTGTGTGAGAGAGAGAGAGAGAGAGAGAGAGAGAGAGAGAGAGAGAGAGGAGAGAGAGAGAGAGAGAGAGAGACAGACAGAGACAGACAGACGAGAAGACAGAGAGACAGAAAGACAGATAGACAGACAGACAGACAGACAGACAGACAGACAGACAGACAGAGAGGGTAAATAAAATAAAGACCAGAGGGTTGCAAGCTGGTCCAAGCAAAAAAAAAGACTAATTTTCTCTAAAAATAAAAAGATCAGTTTTACAAGTACAACAGCTTGGTTAAAAAAACAACAACAACAAAAACCCTGCCTAAATTGAACAAAATTTAAAGAAAATATCCTAAAATATTCATGTGATCATTCTAAGCACACCTTTAAACAAAAACAAAATTTCTTAAACAGACGAAAACAAAATCAATCTAACGACTCATCCAATGCAAGCCTCAAGATAATAAGAACAGGATAGGTCTCCCCGAATAATATTTCCAAGGGAATTTATCCTTGCTTATAGGCAAAAGCACACACACACAAAACAAGACACAAAATGGTTTTTAAGAGGACAAAGACCAGAAAAAGATGAAGTAGAAGCAGAAGAAGAATTTGAAGAAGAATTTTGAAGATGAAAAATTTGAAGACAAGAAGAATTGCAAAGGAGAAGAAGCAGAAAAGAATTTGAAGAAGAATAATTTGAAAAGGAAAACTTTGTAGAAGAAAAATTTGAGAAGAAGAAGAAGAAGAAAGAAGAAGAATAAGAAGAAGAAAAGAAGAAGAAAAGAAAAAAGAAGAAGAAGAAGACGAAGAAGAAGAAAAGAAGAAGAAGAAGAAAGAAAAGAAGAAGCGAAGAAGACAGAAGAAGAAGAAGACAGAAGAAGAAGAAGAAGAAAAGAAGAAGAAGACAAAGACAGAAAAGAAGAAGAAGAAAGACAGAAGAAGAAGGAAAGAGAAGAAGAATTTCAAGAAAAGAATAATTTTAAGAAGAAAAAGAAGAAAAGAGTTTCGAAGGAGAAAAAGAAAATTAATGAGAAGAAGACTAAGAAAGAAGAAGAAGAAGAAGAAAGAAGAAGAAGAAGAAGAAAGAAGAAGAAGAAGAAAAGAAAGAAGAAGAAGAAAAGAAGAAGAAGAAGAATAAGAAAAGCTAGAAGAATGCAAAAGAAGAAAAGATGAAGAAGAAAAGAAAAAGAAGAAAAGAAGAAGAAGAAGAAGAAGAAGAAGAAGAAAAAACAACAACAAAACAACAACAACAACAAGAAACAGCGTTATTGTGGTACAGTGTATCCAGCTTTCAATAATTATAAGCTTTCAAATTGGAGGGGAAAAAAACTGCTTGTACAAACTGTACAGTAAGCACGGATCTGCCGGCACAACATGACACAGCCAAATCCAGAACATCGAGATGAGGCACAGTTGAGTAACAGTGTCAAACATGCATATCTTACATCAGTGCATAGGTATCTGTATGTATGTATGTATAACAGTACCCATCTACAACACAACAGGACACTGAGCTAAAAACCAAACGTTAAGATTTCAGTGTGTACATATACAAACAGTAAGTACTACACAGTATGAGCTACACAACATGCCTTTTCAGCAAAATATGATACTGATGACAGTAAAACATGAAGCAAACAACCCAAAATTGACAAATTAATGTTCCAAGACTTGATCATCAAAATAGGTTAACCATGTAGAAATTGCTTACCCAGTAAAGATCTGTACCGCTTAGGTAGTGTCTGTGTTCATGCCTCCGTTTTCTATACGAGTTTTAAAAAGATCGTTCCAGGATGTTATATGATCCCTGTACCCTGTACAATGGTACACTTGTCCCCTTTAGGCCTACCATCACGGGCTAAAGTGAACTACCCTGTGCCTTTTCTTTTTATACTTTCCTGCAATGATTTTCCCGGACAGCGTGTTTATATGTCACGGAGTAGAATTTATGATTCAGTGTCGCTGTACAGATCGGGAATTCCCGATTTGAGTAAGGCTAGTGTGATTGGCACAGGGCCGGCTTACTGTCGATTTGAAAAAAAGAAGCGCAAAAGTGCTTGTTTGTCAAAAGTGTGTGTGTTTTGTGTGTGTGTGTGTGTGTGTGTGTGTGTGTGTGTGTGTGTGTGTGTGTGGTGTGTGTGTGTGTGTAAGGTGGGGGAGGGGGGTACGCGCGCGCAAAAGTACTTGTTTCTTGAAAGTGTGTGTGTCTACGTGTGCGTGTGTGCGAGCGCGCGCGCGCGCGGTGTGTGTGTGTGTGTACGCGCGCGCGCGTGTATTTGTATATGTGTGTGTTTGTGTGTGTGTGTGCGCGCGCATTGTTATTGCATGATGATCAATGATGATGAGAATGATGTAATGATGCTGCTGTGGATGTGCATCCGCTTTGAGACTACTTGACAGGGTTGTTCTCTACGCTTACTGTCATAATAGCGAGAGAGAGAGAGAGAGAGAGAGAGAGAGAGAGAGAGAGAGAGAGAGAGAGAGAGAGAGAGAGAGAGAGAGAGAGAGAGAGAGAGAGAGAGAGAGAGATTTTATTTATTCTTTTATATCGAGGATAACAGAATAAGCAATCATATGCTTTTTTTCATCCGGTCCCCGTGTGTATGCAGTTTTGTAAATATTGTCATCTGTTCCCACCAGCAACGATGGCCTACTCTTACGAAAAGCGGAACAGGATTTAACGTGTGCGCAAGATGTTCTGCGTGCGTTCGCACACGGGCCTCGGTTTAAAGTCTCATCCGAAGGACTTTTTGGGGAGAGTGGAGTCAGCACTGATGTTAACTCCAGGAGAAAAATTTCCTCGACCGGACCTGGGTCGTCAAATTGCCAGCGAGAGAGAGGAAGGAGAGAGAGAGAGAGAGAGAGAGAGAGAGAGAGAGAGAGAGAGAGAGAGAGAGAGAGAGAGAGAGAGAGAGAGAGAGAGAGAGACAGACAGACAGACAGACAGAGACAGAAGACAGACAGCAGACAGAGACAAGACAGAGACAGACAGACAGACGAGAGACAGAGACAAGACAGAGACAGAACAGAAGAAGAGAGACAGAGACAGAAACAGAGACAAGAAGGGAGTAATGAAAAGCAAAAGTCAATTAACTGAAAGATTAATATAGACACACCATCAGACCGACCGACCGACAGACAGACAAAGACAAGACAGACAGGCAGACAAAGACAGAGACATAGACGAGATGACAGAAAAGAGACAGACAGTCAAGAGACAGACAGATGATAGACAGACAGACAGACAGACAGACAGAGACAGACAGACAGAAAGACAGACAGACAGAAGACAGGTCGACAAACAAGTCACTCGGAGGTAGCTTTAACAAGTTTCATTGTTGTCAGCGTCATTATTACTCTCTTCATTGTCGTCGTCAGCACTGATTTTCATTGCCGAATATACACCATCGGTTTCTTTTTTTTTTTTTTTTTTAACTTATATAAATACATTGTTGTCAAATGCTGCTGCTGTTGCCTCTGTTGATAAAGATGGTTATGGTGGTGGTGGTGGTGGTGTGTGGATGTGGTGGTGGTGTGGTGGCGTGATGATGATGATGGGTGAGTGTGATGGTGGTGGTGGTGGTGGTGGTGGTGGTGGGTGGTGGTGGTGGTGGTGGTGGTGGTGTGATAAGGTGATGATGATAACGACAATACAACAAGATGATGATGCTAAAGATGACTAATAAAAGTAATCCTTGCTGTCATTATCCTCGTATTTTTATAATAAAAAGGTCTGTGTTCATCATTGTCATAATTATACTGTCGGCGTGCTTCTTATCGTAGAAAACTAATCAAGGCCTGTAAGCAAAAAATGTAATGAGGAAAACGGGAAAACCCGCTACATTCTTATTTGGATCACGCGCGCTCTGTTCTAATAGAAGAAAAGGCAAGAAAGCATAAACATACCAACCACAGCAACAAGAACAACAAAACAAGAAACTTGCACACCACAGTTTGTTTTTGGTGGGTTTTTTTTTTCATTAATAAGATAAAGTGTGCTCAAAGGATAGATAAGTTGATTTTAACTTGGCACGCACACAGGCCAAACTCTCTGCCTGTCTCTGTCTCTGTTTGTCTGTCTCTGTCTCTGTCTGTCTGTCTGTCTCGTCTCCTGCCTGTCTGTCTCTCAATAGGCCAAGGTACAATAATCGTTTCCAGAGTTCAGAAGTCTCTATGCCTATTCTGTCTGTCTGTTTGTCTGTGTCTGTGTCTATATCTGCATCTGTGTCTGTCTTGTCTGTTTGTCTATTTTTATGTCTATCTGTCTGTCTAACTGTTTTTCTGTGTCTATGTCTGTCTGTTGTCTGTCTGTCTGTCTGTCTGTCTCCTGCTCTGTCTGTCTTCTTTTCCCTGTCTGTCTGTCTGTCTGTCTGTCTGTCATGTCGTTGTCTGTCTGTCTGTCTTCGTCTCTCTTCTTCATCTCTCTCTCTCTCTCTCTCTCTCTCTCTTCTCTCTCTCTCTCTCTCTCCTCTCTCTCTCTCTCTCTCCTCTCTTCTCTGTGGAACAGATGACAATATTTACAAAACTGCATACACACGGGGACCGGTGAAAAAAAGCACATGATTGCTGTATTCTGTTACCTCGATATAAAAGAATAAATAAATAAATAAATTCTCTCTTCTCTCTCTCTCTCTCTCTCTCTCTCTCTCTCTCTCTCTCTCTCTCTCTCTCTCTCTCTCTCTCTCTCTCTCTCCTCTCTCTCTCTCTCTCTCTCTCCTCTCTCTCTCTCTTAAGGACTGTTAAGTCAGCGTTTATTAATGATTTCGGAACGTGCACATTCAAGGGTACAGGTTTTAGGTACAATGACTATATATATATACTATATAAATTGAACATCTCGCTATACTGGACAAGACCACGGCATATATATATACTATTATATAATATATATATTATATATACATATATATATATATATTATATATATATATATATATATAATATATATATATATATATATATATATATATATATATATGCCAGTGTCTTGTCCAGATAGCGAGATGTTCAATTTTATTCTCTCCATCTTTCCATTTGAATTGTATTGTGGCCAAAGGCCAAGGTACAATAAATCGTTTTCAGAGTTCAGAAAGTGCTCTATGCCTATCTGTCTGTCTGTTTGTCTGTGTCTGTGTCTATATCTGCATCTGTGTCTGTCTGTCTGTTTGTCTATGTTTATGTCTATCTGTCTGTCTAACTGTTTTTCTGTGTCTATGTCTGTCTGTCTGTCTGTCTGTCTGTCTGTCTGTCTGTCTGTCTCTCTCTCTCTCTCTCTCTCTCTCTCTCTCTCTCTCTCTCTCTCTCTCTCTCTCTCTCCTCTCTCTCTCTCTCTCTCTCTCTCTCTCTCTCTCTCTCTCTCTCTCAAAACAGGACAAAAAAAAGAGAGAGAGAGGGTAATGGGTGCGGAGGCGGCAGGCACCAGCCAATGGCTGTGTCCAGTAGTGACGTGAGGTGAGCTCAATCCACTCCCAACAGGAAAAAGACCATTATCATCATCAGGACAGGATGTTTGCTATGTGTACTGGAGATCGTTTCATTGCACTGAGCGTAAGACTCCCTTTCCCAAGGCTATCTATCGCTTTTGGTTCTCGGCCATAATTTTAACAAGCTTTTAACTCAGCAAAGTAGTTTACTACTACCATTGATACGAAAAATGAGACAGATTGCCTTTTTAGTGTGTGTGTGTGTTTGTGTGTGTGTGTGTTTTGTGTGTTTGTGTTGTGTGTGTGTGTGTGTGTGTGTGTGTGTGTGTGTGTGTGTTGTGGTGTGTGTGTGTGTGTGTGTGTGTGTTGTGTGGTGTGTGTGTGGTGTGTGTGTGTGTGTGTGTGTTTTAATTCTTTTATTTATTCTTTATATCGAGGATAGTGGGATAAATACTCTTGTGCTTTTTTCTTTTACATCCAGTCCCCGTGTGTATGCAGTTTTGTAATCTTGTCATCTGTTCCCACACCGGTACACGATGGCCTACTCTTACGAAAAGCGGAACAGGATTTAACGTGTGCGCAAGATGTTCTGCGTGCGTTCGCGTGTGACTGCTTGAGTGGGGAACGCACATCATAAATGAAATATTTATCTATAAACGTTTTTCTTCACCAATTTAGACCATGAGGGTATGGTTCAGGCAAACATTTTGTCAGTTAATTGTTGAAAGTAAGCGCCAAAGCCTACACTGAAATGTTGTAGTTAAAAGTAAGTGCCAAAGCCTATACTAAAATGTTGTAGTTAAAAGTAAGTGCCAAAGCCTATAGTAAAAATGTTGTAGTTAAAGGTAAGTGCCAAAGCCTATACTAAAATGTTGTAGTTAAAATAAGTGCCAAAGCCTATACTAAAATGTTGTAGTTAAAAGTAAGTGCCAAAGCCTATACTAAAATGTTGTAGTTAGAAGTAAGTGCCAAAGCCTATACTAAAATGTTGTAGTTAAAATAAGTGCCAAAGCCTATACTAAAATGTTGTAGTTAAAAGTAAGTGCCAAAGCCTATACTAAAATGTTGTAGTTAAAAGTAAGTGCCAAAGCCTATACTAAAATGTTGTAGTTAAAAGTAAGTGCCAAAGCCTATACTAAAATGTTGTAGTTAAAAGTAAGTGCCAAAGCCTATACTAAAATGCTGTTGTTAAAGGTAAATTGCCAAAGCCTATACTAAAATGTTGTAGTTAAAAGTAAGTGCCAAAGCCTATACTAAAATGCTGTAGTTAAAAGTAAGTGCCAAAGCCTATACTAAAATGTTGTAGTTAAAAGTAAGTGCCAAAGCCTATACTAAAATGCTGTAGTTAAAAGAAAAGTGCCAAAGCCTATACTAAAATGTTGTAGTTAAAAGTAAGTGCCAAAGCCTATACTAAAATGCTGTCGTTAAAGGTAAAGTGCCAAAGCCTACACTAAAATGTTGTAGTTAACAGTAAGTGCCAAAGCCTGTACTAAAATGTTGTAGTTAACAGTAAGTGCCAAAGCCTGTACTAAAATGTTGTAGTTAACAGTAAGTGCCAAAGCCTGTACTAAAATATTGTAGTTAAAAATAAGTGTCAAAGCCTATACTAAAATGCTGTCGTTAAAGGTAAGTGCCAAAGCCTACACTAAAATGTTGTCGTTAAAAGTGAAGCGGCAAAGCCTGTACTAAAATGTTGTAGTTAACAGTAAGTGCCAAAGCCTGTACTAAAATATTGTAGTTAAAAATAAGTGTCAAAGCCTATACTAAAATGCTGTCGTTAAAGGTAAGTGCCAAAGCCTACACTAAAATGTTGTCGTTAAAAGTGAAGCGGCAAAGCCTGTACTAAAATGTTGTCATTAAAGGTAAAGTGCCAAAGCCTACACTAATATGTTGTCATTAAAGGTAAAGTGCTAAAGCCTACACTAAAACATCATAGTTAAAAGTGAAGCGGCAAAGCCTACACTGAAAACTAATGTTGTAATTACAAGTAAAGTGCCAAAGTCTATACTAAACAGTCGTTAAAGATATAGTGCCAAAGCCTACGCTAAAATGCCGTAGTTAAAAGTAAAGCGCCCAAGCCTACACTAAAAACTAACGTTATAAAGTGCTAAAGCCCACACCAAAATGTAGTTAAAGGTACAGTACCAAAGCCTCCATTAAAATGTTGTGCTTAAGAATGATATATAGCTGAGATTATCGTGTCTTCTTAAGTCACAATTAATACCTAGCAAAACATAATATAGTCTATATCAAACGATCAAAAAATAATATTTTCTGTAAGCTGTGTGTATGATGATGTACTTGAAAACAGAGATGCACATACAGATAGGAAACGAAAAAAAAGAATCTGGTAGCGCTGTTCTTGTGGCGACGTGCTGTCCCCGGGCAAAGCAGCAAGCAGAGAAATCTGCCGTGACCTAAAGTGGTATCCAAATACCAACTTCTTATCCAGTGTGCACTTACGGTCTCACAGTGATTCCCAGATGTGATTTTGAGTGAGACAACATGCATACTCTAAGCCACTTCCACGGTACGGAACGCCAACAACAACATAACACAACAACAGTAACCACATAAAAACCCTTTACACCCCCCCCCCCCCTCCATTTGAAAAACAACAACAAAAAACAACCAAGCAACAAACAACCAAACAAACAAACAAGAAAACTCGAGAAAATATAAATGGCATATTCATTTGGCTTAACTGAGTAATTGTTTATTCAGAAAAGAGCATATCGTGTACAAATCCATTAATAAGACCAACAAGTGTGCTCCAATAACAATCAAAACAACATCAATGTATTGGCAGTTCTGTTCTGGATGATGATGACATTCCAAACCTCAGCATTGTTCCATCAGCATCAAAGAGCTTCAATAACAAGAATGGTGATACTTCAACCCATATCTGAATCTTTCAGATCTCTCCAAACCTATACCGAGTTAAGCTTTCTTCATCTTGTGAACTATTCCTTACACAGAGTTAAACCCTTCCAAACTTCTTTCTTTGGTGTACAAGGGAGAGAGGGGGAGAAGGTGGGGGTGGAGGTGGAGGGAAAAGGGGTGGGTGGAGGGGTGAAAGAGGGTTGTGCAGCTTGATTCTTGAATCTTTTAGATCTTTTGGAGGAGGTAAAACGACTTGATCAAAGGGTTAAGAAGCCGCTTTGTTCCCCCTTTGTTGCTCTCTCTCCAATCAGAAGTTTACCTGTGGTATTAGGTTTCAATCCTTCTTCCTGGGTAGGAATTTACCTTCCTCTTTCCTTTTCTTTATCTGTCCTGTTCTTATTTCTTCTTCTACGTCTACGTCGTCAGCGTCGTCGTTGTCGTTGTCCTAGTGGTTGTCGTCGTTGGCTTTTTCCTCCTCCTTCTACTCCTCCACTACCACCTCCACCTCCTTATTTTGTTGTTGTTGTTGTTGTTGTTGTTGTTGTTCGTTGTTGTTGTTGTTGTTGTTGTTGTTGTTGTTGTTGTTGTTGTTGTTCTTTCTTCTTCTCTTCTTCTTCTTTCTTCTTTCTTTCTCTTCTTCTTCTCTTCTTCTCTCTCCTCCTCCTCCTCCTCCTCCTCTCCTCCTCCTCCTCCTCTCCTCTCCTCCTTCTTCTTCCTCCTCCTCCTCCTCCTCCTTCTCCTCCTCTCCTCCTCCTCCTCCTCCTCCTCCTCCTCTCCTCCTCCTCCTCCTCCTCCTCCTCCTCCTCCTCTCTCCTCCTCCTCTCTCCTCCTCCTCCTCCTCCTCCTCTCTCCTCCTCCTCCTCCTCCTCCTCTCCTCCTCTCTCCTTCTCCTCCTCCTCCCCCTCCTCCTTCTCCTCCTTCCTCCTCCTCTCTCTCCTCCTCCTCCTCCTCCCTCTTCCTCCTCCTTCCTCCTCCTCCTCCTCCTCCTCCTCTCCTCCTCCTCCTCCTCTCCTCCTCCTCCTCCTCCTCCTCCTCCTCCTCTTCCTCATCCTCCTCTTCTTCTTCCTCCTCCTTCTCCTCCTCCTATCTACTTTTTTCCCCCCATCCGCATCCTCCTGCACATTCTCCCCCTTTTTCTCCTCTTCCTACTTTTCCTTTTTGTCGTCCTCCTCTTGTTCATTCTTCTCCTCCTCTTCCGTTTTCGTCTTTGGCCCATGGTAATAACCATGCAACCCTAAGACAAACATCTGAACTTCTGAACTTTTTCTAATATTGTGAGTTTTGTGTTCTATCAACCGAGCTGTCCTGAAGCTTCCTATTTTCGATCTTTCATGCCTACTCCGATGTCTTTAAGCTCTTACTTATGTCTCTCCACCATTTTTCTCTCTTTCTTTCTTTCTATATACCTCTCTCTATATGTCTGTCTCTATGTCTGTTTGTCTATCTGTCTGCTTGTCTGTCCGTCTATCTGTCTGCTTGTCTGTCTCTCTCTGAACACAAACACACACACACATACACACACACACACACACACACACACACACACACGCGCGCGCGCGCGCGCGCGCGCGCGCGCGCGCACACACACACATACACAGGCACACACAGGCACACACAACTATTTTTAATAACAGATTGACCTTATCCACAAGACATATCCACAACAATACATATCAACTCATATCATAGCTTTTCATTCCAAGCAAACATTGTGCCATAAAAACAACGATAAAACGTATATAAAAAATGTCTAGTCAAACTGACTCCAAACCCAAACCGCACCCACCCCAACTTCCACCCGGCTAAAAAAAAAATCACCTTGTGTAATTTCCAAAGCATGCATTTGGATCAAGTGATTCGGAATATGATACATCTTCCTTGTTAGTTGTATCAGCGTTTCAAATATCATAATTTTCTGTTGCCTATCTAGACTGAAACCCCCCATGTCCCCCACCCCTTCTCTGGGTGTATCAGATAAAACCAGCTGTGTGATGTGACGTGTTCTCCTTTTGAGTGCACTTGACTCAGACATGATCCAGTATTTTTGCGCACTTTTACCTAAAAATATATCTATACACAAAGCTTGGGGAAAAACAACAACACAATCTATGGACAAAAAAATTCCCGTGAATGCTTATTTCATTATACTCGGAAAAGAATGAGCAGAAAATGAATAAACAAATAAAGATACTTAACACTACACCATATTACACTACACTGCACTACAGTGCACAACACCCTGCAACACTACGCAACACTACGGTACACTACGGTACACTACGGTACACTACGGTACACTACACTACACTACACTACACTACACTACACTACACTACACTACACTACACTACACTACACTACACTACACGACACGACACGACACGACCCGACACGACACGACACGACACGACACTACACGACACGACACGACACTACACGACACGACACGACACGACACGACACTACACGACACGACACGACACGACCACGACACGACACGACACGACACTACACGACACTACACGACACCACACTACTACACTACACTACTACAGTACAGTACAGTACAGTACAGTACAGTACAGTACAGTACAGTACAGTACAGTACAGTACAGTACAGTACAGTACAGTACAGTACAGTACAGTACAGTACAGAACAGTACAGTACAGTGCAGTGCAGTGCAGTGCAGTACACGACATGACCCGACACGACCGACACGACACGACACGACACGACACGACACGACACGACACGACACGACACGACACGACACGACACGACACGACACACAAAAAGACACAATCCACTCCATTCCACTCCACTCCACCAGTCCTTCAACAGAACGTGCTCATGAGGGAGGTAGCTCCACTGACGAGAACACCGGCTTTCACCACTTGTGGCAGTTGTGTGCCATCGCCTGGGTCCAGAAACCCCGTGTTTCAGTTTACTCTGGTAGGAATAATCGTCCAGAATGATGCCGAAAAGTGCACAGCAAAGGAGGGACAAGAACACCTCTGACTTCTCCATCACAGCGCTTTAATTTCTAGCCCCATAGAAAATCCTTTATTTCTGTGTTATTGTTGATGACGATGTTATTGTTCTTGTTGTTGTTGATGTTGTTTTTGTTTTCGTTGTTGTTATTGTTGTTGTGCGTTCCTAAGTTTAACACCCTGGGTTCCATCCAAAACATGTGTTTGACTAAACCATTCCACGAGGAAACACTGCCAAATTTCAAGTACACACTGGATGAGAAAGAAGCGTATAGGACTTTTTTCAGGCACCTCGTCACATAGGCAGCCATACTTCAACCTCGGAAGACCTTTTTTCTCCATAAAGAGAGTGCCATCCATACCAATCATAATGTTTATAACCCCGCTGACCACACAGGCCATATCGGGGCTGTCACCCCGTCACATTTTAAAACTCACATTAAAATTGTGCCACTATATACAGATTAAAACGGGGTATAAAACCAACTTTACAGTCCTTGCTTGTATCGACGCCCTGATCAACCGTAAGGGTCAGCCCAGAATAGAACGGCAGGAGAGTGTATTTTGTTATGCTAAGAACTTATCATGGCTGAAAACAATATTAATATATATATATATATATTTTTTTTTACAAGAGAACATTTCAATCAGGATCAGTGATCAAGAGGCTAGTGCACCTGCCCAGAAACCAAAACGTCCGGGTTCTAAGTGTGTAGTAATAACTTCCCCCTTTACTAATAGGAAAGCAAACACACATGCAGACAAGAAAAGAAAAAATAATGGTCAGCACTACACACACACGCGCGCTCGCGCGCGCGCACACACGCTCGCACGCACGCACGCACACGCGCACGCACGCACACAAAGACACACAGACACAGACACGCACACACACACTATGAATTGAAAGTATGGAGATATTGTAACCTGATACAAATTGTTTGATTGACTTTTCTGAATCTTTTAAATGATGCTATTAGTGATATTAAAACTGATATAATTTCTTTGGACACTTTATGATGCTTTTAAAACTCTAAAATAATGTGTGCACGCGCATATGTGCATACGTGCTCGTGTGGCGAGAGTGCCCACGTACGCGTGTTTACATGTATATGTATGTGTTTGTATGACTCTGTGTGTGTGTGTATGTATGTGTGTGAGTGTGTGTGACTTTTGAATGTTTTTCTTTCCTTTTTTCTTCTCTTTTTGGTTTTTTCCTCTTTTTTTGGTTTTTATCTATAGATATATATATTAATTTTGAGGCCCTTGAATCATATTAGTTAAACAATATTTGTGAACTGTTTATTTTCTCTTTTTCCTAAGTAGATGGCTTGATGAAAAAAAGCAAATCAATGCTTATTCAATGTACCATCTGGAAATAAAACTTTGACTTTGACTTTGACTTTGACTTTGACATTCACACACACACACACACACACACACACACACACACACACACACACACACACACACACACACACACACACAAGCACACACGCACGCACGCACGCACGTACACACACACACACACACACACACACACACACACACACACCACACGCACGCGCGCGCGCGCGCCCACGCACACACACACTATTTCTAGAATAATAGTACTCAGTGGTTATGCTGTGGTTACCCACTAAGTATTCTCTAAATACATGCTGCAAAATATCAACATGTAAATTTGCTTTTTCTGTTATGATTTCTTTCTGATTAATTTTAGGTATCTCTTGTCTTGTTTGAATGTCAGGTGTGTGTGTGTGTGTGTGTGTGTGTGTGTGGTGTGTGTGTGTGTGTGTGTGTGTGTGTGTGTGTGTGTGTGTGTGTGTGTGTGTGGCGCGCGCGCGCGCGCGCGCGCGCGCGCGCGGGTATGTATGTGTTCATTCATTAATTTCTGTTTTCATTCATTTGTTCTTTTATTTGGAGGATAACAGAATAAACAGTCATGTGCTTTTTACATCCAGTCCCCGTGTGTGTGCAGTGTGTGTGTGTGTGCGTGTGTATGTGTGTGTGCGTGCGTGTGTGCATGCGTGTGTGTATGTGTATGTGTGTATGTACGTGTGCGTGTGTGTGTGTGCACGCGAGCGCACGGAGCATCATGCACCAGACGAGTAAAACAAAACAAAACAAATAAACGAACAAACTAAACCCCGACAAAAAAAACGTAAAAGACCTCTACAATCACACACAAAAAGATCAGATAAAAAACATAAAGAAACAACCTACCAGCAATAATGACTCTTCCTCCAATGTCCCTCCGCCCTCTCCCCCTGCCCCCCCCCCCTCCTCCTCCCCCCCCCCCCACCCCACACCCCCAAAAAAAAAAATAGAAGAGAGAAAACCCAAAGCAAGCAAACAAACAAACAAACAAAACAGACCATAGACATCGACGAACGACAAACAGCATGAGTGTTCGTGTATGTATATACACGAGTGCTTTTTTCCCCTACTATTATAACCTTTCACTGTGCACACGTAGGCTTCCAGTGAAAGCAAGCGAATCGGGAATTCCCATCTGCGAGTGTAATTGTTAATTGCAAGCAGACACACGTACAGAAAGAAGAAAATAGGAAACCGAAAAATTGAATACCAATCTACAGAAAGCTATACTTAAAAAAAAGAGGAATAGTGGTAGATAAAAGCTTTAGTTTCCAAGGACCCACGTAGCCATAGAAAATATACAATAAACACGAAAAAAAAGCCCCAGGCATCAATATTAACGTGGTTTTTTTATTTTTATGAACGATTAACTTGGAACATTAATTTATTTATTTTTATTTATTCTTTTATATCGAGGATAACAGAATAAGCAATCATGTGCTTTTTTTCATCCGGTCCCCGTGTGTATGCAGTTTTGTAAATATTGTCATCTGTTCCCACCGGCACACGATGGCCTACTCTTACGAAAAGCGGAACAGGATTTAACGTGTGCGCAAGATGTTCTGCGTGCGTTCGCACACGGGGCCTCGGTTTAAAGTCTCATCCGAAGGACTTTTGGGGAGAGTGGAGTCAGCACTGATGTTAACTCCAGGACGAAAATTTCCTCGACCGGACTCGAACCCGGGTCTTCAAATTGCCAGCGCAATGTTCTGACCACTAGGCTATCCGCCCCCCCTTAAGAGAGAGAGAGAGAGAGAGAGAGAGAGAGAGAGAGAGAGAGAGAGAGAGAGAGAGAGAGAGAGAGAGAGAGAGGAGAGGAGAGGAGAGAGAGAGAGAGAAGAGAGAGAGAGAGAGAGATGAAAGACAGATAGTAGAAAGATGGATGAACAGATAAATAGGTAGACAGACAGACAGACAGACAGACAGATGGATGGATTGATGGATGTATGGATGGATAGATAGATAGGTATGTAGGTACATAGACAGATAGACGGACAGAAAGACAGACAGACAGACAGACAGACAGACAGACAGACAGACAGATAGATAGATAGATAGATAGATAGATAGATAATAGATAGATAGACAGACAGACAGACAGACAGACAGACAGACAGACAGAAGATAGATAGATAGATAGATAGATAGATAGATAGATAGATAGATAGATAGATAGATAGATAGATAGATAGATAGATGATGATAGAAGATGGATGGATAGAAAGAAAGAATGAAAGAAAGAAAGAAAAAAAAAGAAAGAAAGAAAAAAAGAAAGAAAGAAAAAGGGCAAATAAATAGTAGAGAAGAATAAAATAAGTGAAAGAAGGAAATATAAAACAAAGAAACGAGAAAAAACGCAAGTAAGAAAAAAATGAACAAATAAATAAGAGAAAGAAAGAAGAAAAAGCAAGAAGGGAGAAAATCACCATAAAAGAGATAAAGAGCAACAAAAATCACCCAAAATGTAACACACAGACAGACAGACAGAAAGAAAGACAGACAGAAAGAAAGTAAGAAAAAGAAAATCAAAAACCTCTTAATACTCACTATGCACTTATCTACAACTAGAAACACAATATTACAGAAAAAAATCCACCCCAATAATAGACTACACACACATTGAAACACAAACTATGAACTGACAACTACAAACTGATTTAAACATTTTTTCTCTAAAAAAAACAACAACCACACACACAAAACAGAAAACCATTTTTTCTGGAAAATTAAATTATGAAAACACTCTTTAAAAACATTTTAAAGCACCCTTTAATTGAAAAAGAGGGGAAAAAAGCATTGAAAATACAAACCCCACTGTTTGCTCACTGGACACTGTAATGAACACCAAACTAATCAGTATTCTTTTATACACAGGTCATCAATGATGAATGAAGCTCCTGGGAAAATTCTGGGAATTCTGGGAATTCTGGGAAAATTCTATTGAAACCATCAAAGGGTTAAGCTACTTTTTAAACACCAGTCACGAAATGTTGGACCTTTTATAATTATGCTGAAGCACCCTAAACTTGTCGTTATCATTTTTATTCTACACATTATGTGACGAACAGGAGAAAAAAAAGAGAGAGAGAGAGACAGGCCCAATGGTATTTCTAAGCGCAGTTTGACTTTTCCTGGAACTATGACAAAACCGAAAAAAAAGTCCTGTGATATAGGCTACTGGCATACCCATAGGCAAGTATGATTTTTCGTAAACAAACAAAATATTCCTTGTTTGCGTAGGTTTGACTGAATTTCTGTGTGTGTGTGTGTGTGTGTGTGTGTGTGTGTGTGTGTGTGTGTGTGTGTGTGTGTGTGTGTGTGTGTGTGTGTGTGTGTGTGTGTGTGTTGTGTGTGTGTGTGTGTGTGTGTGTGTGTGTGTGTGTGTGTGTTCATTCTTTTATCTCGAGGATAATGGAATGAGCACTTTTCTGTTTTTTTACATCCAGTCCTTGTGTGTATGCAGTTTTGTAAATTTTGTCATCTGTTCCCAAAGGCACACAAGGGCCTACTCTTCCGAAAAGTGAAAGGGTTTGAAAGTGTGCGCAAAATGTTCTGCGTACGTTCGCAGGCGGGACTTCGGTTTACTGTCTTATCTGAAGTGTGTGTGTGTGTGTGTGTGTGTGTGTGTGTGTGTGTGTGTGTGTGTGTGTGTGTGTGTGTGTGTGTGTGTGTGTGTGTGTCGTGCGCGTGTGTTTGTGCGTGTGCGTGTGTGTGTGTGCGCGCGCGCGCGTGTGTCAGTGTGTGTGTATGTGTGCATAATGGCAATTTCTCATGAACAATGACAGGTAATACATGAAGGGATGATACCATTTTATTCAAAATTGTTAGGAAAGTGTATCATCGAGCAAAACAGCACTTACGTACCTTTTTTCACTGTTTTTTTCAAAGTAAAAAACATGATTGATTGGTAAAAAATCTTTCATCAAACTGTGTTAAGTTAAATATCACTTCCTTTTTATTGTTATTGTT
>CM060316.1:47499513-47527013 GCA_030674155.1 Stramonita haemastoma | reverse complement strand
GGGCCTGTGGTGTCGCCACAAGACCAGCGCTACGCATATCAAAGATGCTGGTAAGGTGTGTATGCATACAGCAGAGTACTCTCTTCGGTGCCGTGGGCTCTGTGACTGTGCCAAAGTCGAAGTAGGACGGGACTCAAACTTGCCCTTTGTCACATCTTCTCGAAATGCGCCTTATTCTTCGGGGATGTGTTTGCGTGCGCGTATGCTCGTGTTTGTGTGCACGTTTTTCTCTGTGTGTATGCATGTGGCGGAGGCCCGCACTTTGCTGTTGTGCATCATATTGTATATTATCGTGACTATTGTGTATTGTGATCATGTTATATATTATCGTTACTATTGTGTGTACTACTAATTTATTTATTTATTCTTTTATATCAAGGATAATAAAATAAGCACTTATGTCCTTTTTTATTATATCCAGTCCCCATGTATATACAGTTTTGTAAATGTTTTGTCATCTGTTCCAACGGGCACACAATGGCTTACTCTTTCCAAAAGCAGAACAGGATTTATCAGGTACGAAAAACAGCACAAATATGCAGAACATACAGACAATAAAGGAAGAAACAGCAGCGAACACTGTAAGTGTACTGCTCAACAAGTTACCCTATCACTGTCAGCGCAAAACGCTTTGTTCCATGATGCACGTGAAACTTTAACTACACTGTTCACCCATACATACGGGTCAGGTGATGAGCAGTGAACGTGTTGCAGGCACCTCACCCACTTCACTTCACTCTACACTGGACCAGGGCGAACACCGCTTCGTGTCTATGCAGGCACAATAATTTAAAATGCATCACTTTGCCGCGACGTCGCCAGTTTGTGCAGTTTTGACCTGAGGCTACAGGTAAAACTAAAAGTTTTTTGTGTGTAGTATAATGGTAGTTTTTTGGGTGGATCTTCTACTTATTTGTTTTGGTACTTTTTTTTTTGTAGAGGGGTGGTGGGGTTATGTGTCAAGTCAAAATGGTCTTTAACTAGCCTCAAAAGATGTTTGGGGTTTGTGTTGTGTTTTTTTTTGGGGGGGGGGGGGAGTTGGGTGGAGTCGTTCCTTGCCTAGAGCTCTGAGGTTCACCAATGGGAGATTCTTGCATATGCAACCGCTTTTACCCCGCGAATCATTCTTTTCTTCCCCATCGAATGCTTAGACTGTCTGACGTATGAGCAAAAATGCGTTGCACTGCTTTAAGCGCGTGACAAATTAGGCCCTGCACATCCGACTTCGGCATTGGAGAGAATTGTGTTTTTTAAGTCTTTCTGGAAGAAAAGGCAGGAAATGGACCAGGAAGGCAGACAATAGACAAGAAGGTGACAGGAAGGAAAATATCGAGGTAGAAACAGAGGGGATAGAAAAGAGGGAATTCCTAGAACAGGATTTCCAGAAGGTGGGATGCTGTTTATGCTGACAGGTTCCGGGCATCTCAAGAGGGGAGTCCAATTTTTTTTTTTTTTTTTTTTTTTTTGGGGGGGGGACTAGGTACTGACGTTAACTCCGTGGGAAAAAATCTCCCGGACAGGTGCCTGGGTGGTATGATCTCGGGCCGTCGGTCACAAACTTAACGTTCTAACCACTAGGCTAATCCATTCCCTGCCTCCCCCCCCCCCTCCCCCCTATTTTATAAACTACGGTATAAGGAGAGAAATGATTGTGATTTAGAGAACATAGAATAGTTTATACACTTGTAATAAATATAATAGCATATTTTGGTTTATCACACACAGATTGAAAAGTATAGAAACGAAACGGACATATTACAAAACACACATAGACACATCGTTAAGAATTGCAGAATTTTGCCTTCAAGAATTCTCATAGCAATAGCAATAAAACAGGAAATTTGTTCATGTCGCATTATTGTAAAATAGCAATTTTCCTTTTTTCTGGGGGCAGCATGCTCCTAGCTAATCCTCGCTAGAATATTTAAACTTTGTTGTTTTCTTCACAGAGGAGCCTCGTGTCATCAAGATGGCTGACAAGCAGCAGACCACCGCCACCACCCCCACCACTGCCACCCCCACCATTGCCACCCCCACCATTGCCACCCCCACCACTACCACACCACCCACCCCCCACCACTACCCCTACGACCACCCCCACCACTACCACCCCCACCGCTACCCCCACCACAGAAACTACAGCCAAGGAACAACTTTGCCCTCCTGAAGGAACAGCGTGCTGAAACGACCCTGAGGTACAGATGCAGATGTCAGTGCTCGGGTATGACATGACATGACAGAAGGGGGGGGGGGGGGGGGGCACTACGGCCATGTCCAGCACTGACCGGGTGAAAGTGTTTGGCCTGACCCCAACCCACCCAGCAGCCAAGAAGCTATACGTGACTTGGAGGACCTGCGTCATTGTACTTACTACCTTCGCTGCAAAGACCGAGTTGTCTGGTCACTGAGCGACTGCTAAGAAAGCAGGACTTCAACCATCAACTGAATGTGAGGTATGATGTTTGTTATGTTTTGTAGACACTTTACACACTTCGCATTCATCTGTCTTGTCTGTGTGGCCGTCTGTCTCTTTTTTTTATGACAGCTCTCTCTCTCTCTCTCTCTCTCTCTCTCTCTCTCTCTCTCTCTCTCTCGCTCTCTCTCTCTCTCCTCACAGTCTCTCTCTCCCTCTCTCTCTCTCTCTCTCTCTCTCTCTCCTCTCTCTCCACTCTCCTCTCTCTCCTCTCTCTCTCCTCTCCTTCACACACTCTCTCTCCCCCCCTCTCTCTCTCTCCCCCCCCTTCTCTCTCTCCCCACCCCCTCTCTCTCTCCCTCTCTCTCCTCTCTCTCTCTCTCTCTCTCTCTCTCTCTCTCTCTCTCTCTCTCTTCTCTCTCTCTCTCTCTCTTCTCTCTCCTCCATCTCTACTTCACACCACACATACTACACCACGCGCGCGCGCAGCACACACACGCCGCACACACCACGCCACGCACACACACACACACGCGCGCGCACGCGTGCACACACGGCACATACACACTCTGTCTCTATCTCTTTCTTCATCCCTTTTTTCACGCACACACACACACAACACACACATCACCACACCACACACACACACACACACTACACACACACACGCCAACGCACCACAACACCACACAAAGTCCTTAAGATGAACTATAAACAGAGGCCCCGTGTGCGAACGCACGCAGAACATCTTGCGCAACACGTTAAACTCTGTTCCGCTTTTCGTAAGAGTAGGCCATTATGTGCCGGTGGGAACAGATGACAATATTTACAAAACTGCATACACACGGGGACTCGATGCAAAAAAGCACACGAGTGTTTATTCTATTACCCTTAATATAAAAATAATAAATTAAATAGATAAATAAATAAATTAATAAAATACAAACACATGCACCCAATTCCTCTGAAGAAAAAATATGAATCCTAGTTATAAACGTAGGCATGTTTTTCTTCTTTTTTTTCGTTCCTGATGTAAAGCTTGAGGTTCAGCAATGGGAGATTTTTGAGATGCGAGTTTTTGCCCCCCACAGAGGGCAGCCGCATCAAATGAAGAATGTCTTGTATGGATTGTATGTATGTTGTTGTATGTTGTATGTATGTATGTATGTATGTATGATGTATGTCCTTGCTTTCAGACACTTCACAGCAACCTTTTACCCTCCTATACCCACAATCCATGACCCGTATGACTCTCACTGGTTAGGCCCGTGTTGGTTAATAAAAGGGTAGGGAATGAAGACACAGGAAATGCAACCAAGCTTCTGCTTCTACTTGTCGAACTTGACAACCAAAAACTATGTTGCGCTGCCGTTAAGTGCCTGGCAAGTCAGCCCGCGCATTTTGGCATAGTTACAACGAAGCCCTGAAGGTTTTTGAGATCTGAAACTGCAGGAAAATGTCGGATCGCCTTTTTTCATCGACCGATTTCACAGGCACGACAGAACATAACGCAACCAACAGAAACACAACACAACCGGCTGTGTGACCTCTGGACAATTGTCGCAACACATCAAAGGGACACCTGCCTCACCTGCACATTTTCTTCCCCTTCCCTGTTCCGTTGTCTTGGGGCACGCACCCCTGGAAGATTTTGCAACCAGCTTCCTCCTCCTCCTCCAGTCCTCGCGCACGCGCAAATTTTAGCCTTTTCCCGTCGCAAGTCGAGGCAGTCCAGTCCACTCGGTCGCGTTCGTTTGCTGGGCTTTGGATTGACTGCCCGGTCAGTAGCCTACGTCAAACGATCACTGGGCGACACACTTCTGATTGCATCCCCAATCCTTGCTAAATGATAAAAAGTAGCTAAATAAGATAGAAAATAAAACATAGAATAGGAAATAAAATAAACGAAATAAAATCTAAATCATTTTCATAAAACGAAATATAGAATAGGAAATAGCACACAAAGATAGAGTAGAAATTTAATTAAAAAAATAATAAACCATAGCAAATAAAAAAAATAGGGAACTAAAATATAAAAATAATTAGGTAACTAAAATCAATGCAAGAGATGACAGGGGTGCAATCGGGTGATAATGCTCCTGGTGTCCGTAAACACCACCACGTACAGTGATCCTGGTGTCCCCGTAAACACACCACCGCCGACATTGATCTTGGTGTCCGTAAACACACCACGGACAGTGATCTTGGTGTTGAACACCACCACCTACACACGCTTTGAGACAGTGGTCACGAGGGATTGGGACTCTGTCACCTCTCACATTTTACAGCATTTCCTAGGCTTCTTCCTTTCCCATATTTATTCCACGCGGGTCCAAATGTGGTGAGTGGTCGTATGGGTCATCCGAGAGTCCTCTTCTATGGCGAGTCATGTGGATCATCTGAGAGTCTTCTCCGAAAAGCCATCATGTGGATCGCCTGGGAGCCGTCTCCTCAAAATTGAGGCCATCATCTGGAAAGCTGACATCAAACTATTCTCAGAACGTGTAAGTATAATTCGAAGTGTGCAGCTATAGTGGAAAACTGACTTCATCAAATGCTTGGTTTGTGTAAGTGTATAGGAAGTGTGCACTATAGTGGAAAACTGACTTCATCAAATGCTTGGTTTGTGTAAGTGTATAGGAAGTGTACAGCTAAGTGGAGCGACTTTATTGTACATGATTCAAGTATGTGGTGTTTAGCTAATTTGAGTAAAATAAGTTTGCTTCTGGTTTAGCACAAGATTCATTAAGGTTGTTTTTTAAAGACTCTCTCTCTCTCTCTCTCTCTCTCTCTCTCTCTCTCTCTCTTCTCTCTCTCTCTCTCTCTCTCTCTCTCTCTCTCTCTCTGTCTTCTTGTCTTCTGTGTCTGTTGTCTGTCTGTCTGTGCTGTCTGTTGTTGTCGTGTTTTTCTTTCTCTTTCTTCGTCTCTCTTCTCTTCTTCACCCTCCTCCCGCCCTCTCTCTCCTCTCTCTCTCCCTCTCTCCTCTCTGGTGTGTGTGTTGTGTGTGTATGTGTGTGTGTAGTGTGTATGTGCTTTGGTTTGTTTGTTGCTATTGTGTGAAAAAGCAATTTCATGGTTAGAATTTATTTCAGGAATATTGTAGAAAAGAGTAGGTAAACTTTGTTTTGGAATTTATTCAAAAAAAATTTCCGAAATCGCTTATAGATATAAACATCAAATCTCTGTCGGTAATGAGAAGGTAGTGGTTAGAGCGTTGAGCTCATTACCTTACGGCCAGATTTCGAGCCACCGCTCACACTTCAATGCAAGATTTTTTCCTCCTCGATTCAACAGCAGTATCGACTCCACACACACACACACACACACCACACACACACACACACACACACACACACACACACACACACACACACACACACACACCACAACACACACACACCACAACACACACACACGCACACGACAACACACACACACACGCACACAGCACACACACGCACACACACACAACACACGCACAACACACACACACAAACACACACGCGCACACACAACACACACACAACACCACAACACATACACACACATACACACACACGCACTCACGCACGCACAACACACACACACATACACATGCACATGCACGCAGTCATACTGATGATGATGACTCAGCTTTCAGGGACCGTGGGTCTGGAGTCCAGGGCCAGTGACCTGACCTGACCTGACCTGACCTGACCTGACACGTGTGTGAGGGCAGCCATATTGACCTGCCTATTCTACAAGGGAGAGCATCAGTATCAGCGCATAACCAAGATGGTCGTCAGGGTGGACACGAGGGACGCAACACGAGTGTGTCTTTGATTTTACGTCTGTACACTTAAAGTGATATTAGACACGACACGACATGTGATCAAGGACACCATCGAAGGCAACACGGTAAATCCTTGAGGACAACATCGAAAAACACGGTAAGTCAATGAATCGAGAACATCGAGGACAAACGGCAAATCGAGGACAACCACGAAGACAACACGGCAAATGATCAAGTACAACATCGAAGACAACTTGGCAAATTAATTGTGACAACATTGAAGACAACACGGAAAATCTTCAATTAACATCGAATACTACACGGCAAATCATCAGTGATAACATTGAAGACAACACTGCAAATCATGGAGTCACAGAGAACATCAAAATGTTGTGAAGCAGTTCAAGAACGACGAAATGAACCTTGTAACTTGGGGTAAAACAGTGACATAAAAATAGGAGTGGTGCACACAACGAAAAAGGAACGGTTCCAAGAAAGTTTCGAGATTGAATTGGCCTTTAACCTTTGTTGGGGACACGGAGGAGTCCGGTCATTGTCAGTATCACATTGCTTTACAACCAGTGGACAAACTGATTCAACATCAACTGATCATTTTTTTGTGTGCAAGTTACCTGCGTCAAAGTTGGTTTGGTGTGAATGGAATCTTACAGTAAAGATTTCCGTGAAAATGTATTTCTCGGACAGAATAGATATGTAACAACCTGTAACATTGCGAAACAGTCTTTAGAGCAGTAATAATCCCAGGCGAATGTGATAATAATCACACTATAGACTGCATGCATCACCATACACAAGAACGGCAACAAACCCAGAGAAAATTTATCCGTTGTCGTATTCCTAGAAAGCATGCGACGTTCCACACTAGGGCAGTTATTGCTCTAGTAGACGTTAGGGCACAAAATTTAAGGAGAGAGAACCGGTTTTTTAATTAAAAAAAAAAAAATTTTCGTTAATTTTGGTCTACGAACAGAGATGTGTAAAACAAAACATAATGGTCCTTTACAATTTATAAGGTAGACAAGACGAGGTAAACACAATAGTGTGTGTAAGACCGGAAAATTTAATTTTTTTTTCTGCACAGTTTTTTTTTTTTTTTTAATGAATCAGATTTCATATGTTGAGAAAATTACGCTAGTATTCAACATTCCTTGTAGAATTTGTGATATGTGATGTCTTTCATTTTTTATATATGACTCGGATCAATTTTGTTTGGTGGAAAAATGCTTTTTATGTATCCTGTAATGCCCTACCAGGTCATAGTAGGACTGCAATTTATAATGTTTTGAAGCAGTTTGTTTGTTTTTTGTCTGTTTTTATCAAACGTAGATGATGGGTGCAGAAACGATAATAGTTTATTACGCTTAATAGAGAGAGAGAGAGATGGATAGATATTAATTATACAGAGAGAGAGGCAAGGCAAGGCAAATTCTTTTTCGAGGATAATGAATAAGCACTCGTGTGCTTTTTTACATCCTGTCCCCAAGAGAGACAGAGGGAGAGACAGAGAGGGAGAGGAGAAGAGAGAGAGGGAGAGGGGGGGGTAGTACAATCAAGTTTCGCAGTAGTGTGAACAAGGCTTTGTGTTGATCTACCATTGATATAATCATTCCGAAATGCACGTAGTATAAAGAAAATGTGCAAGTTAAATCAAATGACCGTTTAAAATGTTTTTCAGTGACAAATTTTTGTCCATACATTACAACCGCGAGTGTTGAATAAATGTTTTTTTTTTATTTCGATGATAGTGGGATAAGCACTTGGCTTTATACATCCAGTCACTGTATAAGCTTATTTTCAATTTTTGTCATCTGTTCGCACTGATGCACAATGCAGTACCCCTGAAAGGCCTCCATTTTTTATCTGTTGCCGATAAATGGTTCTTGAAGTGCGGCGTGTGTGCGTAGATGTTTGTGTGCGTGTGTGTGTGTGTGTGTGTGTGTGTGTGTGTGTGTGTGTGTGTGGTGTGTGTAGGAGGAGGAGGAGGAAGGGGGTGGTAGTGAAGAGGGGATGTAGCTTTTAGTAGTAGTTTAAGGGAAAGGGGTGTTGGGAGGAGGGGGTAGAATACACATGTTTGGATCAGTGGGGATAGGAAGAAAGCGGGGAGAGGGGTGTTAGCTGATAGTTTTCACGCGGTTCAGTTTCGGCGTATTCCTGTTTATTTATCTTGCGTGGGTTATTTTGGGCGTAGTCCTTTCTTTTTAAAAATGGAGAAAAATTGTTCCAAAATGTAAAGATTTTCAATGACTTGGCTCAAAACTGGAAATTTATCATAAAAAATCCGAACACCAAAATCAAGCGAAAACTGATGTTGATAGGACTGGTAATTAGAATAATTTGATGAAACTTCTACATTCCCTGGCTATGCTATTTTTTTTATAATCCGGTGATAACGAACTTTACCATTGTGTTAAAAGCTACACACTATAGTGTCTACCTGCTCTTGTGTCCACATGCATGCAGACAGACCACCCAACGGACTGACAACCCTTACCCAAATGTTAACCTTTAACACTAACCCTAACCCTTTACAACTAATCTCTACAGTTACTCTAACCCTGGCCCGTCATGTGGACACAAATGGCAGGTAGATTCCTTAGTGCATATGCTGACACTGGCAAAACATTTTGTCTAGTATGGATGGCGGTAGTTGTAGAACTTTTTCTTTTCGTTTTAGTCGTACTATCAGACAGCAATTGCTGTTTGTCATATGAGTGAAAAAGCGCCTCCCTGCCGTTAAGGTCTGACAAGACAGGCCGAGGCATATGATTTCGGCGTAGGAGAGAATCGCTATCTTTTTTTTTGTTTTTTTAAATGACAGGAAAATCGACCAAAAACTAAACTCTAGAAAATAGACAAGTCAGATGAAGTCAAGTCGAAATTATCTTTATTTGCGGTAAAAGATTAAGTTTATACATTTTTTTCATCCTGCCCTCACAGACAAGACGACAGGAAGAATAGAAACAAGCACAAAAGATGAGGGAACTCCTAGCACAGAATTAATAACTGAGGATACTATTTATTCAGACAGCCCCCCCCCCCCCTCCAAATCCCAGGGGGGGGGGGGGGGGTGGAAGGGAGGATTGGGTGGTAGAATTGTAAGTAAAGAGAATACGTATGAGGACTGAATGTGCAAATGCCATAGGGGATAGGCAGTCAATGTATATGGGATAGTCAGGTCATCGATATGGGATAGTAGTCATCGATATGGGATATAGGTAGTCATCGATATGGGATAGTAGTCATCGATAGGATAGGTAGCATCGATAGATAGTAGTCATCGATATGGGATAGGTAGTCATCGATATGGGATAGTAGTCATCGTAAGAAGGGGGAGGGGGTAGCTTGGGAATTTTGTTTTAAACATTTAAAACTCGAGTGTGTGTGTGTGGTGTGGTGTGGTGTGTATGTATGTAGGCCTATGTGTGTTCAATTCCTTTTAACGTCTTTTCACAAATTGTGATTATTAGACGGAATGTATGTATGTGTGTCTGTGTCTGTGTGTACGTGCACGTTTCTTATTTCGAAGATAACGGAAAGAGCATTCTTGCGATTTTTTACATCTAGTCTCTGTGTACAAGCATTTTGGCTAGTTTTGTCATCGTTCCCACATTCTCAAATTATTTTGACAAAAAATGGAATAAGCACCTGTGCGCTTTTTTACATTCAGTCTCTGTGGGCACGCAACTTTGCAAATTCTCTGCTTATAATATGGAAATTTTGTCATCTGTCCCCACCGGCACACAACACAATATGTGTACAGCAGGCATATCGACGGAATGGTATATCACTGGTATGTGAGTACCAGTTAATTATAGTGTGAAACCATCGGGAAAAGTGTGTGTGTTCCCACCGCTGGGAATTTTGTTTTATTTTTTTAAGTGGAAAAAGCAGTCGGGGATATTACTCGAATGCTTGGTGGTTGTTGACCACTTGTCTTGGGTTGGGTGTTTTTTTTTCCTTAACCTTTTCTCTCTCCATTGGTTCTGAAACAAGTGTCCCAGAAAAATGACCTGGTCCTATGACTATCACAAGAATGGCAACGGTTTTTTTTTATATTTTTAAATTCTATGCAGGAGGCAAAAATCACCAGACTGATGTAGAATTTACATTATACACTTTATTTAAAGAAAACTGAAGAAATGCAATTGCGTGTTCGCACATTTTTGTAAATTAATGGAAGTTTTCAGAATTGAAAGGAATACTACCAGTGTGGTAGAGCATGAGAGATAGATATAAGTGCATGTATGAAGCCTATGCACATGTGCATGCTAGTGTTTGCATAAATGTTTGACGGACAGGCAATTGTCCTTTAGTTGTTTTTAGATGAGGAGGAGGAGGGGGTTAAAGAAATGTTGAGGAGGAATAGTCATCCATGTTAAGATCTGAGAATTTAGAGAGAGAAAGAGAAAGAGAGATATGGTGTGTGTGTTTTTTTTTTTTTTTTTTTTATTAAAGTATATTCTTTTTTTTTAATGAGGTTGAATGCAAGCAGTACAAAATTAATAATATATATTTTTCATTGCTTTTTGGTGTCTATTAAAAAAATTGAATGCAAGAAATATATATTTTCGGTTTTTTGTATTAGACAGAATGTAAAAAAATAACAATAGTGTATTTTTCAATTTTGTTTTAGATCAAATGCAAGCAATATAATAGTACATTCTTTTTTATGACATTAAATGCAAGAAATACACCATCATATTTGATTTTTGATTTTTTTTATGAGATTGAATGCAAAGAAATACAATGGCATGTTTTTCCGGGGTTTTTGTCTGAGATTGAATGTAAGAAATACAATAGTAGATTTGTCGTGTTTATTTTCGTTTTATTAGATGGAATACAAGAAATACTATTTTATTCCTCGTATGATTTTTTAGTGATGGCAAGATTAGGGTTTAATGAAATGTCAGATGAAAAAAAAATCTAGTCGTGCTGTAGCCTTTCATATTAACAGGGATGCATTAGTTTATAATTATAATGGTGTGAAAAGTATATGTGTAAGACGGTGCCTTTCTTTTTTTCTTTAACTTTTTTCTCTTTTTTTTTGTAAATCGCATCCAATGTAATATAAAAGGAACCAGGTTCTATGCTTGCATTTACATCAAATATACTGGTGTGTATTGGTGGCAGATCGGGTATTGATTCTGCTAGCAGATGGATAACAGATTTTACACCAATACAGCTGATGAAAAACGAATAATATCTGAAAGATATTATGCTATAGTCTAGTAGTCCTTTAAGTGTGCCTGAGGGGGGGGGGGGGGAGGGGTAACTTGGCTTTTGATTTAAAAAATTTGTCGAGTGAAATACCATTACAAAAATGAAATCTAGTCGTGTACTGGCCTTTGACATAGGCAGAAATCAGAATCAGAAAATTATTAGTTGTCAAATTTATTTTCAAGTTATGGAAAATCAAGTTATCTGTGTGTATAGTTTATAGAAAACTGTAAAATTGCTGGGTTTGCAGATATGATCAAAATGGGACTTTAAGAGAAAAATTCCTTTTTTTTTAATGAAGTATTGAAATGTCACTTTAAAATTGTAATGATTTGATTTTTAACAAAAGTTACGTGTACATTTTCTTTAACAACCTTTTACTTTGTTTTACCAATTCTGGTAGAAGAAAAACTTTATTTTTTGGCCAGAAGACAGATATTGGTTTTATTCCATGAAATGGTGACTAGCACAAGAATGGCAGTTTTTTTTTTAATTCCATGCATGAGGAAAAAATCATTATTACCAGACTGCTGTAGAATTTACGTTATACACTTTATTTAAAGAAAACTGAAGAAATGCCATAGCATGTTTCCACATTTTTGTAAATGGAAGTTTTCAGAATTGAGAGGAATATTGTCAGTGTGGTAAAGCATAAGAGATAGACATGAGCCCATATATGAAGCCTATGCACATGTGCATGCTAGTGTTTGCATAAAAGTTTCAGTCGATTGTCTAGTTGTTTTTAGGTAAAGAAGAGGAGGAATGAGGAGAAGTACGGGGGTTATGGGAATGTTGAAGAGGAATAGTCATCCATGTTAAGACCTGAGAATTTTGAGGGAGTGTGTGTTGTGTGTGTGTGTGTGTGTGTGTGTGTGTGTGTGTGTGTGTGTGTGTGTGTGTGTGTGGTGAGTGAGTGAGTGAGAGAGAGAGAGAGAGAGAGAGAGAGAGAGAGAGAGAGAGAGAGAGAGAGAGAGAGATGGTGTTGGGTTTTTTTGTTGTTGTTTTTTACATAGTAAATAATTATATATATATATTTTTTTTTAATTGAGGTTGAATGGGAGAAATATTAGTATATATATTTTTCTTGTTTTTTTGTGATTTAAAGAAAAAGAAATTTAATGCAAGAATTATATTATTGGTTTTTTGTATTAGACTGAATGTAAAAAACACAAGAGTGTATTTTTTTATTTATTTTTTTATTTATTTATTTATTTATTTATTTATTTATTTTAGATTAAATGCATGGAATATAGTACTACATTGTTCGTTTTTTTAATGACATTGAATGCAAGAAATACACCATGGTATTTGAATTTTGATTTTTTGATGAGATTGAATGCAAGGAAAAAAATGTATGTTTTTCGGGTTTTTTCTGAGATTGAATGTAAAAATTGCAATCCTAAATTCTTCCTGTTTATTTTTTTTTTTATTAGGTTGAATGCAAGAAATACAATTTTATTCCTTGTATACATTTTTAGTGTTGGCAAGATTAGGGTTTAATGAAGATTAATGTCAGTTGAAAAAAAAATCTAGTCCTGAGGTAGCCTTTGGTATTAGCAGGGGTGGGATTAGTTTATATAATGGTGAGTGAGGTATATGTGGGATAAGGTGCCTTTTTTTGTTTTTTTTTTTTGAAATGGCATGCAATGTAATATAAAAGGAACCAGGTTCTACCCTTGCTTTTACATCTATAGGTTAGTGTGTATTGGTGGCAGATCTGTTTTATTGATTTTTGGCTAGCAGATCAATAACAGATTTTACACCAATACAACTGATGAGAAAGGAATATATCTGAAAGATGTTATGCTATAGTCTAGTAGTCCTTGAAGTGTGCCTGTGGTGGGGGGGGGGGGGGAACTTGTTGGCTTTTGCTTTAAAAAAAAAAAAGGAATGAAATACCATTACAAAAATGAAATCTGTGTACTGGCCTTTGACAAAGGCAGAAATCAGAATGGAAATTATTCTTGTCAACTTTATTTTCAAGTTATGGCAAATCAAGTTATGTGTGTATGGTTTAATAAAAAAAAAATCTGTGTAGAATTGCTGAATTTGCAGATCTGATTAACATGGGACTTTCATAGAAAATTTCCTTTTTTTAAAATGATGAAGTATTGAAATGTCTCTTTAAAATTGCAATATTTTGATATCTAACAAAAGTTGTGTACAATTTCTTTAACAACCATTTACGCTTGTTTTACCTATTCTGGTAGAAAAAATACTTTTGGGGAGGCCAGAGGACAGATATTGATTTTGTTTCATGAAATGATTAGCATAAGAAGGGCAAAGTGGTTGTTTTTTTTAATCCTTTGCATAAGGAAAAAACTCATTATTACCAGACTGCTGTAGAATTTACATTATACACTTTATTTAAAGAAAACTAAAGAAATGCCATTGCATGTTTGCACATTTTTGTAAATGGATGTTTTCAGAATTGAGAGGAATACTGTCAGTGTGGTAAAGCATTAGAGATAGACATGAGAGCATGTATGTAGCCTATGCACGTGTGCATGCTAGTGTTTACATAAAAGTTTGACAGTCATTGTCCTTTAGTTTTTAAGTAAGGAAGAGGAGGAATGAGGAAAAGGAGGGGGTTATAGGAATGTTGAGGAGAAATAGTCATCTATGTTAATATTTGAGAATTTAGAGGAGAGAGGAGAGAGGAGGAGGGGGGGGGGGGGGGGGCGGAGAGAGATAGTGAGAGAGACAGAGACAGACAGATGGTGGTGTTTTGTATTTTTTACATTATATACATAGTATATATATATTATATATATATTTTATAATATAATATATTATATTATATAATATATATATAATATATATGTATATATATGTATATATATATATATATATATATATGTATATGTATATATATATATATTATTGAGGTTAAATGGGAGATATACCAGTATTTATATTTTTGTTTTTTTCTATTTTTAAAAAAAATATGAAATTGAATGCAAGAATTGTATTATTTTCGTTTTTTTTGTATTAGACTTTAATGCAAAAATTCAAATATTTTTTTTTATAGACAGAATGTTTTATTTATATGATCAAATGCAAATATTGGTATTGTTTTTTATGACATTGAAGGCAAGAAATACACAAGACTTGTTGGCTTTTGCTTTTAAAAAAAAAAGGTTGAATGAAATACCATTACAAAAATGAAATCTGTGTACTGGCCTTTGGCAAAGGCAGAAATCAGAATGGAAATTCTTGTCAACTTTATTTTCAAGTTATGGCAAATCAAGTTATCTTTGTGTATGGTTTAATAGAAATCTGTGTAAAATTGCTGAATTTGCAGATTGATCAAAATGGCTTTCATAGAAAATTTCCATTTTTGTAAAAAAAAGTTATTGAAATGTCACTTTAAAATTGGAATGTTTTTATCTTTAACAAAGGTAATGTGCACATTTTCTTTGACAACCTTTTACATTTGTTTTACCTAGTCTGGTAGAAGAAAATACTTTTTTTTTTAGCCAGAGGACAGATATTGATTTTATTTCATGAAATGACTAGCACAAGAATGACAAAGTTGTTTGGGTTTGTTTGTTTTTTTTAATTCTTTGCATGAGGAAAAAACTATTTTCAGACTGCTGTAGAATTTACATTATACACTTTATTTAAAGAAAACTGAAGAAATGCCATTGCATGTTTGCACATTTTTGTAAATGGAAGTTTTCAGAATGGAGAGGAATATTGTCAGGCATCAGAGATAGTCATCCATGTTAAGATCTGAGAATTTAGAGAGAGAGGGGAGAGAGAGAGGGGGGGGGGGGGGGGTAGAGAGAGACAATTAGAAAGACAGACAGATGGTGTTTTTTCTTGTTGTTTTTTTTAACATAGTATATATATATGAAATTGAATGCAAGAATTATATTATTTTCGGTTTTTGTATTTAGACTGTTTGAAAAATAGAATAGTGTATTTTTTTTTCTTCTTTTTATTTTTTTTCCATAGATCAAATGCAAGGATTATAATAGTATATTGTTGGTTATTTATGACATTGAATGCAAGAAATACATAATCATATTTGAATTTTGATTTTTTTTTTGATGAGATTAATTGCAAGAAATAAATGGTATGTTTTTCGTTTTTTTTCTGAGATTGAATGTAAGAATTACAATAGTAAACTTTTCCCTTTATTATTATTATTTTTTTTATTAGATTGAATGTAAGAAATACAATTTTATTCCTTGCATATTTTTTAGTGTTGGCAAGATTAGGGTTTAATGAAATGTCAGTTGAAAAAAAATCTAGTCCTGAGGTAGCCTTTGATATTAGCAGGGGTGCTATTAGTTTATATAATGGTGTGGGAGGTTATATGTGGGATAAGGTGCCTTTTTTTTCTTTTTTTTTGGAAATGGCATGCAATGTAATGTAAAAGGAACCAGGTTCTACCCTTGCTTTTACATGAAATATAGGTTAGTGTGTATTGGTGGCAGATCTGTTTTATTGATTTTCGGCTAGCAGATCAATAACAGATTTTACACCAATACAGACTGATGAAAAAGGAATATATCTGAAAGATGTTATGCTATAGTCTAGTAGTACTTTAAGTGTGCCTGTGGTGGGGGGGGGGGGGGGGGGGAACTGTTAGCCTTTGCTTTTTAAAAAAATCAAATGAAATACCATTACAAAAATGAAATCTTGCCATGTACTGGCTTTTGACAAAGGCAGAAATCAGAATGGAAATTATTCTTTTCAACTTTATTTTCAGATTATGGCAAATCAAGTTATTTGTTTGTATGGTTTAATAGAAATCTGTGTAAAATTGCTGAATTTGTAGATGTGATCAAAATGGGACTTTAATCATAATTTTTTTTTTAATCCATTTTTTTTTAAATGGACTGAAATGTCACTTTAAAATTGGAATGTTTTTATTTTTAACCAAAATTATGTGTACATTTTCTTTAAGAACCTTTTAGGTTTGTTTTACCTATTCTGGTAGAAGAAATACTTTTTTTTAATAGAAGACAAATATTGATTTTATTTCATGAAATGATGACTAGCACAAGAATGTCAGTTGTTTTTTTTAATTCTTCGGATAAGGAAAAAAATCTATTATTACCAGACTGCTGTAGAATTTACATTATACTCTATATTTAAAGACAACTGAAGAAATGCCATTGCATGTTTACACATTTTTGTAAATGGAAGTTTTCAGAATTGAGAGGAATATTGTCAGGCATAGGAGATAGACATGAGAGCATGTGTGTAGTTTATGCACGTGTGCATGCTAGTGTTTACATAAAAGTTTGACAGACAGGGGATTGTCCTTTAGTTGTTTTTAGGTAAAGAAGAGGAGGAATGAGTAAAAGAATGGTGTTATAGGAATGTTGAGGAGGAATACTCATCCATGTTAAGATCTGAGAATTTTGAGGAGAGAGAGAGAGAGGGGGGGGGGGGGGGGGCGGGGGGTAGAGAGAGACAATGAGAGAGACATAGAGAGGGTGGATTTTTTGTTGTTGTTGTTTTTTAACATAGGATATAGTATTTTTTTTTAATAAGGTTAAATGGGAGACTATATACATTTTTCTTTTTTTTTTGGTTTAAAAACTATATGAAATTGAATGCAAGAATTATATTATTTTCAGTTTTTTGTATTTAGACTAAATGTGAAAAATAGATTAGTTTATTTTTTTCTTCTTTTATTTATTTATTTTTTTTATTTATTTTTTTAAAGGTCAAATGCAAGGATTATCATAGTATATTGGTTATTTATGACATTGAATGCAACAAACACATCATCATATTTGAATTTTGATTTTTTTGATAAGATTAATTGCAAGAAATAAATGGTATGTTTTGGGTTTTTTTTTTCTGAGATTGAATGTTAGAATTACAATAGTAAAATTTTCCCCTTTATTATTATTATTTTTTTTTATTAGATTGAATGTAAGAAATACAGTTTTATTCCTTGCATACTTTGTTTATTGTTGGCAAGATTAGGGTTTAATGAAATGTCAGTTGAAAAAAAATCTAGTCCTGGGGTAGCCTTTGATATTAGCAGGGGTGCAATTAGTTTATATAATTGTGTGTGGAGGTATATGTGGGATAAGGTGCCTTTTTTTCTTTTCTTTTTTTGGAAATGGCATGCAATGTAATATAAAAGGAACCAGGTTCTACCCTTGCTTTTACATCAACTATAGGTTAGTGTGTATTGGTGGCAGATCTGTTTTATTGATTTTCCGCTAGCAGATCAATAACAGATTTTACACCAATACAACTGATGAGAAAGGAATATATCTGAAAGATGTTATGCTATAGTCTAGTAGTACTAAGTGTGCCTGTGGAGGGGGGGACTAGTTGGCTTTTGCTTAAAAAAAAAAGTCAAATGAAATACCATTACAAAAATGAAATCTTGCCATGTACTGGCTTTTGACAAAGGCAGAAATCAGAATGGAAATTATTCTTGTCAACTTTATTTTCAGATTATGGCAAATCAAGTTATTTGTTTGTATGGTTTAATAGAAATCTGTGTAAAATTGCTGAATTTGTAGATGTGATCAAAATGGGACTTTAATATTTTTAAAAAAATAATAAAAATTCCTTTTTTTTAGATGATGGACTAAAATGTCACTTTAAAATTGGAATGTTTTTATTTTTAACCAAAATTATGTGTACATTTTCTTTAAGAACCTTTTAGGTTTGTTTTACCTATTCTGGTAGAAGAAATACTTTTTTTAACGGAGGACAAATATTGATTTTATTTCATGAAATGATGACTAGCACAAGAATGTCGGTTGTTTTTTTTAATTCTTTGGATAAGGAAAAATCTATTATTACCAGTCTGCTGTAGAATTTACATTATACTCTTTATTAAAGACAACTGAAGAAATGCCATTGCATGTTTGCACATTTTTGTAAATGGAAGTTTTCAGAATGGAGAGGAATATTGTCAGGCATCTAGAGCATAGTTCATCCATTGTTTAAATTGAAGATTTAGAGAGGAGAGGAATGGATAGAGATACATCATGTAGAAGAAAGAGAAGGAGGGGGGGGGGGGGGGGGGTAGAGAGAGACAATTAGAAAGACAGACAGATGGTGTTTTTTCTTGTTGTTTTTTTTAACATAGTATATATATATATTTTTTTTTAATGAGATTAAATGGGAGATATAGAATTATATAAATTTTTCTTTTTTTGTTTGTTTTAAAAAATATATGAAATTGAATGCAAGAATTGTATTATTTTCGGTTTTTGTGTATTTAGACTAAGTTTGAAAAATAGAATAGTGTATTTTTTTTCTTCTTTATTTTTTTTTTTCCATAGATCAAATGCAAGGATTATAATAGTATATTGTTGGTTATTTATGACATTGAATGCAAGAAATACATAATCATATTTGAATTTTGATTTTTTTTTTGATGAGATTAATTGCAAGAAATAAATGGTATGTTTTTCGTTTTTTTTCTTGAGATTGAATGTAAGAATTACAATAGTAAACTTTTCCCCTTTATTATTATTTTTTTTTTTTTTATTAGATTGAATGTAAGAAATACAATTTTATTCCTTGCATATTTTTTAGTGTTGGCAAGATTAGGGTTTAATGAAATGTCAGTTGAAAAAAAATCTAGTCCTGAGGTAGCCTTTGATATTAGCAGGGGTGCTATTAGTTTATATAATGGTGTGGGAGGTATATGTGGGATAAGGTGCCTTTTTTTCTTTTTTTTTGGAAATGGCATGCAATGTAATGTAAAAGGAACCAGGTTCTACCCTTGCTTTTACATGAAATATAGGTTAGTGTGTATTGGTGGCAGATCTGTTTTATTGATTTTTGGCTAGCAGATCAATAACAGATTTTACACCAATACAGACTGATGAAAAAGGAATATATCTGAAAGATGTTATGCTATAGTCTAGTAGTACTTTAAGTGTGCCTGTGGTGGGGGGGGGGGGGGGAACTGTTAGCCTTTGCTTTTTAAAAAAATCAAATGAAATACCATTACAAAAATGAAATCTTGCCATGTACTGGCTTTTGACAAAGGCAGAAATCAGAATGGAAATTATTCTTTTCAACTTTATTTTCAGATTATGGCAAATCAAGTTATTTGTTTGTATGGTTTAATAGAAATCTGTGTAAAAATTGCTGAATTTGTAGATGTGATCAAAATGGGACTTTAATCATAATTTTTTTTTTAATCCATTTTTTTTTTAAATGGACTGAAATGTCACTTTAAAATTGGAATGTTTTTATTTTTAACCAAAATTATGTGTACATTTTCTTTAAGAACCTTTTAGGTTTGTTTTACCTATTCTGGTAGAAGAAATACTTTTTTTTAATAGAAGACAAATATTGATTTTATTTCATGAAATGATGACTAGCACAAGAATGTCAGTTGTTTTTTTTAATTCTTCGGATAAGGAAAAAATCTATTATTACCAGACTGCTGTAGAATTTACATTATACTCTATATTTAAAGACAACTGAAGAAATGCCATTGCATGTTTGCACATTTTTGTAAATGGAAGTTTTCAGAATTGAGAGGAATATTGTCAGGCATAGGAGATAGACATGAGAGCATGTGTGTAGTTTATGCACGTGTGCATGCTAGTGTTTACATAAAAGTTTGACAGACAGGGGATTGTCCTTTAGTTGTTTTTAGGTAAAGAAGAGGAGGAATGAGTAAAAGAATGGTGTTATAGGAATGTTGAGGAGGAATACTCATCCATGTTAAGATCTGAGAATTTTGAGAGAGAGAGAGAGGGGGGGGGGGGGGGGGGGGGGGTAGAGAGAGACAATGAGAGAGACATAGAGAGGGTGGATTTTTTGTTGTTGTTGTTTTTTTAACATAGGATATAGTATTTTTTTTAATAAGGTTAAATGGGAGACTATATACATTTTTCTTTTTTTTTTGGTTTAAAAACTATATGAAATTGAATGCAAGAATTATATTATTTTCAGTTTTTTGTATTTAGACTAAATGTGAAAAATAGATTAGTTTATTTTTTTCTTCTTTTATTTATTTATTTTTTTTATTTATTTTTTTAAAGGTCAAATGCAAGGATTATCATAGTATATTGGTTATTTATGACATTGAATGCAACAAACACATCATCATATTTGAATTTTGATTTTTTTGATAAGATTAATTGCAAGAAATAAATGGTATGTTTTGGGTTTTTTTTTCTGAGATTGAATGTTAGAATTACAATAGTAAAATTTTCCCCTTTATTATTATTATTTTTTTTTAAATTAGATTGAATGTAAGAAATACAGTTTTATTCCTTGCATACTTTGTTTATTGTTGGCAAGATTAGGGTTTAATGAAATGTCAGTTGAAAAAAAATCTAGTCCTGGGGTAGCCTTTGATATTAGCAGGGGTGCAATTAGTTTATATAATTGTGTGGGAGGTATATGTGGGATAAGGTGCCTTTTTTTCTTTTCTTTTTTTGGAAATGGCATGCAATGTAATATAAAAGGAACCAGGTTCTACCCTTGCTTTTACATCAACTATAGGTTAGTGTGTATTGGTGGCAGATCTGTTTTATTGATTTTCCGCTAGCAGATCAATAACAGATTTTACACCAATACAACTGATGAGAAAGGAATATATCTGAAAGATGTTATGCTATAGTCTAGTAGTACTAAGTGTGCCTGTGGAGGGGGGGACTAGTTGGCTTTTGCTTAAAAAAAAAAGTCAAATGAAATACCATTACAAAAATGAAATCTTGCCATGTACTGGCTTTTGACAAAGGCAGAAATCAGAATGGAAATTATTCTTGTCAACTTTATTTTCAGATTATGGCAAATCAAGTTATTTGTTTGTATGGTTTAATAGAAATCTGTGTAAAATTGCTGAATTTGTAGATGTGATCAAAATGGGACTTTAATATTTTTAAAAAAATAATAAAAAATTCCTTTTTTTTAGATGATGGACTAAAATGTCACTTTAAAATTGGAATGTTTTTATTTTTAACCAAAATTATGTGTACATTTTCTTTAAGAACCTTTTAGGTTTGTTTTACCTATTCTGGTAGAAGAAATACTTTTTTTAACGGAGGACAAATATTGATTTTATTTCATGAAATGATGACTAGCACAAGAATGTCGGTTGTTTTTTTTAATTCTTTGGATAAGGAAAAATCTATTATTACCAGTCTGCTGTAGAATTTACATTATACTCTTTATTCAAAGACAACTGAAGAAATGCCATTGCATGTTTGCACATTTTTGTAAATGGAAGTTTTCAGAATGGAGAGGAATATTGTCAGGCATCAGAGATAGTCATCCATGTTAAGATCTGAGAATTTAGAGAGAGGAGAGAGAGGGGGGGGGGGGGGTAGAGAGAGAGACAATTAGAAAGACAGACAGATGGTGTTTTTTCTTGTTGTTTTTTTTAACATAGTATATATATATATATTTTTTTAATGAGATTAAATGGGAGATATAGAATTATATAAATTTTTCTTTTTTTGTTTGTTTTAAAAAATATATGAAATTGAATGCAAGAATTATATTATTTTCGGTTTTTGTATTTAGACTAAGTTTGAAAAATAGAATAGTGTATTTTTTTTTCTTCTTTTTTTTTTTTTTTCCATAGATCAAATGCAAGGATTATAATAGTATATTGTTGGTTATTTATGACATTGAATGCAAGAAATACATAATATATTTGAATTTTGATTTTTTTTTTTGATGAGATTAATTGCAAGAAATAAATGGTATGTTTTTCGTTTTTTTTCTGAGATTGAATGTAAGAATTACAATAGTAAACTTTTCCCCTTTATTATTATTTTTTTTTTTTTATTAGATTGAATGTAAGAAATACAATTTTATTCCTTGCATATTTTTTAGTGTTGGCAAGATTAGGGTTTAATGAAATGTCAGTTGAAAAAAAATCTAGTCCTGAGGTAGCCTTTGATATTAGCAGGGGTGCTATTAGTTTATATAATGGTGTGGGAGGTATATGTGGGATAAGGTGCCTTTTTTTCTTTTTTTTTGGAAATGGCATGCAATGTAATGTAAAAGGAACCAGGTTCTACCCTTGCTTTTACATGAAATATAGGTTAGTGTGTATTGGTGGCAGATCTGTTTTATTGATTTTCGGCTAGCAGATCAATAACAGATTTTACACCAATACAGACTGATGAAAAAGGAATATATCTGAAAGATGTTATGCTATAGTCTAGTAGTACTTTAAGTGTGCCTGTGGTGGGGGGGGGGGGGGAACTGTTTAGCCTTTGCTTTTTAAAAAAATCAAATGAAATACCATTACAAAAATGAAATCTTGCCATGTACTGGCTTTTGACAAAGGCAGAAATCAGAATGGAAATTATTCTTTTCAACTTTATTTTCAGATTATGGCAAATCAAGTTATTTGTTTGTATGGTTTAATAGAAATCTGTGTAAAATTGCTGAATTTGTAGATGTGATCAAAATGGGACTTTAATCATAATTTTTTTTTTAATCCATTTTTTTTTAAATGGACTGAAATGTCACTTTAAAATTGGAATGTTTTTATTTTTAACCAAAATTATGTGTACATTTTCTTTAAGAACCTTTTAGGTTTGTTTTACCTATTCTGGTAGAAGAAATACTTTTTTTTAATAGAAGACAAATATTGATTTTATTTCATGAAATGATGACTAGCACAAGAATGTCAGTTGTTTTTTTTTAATTCTTTCGGATAAGGAAAAAATCTATTATTACCAGACTGCTGTAGAATTTACATTATACTCTATATTTAAAGACAACTGAAGAAATGCCATTGCATGTTTGCACATTTTTGTAAATGGAAGTTTTCAGAATTGAGAGGAATATTGTCAGGCATAGGAGATAGACATGAGAGCATGTGTGTAGTTTATGCACGTGTGCATGCTAGTGTTTACATAAAAGTTTGACAGACAGGGGATTGTCCTTTAGTTGTTTTTAGGTAAAGAAGAGGAGGAATGAGTAAAAGAATGGTGTTATAGGAATGTTGAGGAGGAATATCATCCATGTTAAGATCTGAGAATTTTGAGAGAGAGAGAGAGAGGGGGGGGGGGGGGGGGGGGGGTAGAGAGAGACAATGAGAGAGACATAGAGAGGGTGGATTTTTTGTTGTTGTTGTTTTTTTAAATAGGATATAGTATTTTTTTTTAATAAGGTTAAATGGGAGACTATATACATTTTTCTTTTTTTTTTGGTTTAAAAACTATATGAAATTGAATGCAAGAATTATATTATTTTCTGTTTTTTTGTATTTAGATAAATGTGAAAATAGATTAGTTTATTTTTTTCTTCTTTTATTTATTTTTTTTTTTTTTATATTTTTTTAAAGGTCAAATGCAAGGATTATCATAGTATATTGGTTATTTATGACATTGAATGCAACAAACACATCATCATATTTGAATTTTGATTTTTTTGATAAGATTAATTGCAAGAAATAAATGGTATGTTTTGGGGTTTTTTTTCTGAGATTGAATGTTAGAATTACAATAGTAAAATTTTTCCCCTTTATTATTATTTTATTTTTTTTATTAGATTGAATGTAAGAAATACAGTTTTATTCCTTGCATACTTTGTTTATTGTTGGCAAGATTAGGGTTTAATGAAATGTCAGTTGAAAAAAAATCTAGTCCTGGGGTAGCCTTTGATATTAGCAGGGGTGCTATTAGTTTATATAATTGTGTGGGAGGTATATGTGGGATAAGGTGCCTTTTTTTCTTTTCTTTTTTTGGAAATGGCATGCAATGTAATATAAAAGGAACCAGGTTCTACCCTTGCTTTTACATCAACTATAGGTTAGTGTGTATTGGTGGCAGATCTGTTTTATTGATTTTCCGCTAGCAGATCAATAACAGATTTTACACCAATACAACTGATGAGAAAGGAATATATCTGAAAGATGTTATGCTATAGTCTAGTAGTACTAAGTGTGCCTGTGGGGGGGGGACTAGTTGGCTTTTGCTTAAAAAAAAGTCAATGAAATACCATTACAAAAATGAAATCTTGCCATGTATTGGCTTTTGACAAAGGCAGAAATCAGAATGGAAATTATTCTTGTCAACTTTATTTTCAGATTATGGCAAATCAAGTTATTTGTTTGTATGGTTTAATAGAAATCTGTGTAAAATTGCTGAATTTGTAGATGTGATCAAAATGGGACTTTAAATTTTTTAAAAAATAATAAAAAATTCCTTTTTTTTAGATGTGGATTAAAATGTCACTTTAAAATTGGAATGTTTTTATTTTTAACCAAAATTATGTGTACATTTTCTTTAAGAACCTTTTAGGTTTGTTTTACCTATTCTGGTAGAAGAAATACTTTTTTTAACGGAGGACAAATATTGATTTTATTTCATGAAATGATGACTAGCACAAGAATGTCGGTTTGTTTTTTTTTAATTCTTTGGATAAGGAAAAAATCTATTATTACCAGTCTGCTGTAGAATTTACATTATACTCTTTATTCAAAGACAACTGAAGAAATGCCATTGCATGTTTGCACATTTTTGTAAATGGAAGTTTTCAGAATTGAGAGGAATATTGTCAGGCATAAGAGATAGACATGAGGCATGTGTGTAGTTTATGCACGTGTGCATGCTAGTGTTTGCATAAAAGTTTGACAGACAGGGGATTGTCCTTTAGTTGTTTTTAGGTAAAGAAGAGGAGGAATGAGGAAAAGAATGGTGTTATAGGAATGTTGAGGAGGAATACTCATCCATGTTAAGATCTGAGAATTTTGGGGAGAGAGAGAGGAGGGGGGGGGGGGGGGGGGGTGAGAGAGAGAACAATGAGAGAGACAAGAGAGAGGGTGGGTTGTTTTTTTTAACATAGCATATAATTTTTTTTTTAATGAGGTTAAATGGGAGATATAGAAGTATATATATTTTTCTCTTTTTTTGTTTTAAAAAATATATGAAATTGAATGCAAGAAGTATGTTTTGGGTTTTCTGTATTTAGACTAAATGTGAAAAAAAGAATAGTGTTTTTACTTCTTTTTAATTTTTTTTATAGATCAAATGCAAGGATTATAATACTATATTGTTGGTTATTTATAACATTGAAAGGAAGAATTACACCATCATATTTGATTTTTTTTTTTTATTAATTGCAAGAAATAAATGGTATGTTTTTTTGTGTTTTTTTTTCTGAGATTGAATGTAAGAATTACAATAGTAAAATTTCCCCTTTATTATTATTTTTTTTTTTAAATTAGCTTGAATGTAAGAAATAGTTTTATTCCTTGCATATTTTGTTCAGTGTTGGCAAGATTAGCTGTAAATGAAATGTCAGTTGAAAAAAATCTAGTCCTGGGGTTAGCCTTTGATATTAGCAGGGGTGCGATTAGTTTATATAATGGTGTGGGTAGGTATATGTGGGATAAGGTGCCTTTTTTTCTTTTTTTTTTTTGAAATGGCATGCAATGTAATATAAAAGGAACCAGGTTCTACCCTTGCTTTTACATCAACTATAGGTTAGTGTGTATTGGTGGCAGATCTGTTTTATTGATTTTCCGCTAGCAGATCAATAACAGATTTTACACCAATACAACTGATGAGAAAGGAATATATCTGAAAGATATGCTATAGTCTAGTAGTACTTTAAGTGTGCCTGTGGGGGGGGGGGGGGGAACTTGTTAGCCTTTGCTTTAAAAAAAAAAAGTCAAATGAAATACCATTACAAAAATGAAATCTTGTCCTGTACTGGCTTTTGACAAAGGCAGAAATCAGAATGAAAATTATTCTTGTCAAGTTTATTTTCAAATTATGGCAAATCAAGTTATTTGTTTGTATGGTTTACTAGAAATCTATGTAGAATTGCTGAATTTGTAGATGTGATCAAAATGGGACTGTCATAAAAAGATTCCTTTCTTTTTTTTTTTTTTTTTTTACTGATGGATTGAAATGTCACTTTAACATTGGAATGTTTTTATTTTTAACCAAAATTATGTGTACATTTTCTTTGACAACCTTTTACATTTGTTTTACCTAGTCTGGTAGAAGAAATACTTTTTTTTAACAGAGGACAAATATTGATTTTATTTCATGAAATGATGACTAGCACAAGATTGTCAGTTTAAAAAAAAAATTCTTTGCATAAGGAAAAATCTCTTGTTACCAGACTGCTGTAGAATTTACATTATACACTTTATTTAAAGAAAACTGAAGAAATGCCATTGCATGTTTGCACATTTTTGTAAATGGAAGTTTTCAGAATTAAGAGGAATACTGTCAGTGTGGTAAAGCATTAGAGATGGACATGAGAGCATTTTATGTAGCCTATGCACGTGTGCATGCTAGTGTTTGCATAAAAGTTTGACAGTCATTGTCCTTTAGTTGTTTTTAGGTAAAGAAGAGGAGGAATGAGGAATGTTGAGGAGGAATAGTCATCCATGTTAAGATCTGAGAATTTTGAGAGAGAGAGGAGGGGGGGGGGGGGGGGGGGGGGAAGAGGAGGAGAGAGAGTGGTTTGTATTTTTTAATAGTTTTTTTGTTTGTTTTTTTTTAATGAGGTTGAATGCAAGAACTACAAATATATTTATATATTTTTCTTTGTTTTTTTGGTGTTTATTCTTTAAATGAAACTGAATGCAAGAAATATGTTTTCGGTTCTTTGTATTAGACTGAATATAAAAAACAAAATAGCGTATTTTTCTTTGTGTTTTTTTTCCTAATACATCAAATACAAGGAATGCAATAGTATATTTATTTTTTTATGACATTGAATGCAAGAAATGCACCATCATGTTTGATTTTTATGACATTAAATGCAAGAAATTTAATAGTAAAGTGTTTTTTATGAAATTGAATGCAAGAAATTTAATAGTAAATGTTTTGTTTTTAATGACATTGAATGCAAGAATGTCAATAGAACACTTTTTAGTTTTTATGACATTGAATGCAAAGAATTGAGTAGCAGACTTTTTGTTTTTTTCATGACATTGAATGCAAGAAATTCAATACATGTTGTAAACTTTTTGCTTTTTTATCACATTGAATGCAAAAATGTCAATAGTAAACTTTTTGCTCTTTTTTTTTTATCAGATTGAATGCAAGAAATACAATTATTATATTTTTTTTTTTTCGTGTTTGCAAGATTAGGGTTTAATGAACTGTCACTTGAAAAACATCGAGTCCTGGGATA
>CM060316.1:47482013-47489513 GCA_030674155.1 Stramonita haemastoma | reverse complement strand
ACACACACACACACACACACACACACACACACACACACACCACACACACACACATACATACACACACAGAGATCGATTTAGATTCGCCTACGCATGCGATTTACGTCCTCACTTACAAACACTTGCATCAGTAAAATAAAATCGATGACATTTGTAAAGTCCACCCACAAAGAGATCACACTCTACACATCTGCCTCAGCTGACAACCCGACACAACAGTCTTGAAGCTGCAAGTCTTTCAGCAAGTTGTTTTTATGTCCTTCTAATTCTCTTTGTTTGTCGGGTGCACTATTTGTGTTCGCTTTTGCACAGTTCTTTGTCCAGTCTCTGTTTCTATTCGTCCTTACTGCACAGTCTGCCTGCCTGCCTGCCTGCCTGCCTGCCTGCCTGCCTGTTGCCTGCCTGTCTGCTGTCTGTCTGTCTCTATTATTTTATTTTTTAAATTTTAGTTATACCACTTTTGAGTCACAGCACAGTTCTCTGCGTCAAATTTGGGCTGCTTTCCCGGGGAATAGCGCGTCGCTTCAAGAGCAGCGCGACCCATTATTTTTCTTCTTTTTCTGTTTGCAACTGTATTGGTTTCCGTATCAGAGTGGCTTTTTTTCTACCGGATTTTGTAACGGACAACGTGGGTTCTTTTACGTGCACTAAATATTTCCGTGTAACACATGGGACCTCAGTTTATCGTTTCATCCGAAAGACTAGCATCCAGACAACCATTCATGGTCTAATGAATGGGGGGAAAGTTTTTGGCCAAAACGGGGATCAAACCACCGCACATTTCCGACCCGGACTTTTTGCTTTCTCGACAGGCGTGTTACCTCTAGACCACCGATGGCTGTCTGCTGTCTGTCTGTCTGTCTGTCTGTCTGTCTTCACTCTGTCTCTGTCTGCTCATCTTCAAAATATAAAGTGTATGTCGTTGTCAGTTATGATTATCGGGTGTCTTTTGTAGGTCGGTCTTTGTGTTCTTATTATCTTTTGTGTGTGTTTCTTGATTTAGTATACGTAACATTGTTGCTGATTGTGTGTTGGCTTGATTTGGTTTCAAGATATGGCTATACAATTCATGTATTATTATATATTATTATTATTTATTATTATTATTATATTTATATTTTTTATATTGTTATTTATTATTATTATTGTTGTTGTTGTGTTGTGGTTATTGTTGTTATTATGATTATGATTAGATTGATTGTTATGATTTGCTTATGATTATTATTATTACTATTACATTACTATTATTTTGTATTTAATTATTATTATTTTTATTATTATTAATTATTATTATTATGTTTTAGGGATGTTTAAAGTATTTTGACTTGACCGATGTTTCGTGTGTTTATTTTTTGTTTTGTTGGCTTTTGTTGTCTGTCTGTTTGTCTGTTTGCTTGTCCGTTTGTTTGTTGCTTGGTTCGTTTTTTGTGTCAGGTTTAATGTTAAAATCCTTTTATCACTTGTTTTGTTGGGATATGTATCTTAGAAACATAAGGGATTGGAATTTTCTCTCTCTGTGTGCGTGTGATGTGTGGGGTGTGTGTGTGTGTGTGTGTGTGTGTGTGTGTGTGTGTGTGTGTGTGTGTGTGTGTGTGTGTGTGTATGTGTATGTGTGTGTGTGTGTGTGTGTGTGTGTCCGCGCGCGTGCGCGCGCGTTTGTGTGTGTGTGTGTGGTTGTTGTTGTGTTGTTGTTGCTGTTGCTGTTGCTGTTGTGTGTTGTTTAGTGACTTTTGATGTTCAGTGCAAATGCTAAGGTCAACCCATTATAACACACATACAGACCGTGCCGCGCTTGCACACATCACACACACACGCGCGCACACACACAGACACACACAGACACAGACAGACACACACACACACACACACGCAGCACGCACGCCACACACACACACACCGCGCAGCCACGCGCGCGCGCACACAGCGCGCGTGCGTGTCTGCTCGTCTCCAAAATATATAAATTATTATGCTGTTATCGGTTTATGATGTCTGGCTGTCTTTTATGAGTAAGTTCATGACTTGTTGTTTCTGCATAAATAATAAATCATGTTTTCGACTTAGTGTTACAGCTTGGTGTTTATTTGTTTGTTCGGGGTTTTTGCTTTTTTTTTTTTTTTGGCTTAATGTTTAAATCCGCTTTCTCCTGTTTTTTCTAGGGGATCGTACTTAGGGATCCTGAGGGGATTAAAAGTGGTGTGTTTGTGTGGTGTGTGTGTGTTGAGTGTGTGTGTGTGTGTGTGTGTGTGTGTGTGTGTGTGTGTGTGTGTGTGTGTGTTGTGTGTGTGTGTGTGTGTGTGTGTGTGTGTGTGTGTGTATGTGTGTGTGTACCTACACACGTACATACATGCGGGATGTGCGTGGTGTTGTGTGGGTGTGTGTGTGTGTGGTGTGTGTGTGTGTGTGTGTGCTGTGTATGTGCCTGCCTGCCTGCCTGCCTGCCTGCCTGCCTGCATATGTACATCCGTATGTATATGTTTGCATACACCTAGTAACTAGTACCTGCGGCGTTTCATTACAACCACTATCGATTAACGCGTTTGGAAGTTGCTGAACGTTTTATTTTTTGTTGTTTTTGTTTTGTTTTGTTCGTTTCCCTCTGTTTTTTTTATTCTTTTTTTTAGTTTGTCTGTTTCCCCTCTATGGTTTTTTTTCATTTGTGTTTGTTTGTCTGTTTCTCTCTATGTACCTTCTTAGTGACCGAATTAAGTGGACACCTTAAGGTGTCGGTGGAATGTTGTCGGTGCAGCACAACTCAGTTGTATTTGGTGTGGTGGGGACTGCAGGGGACCGGTACGAACACTATAAGAATGCGGTAACGATGAACTTGTTAAACCGCAAAACACAGTTAATTAGCATCCCCACTGACTACAATCCTCTTTCCTCCTCTTCCTCTGCACCCCCCCCCCCCTCCTCCTCTCTCTCTCTCTCTCTCTCTCTCTCTCTCTCTCTCTCTCTCTCTCTCTCTCTCTCTCTCTCTCTCTTCTCTCTCTCTCTCTCTCTCTCTCTCTCTCTCTCTCTCTCGGTGCCTCTCTGTCTGTTTTATTTATTTGTCTTGTTAAGTGTAATCTTCTTTGCTGACCCCCTTCTGTTTAGATGGGTTTTCTTTGTTGTATACTTTGCCCTCACGCGCGCGCGTGTATTTATTTATTTATTTATTCCTTTATATTTATTTATTTATTCTCTTATATCGAGGATAATGGAATCAGCATTCATGTGCTTTATTTTTTTACATCCACACTCTGTGTGTGTGTGTGTGTGTGTGTGTGTGTGTGTGTGTGTGTGTGTGTGTGTGTGTGTGTGTGTGTGTGTGTGTGTGTGTGTGTGTGTGTGTGTGTGTGTGTAGTGTGTGTGTGTGTGTGTGTGTGTGTGTGTGTGTGTGTGTGTGTGTGTGTGTGTGTGTGTGTTTTGAATATTGTGTGTGTGCGCGCGCGCGCGCGCGCGAGTACACGTTTCTGTTTTTATTTATTCATTTATTTAATCATTTATCATTTATTTATTTATTTATTTATTTATTTATTTATTTATTCTTTAATATCGAGGATAATGGAATAAGCACTCTGTGATTTTTTTTTACCTTAGTCCCTGTTTGTATACAGTTTTAAAATTGTGTTATCGCACACGTCTGTGTGTGTTCTTGTTGGCTGTTTATCTTTCGGACAGTAATTTGATTATGCTCCTGGTTCTGTTTTGTCGTTTCGATTTCATCACAAACAGCTACACTTACAGTGTGTGTGTGTGTGTGTGTGTGTGTGTGTGTGTGTGTGTGTGTGTGTGTGTGTGTGTGTGTGTGTGTGTGTGTGTGGTGTGTGTGTGTGTGTGTGTGTGTGTGTGTGGGTGTGTGTGTGTTGTGTGTGTTTGTGTGTTGTGTGTGTGTTGTGTTGAGAGTGTGTATGAGTGTGTGTGTGTGTGTGTGTGTGTGTGTGTTGTGTGTGTGTGTGTGTGTGTGTGTTTGTGCTTGATGTTGTGTGAGTGTGTGTCTGTGTATGTCTGTGTTTCTGTGTCTGTGTGCTTGCGCGATTGTTTGCTTAAGTGAGTGTGTGTTTATTTTCTTTATTTTATTCATTTTTACTTCATTCTTTTATTTCGAATTAATGGAAAAAGCACTCGTGTGCCTTTTTACGTCCCGTCCCTGTGTGTATGTAGTTTTGTAAATTTTTCATCTGCTCCTAACGGCACACAATGGCCTACTCTTTCGAAAAGCAGAATGGGGTTTTAACGTGTCCGCAAGTCGTTCTGCATGCGTTTGCACACGGAACCTCGGTTTATAGTCTCATCTAGTGTGTGTGTGTGGTGTGTGTGTGTGTGTGTGTGTGTGTGTGTGTTGTGTGTGTGTGTGTGTGTGTGTGTGTGTGTCGTGTGTGGTGGCGTTGTGTGTGTGTGTGTGTGTGCGGCGGTGCGTGCATGCGTACGTGCGTTCAGGTTGATATGTTCAGAGCTTTTCCATCTGAAGACAACCTCAACATAGCATGTCACAACATAACAACAACATAAACTGTAGGCTTCTTCCCTTAGCTTACATCAACAGCTGAAAGCCTTTGGAACTGAACCAGAACTCGGCCTTGAGCCGTTAAAAGCAACCATTGATTCCAGAACACTGTACTCTTCTGCTCAGATAACTCTTTCACATTGACGGTGACTGTTTTCGTGGTATAAAAATAGCGCACACGCTATCACAGGTAAGCTGTGTTTCTTATGGTTCTAGTATCAACCAGAAGAACGGGTTTTCCCGAAAGGTAAAAGAGCCGTCAGCACTAATAAGGAAAGAGAGGCCAATCCTATAAGAATGCTGTGTGCTAAAAGAGGTATTCAGGTTAACAATGTTGTGGAGGAGGGGGTCGGGTGTACGGTAAGGATTCCTTCCTGCCTTATATCAACGTCACTGCAAAAGATGCCCTGGATCATTTGAAACCTAAGGTAAAGCGCTGTCGATGTAACCCTACCCCAGGGACTGAAATTGATGCCCATAGGCTGTCAAACACGAGAGGGTGAAAAAGAGGAAGTAGAAGTCGTAGTAGTAGTAGTAGTAGTAGTAGTAGTAGTAGTAGTAGTAGTAGTAGTAGTAGTAGTAGTAGTAGTAGTATAGTAGTAGAAGAATAGTAGAGAGAAGAAGAAGAAGAAAAAGAAGAAAAGAAGAAAAGAAGAAGAGAGAAGAAAGAAGAGAAGAAGAAGAAGAAGAAGAAGAAGAAGAGAAGAAGAGAAGAAGAAGAAGAAGAAGAAGAAGAAGAAGAAGGAAGGAGGAAGAGGAAAGGAGGAGGAGGAGGAAGGAGGAGGAGGAGGAGAAGAAGAAGGAGGAGGAAGAAGGAAGAAGAAGAAGAGAAGAAGAAGAAGGAAGAGAGAAGAAGAAGAAGAGAAGAAGAAGAAGAAGAAGAAGAGAGGTTGAAGAGGAGGATTAGGAGGAGGAGGAGGAGGAGGAGGAGGAGGAGGAAGGAGAAGAGAAGAAGAAGAAGAAGAAGAAGAAGAAGAAGAAGAAGAAGAAGAAGAAGAAGAAGAAGAAGAAGAAAAGAAGAAGAAGAAGAAGAAGAAGAAGAAGAAGAAGAAAAGAAAAAAAGAAAAGAAGAAAGAAGAAGAAAGCTACTCCTCAATGAAAACGTGTGGATTTTTTTCTTCTGTTTTTTTGGATGTGCTTTTACAAAAGTGTCAACTATTTTGGGGACAGGATAGCTTAGTGATCAGACCACTCGCTCTCCACAAGCTAACGTTAAGCAGCGGATGGGTGACCGTTTGTGCGCTTTAACCTCAGTACAGTCCTCCCAGTTCATCCAGCTGTAAATGAATACCTACCCTCTTTAGGGCTGGGGAAAGTAAATCCGCGAGGGAGAGGAGAAGATGGGTTCCGCCCACAATATCCTTGCCCTTGGAGAAGCTGAAGTCTCTGACATCTCGCTCCCCAACGGCCGCCGCATAGGTTAGGCATATGGGAACACCGTTATCTTTTATCATCTTATCTATTATTACACAACGACATAGTCGTCATCGACTATAACAACAACAACGACAGCAATAACAGTAGCAGCAAAACATTAGTATATGAATGTTAAAGAATATGACCTTTTTTCAAGCAGTTTTGCTTAATACTGCAGGTGTGTATTGAACTTTTAGTATCCATCCTTTGTCCATTTTTTTTAACTATCATGTTTGTTTTGGTTTGAAAATTTTCAGTTATTCTTCCTGTAAGGTTTCTTTTTGTGTTGTTTCCTAAAACATGTTTTACCTGTGTTTAAAACCCAGCCCTCTGTCTTATCTTGTCTATTTCTTAATCCATTCCTCTGCCTGTTTCTCTCTCTTTCTGCCTCTGTCTGTCTGTCTGTCTGTCAGTGTCAGTATATATGTCTGTCTGTCTGTCTGTCTGTCTGTCTGTCTGTCTGTCTGTCTGTCTGTCTGTCTGTCTGTCTGTCTCTGTCTCTCTGTCTGTTTGTCGGTGTCTGTGTCAGTCTGTCTGCCTGTCTGCCTGCCTGTCGTCTGTCTGTCTGTCTGTCTGTCTGTCTGTCTGTCTGTCTGTCTGTCTGTCTGTCTGTCTGTCTGTCTGTCTCTCTCTCTCTCTCTCTCTCTCTCTCTCTCTCTCTCTCTCTCTCTTCTCTCTCTCTCTCTCTCTCTCTCTCCTCTCTCTCTCTCTCTCTCTCTCTCTCTCTCTCTCTCTCCTCTCTTGGCCCGCAGTTTAGTCAGGAGATCAAAGTGTCCGCCATTTAAAGCATTGCATTGAATTGTATACAGCGCATATACTATTTTCGTATTGTGCAAGGTATAGGGTTGTACTCTTTCGAAGGAGCAGTCGTATCATTACACCCGTACCTACAAGGACTCCTGCACCGCAGGAAACCATGTAAGGTCACACACACACACACACACACACACACACACACACACACACACACACACACACACACACACACACACACACACACACAACACACATAAACACACACACACACACACTTAAGCACACACACTTAAGCACACACACATACACACACACTCACACACGCGCGCCTGCACACACACACACACACACACACACACACACACACACACACACACACACACACACACATAAACACACACACACACACACACACTTAAGCACACACACTTAAGCACACACACATACACACACACTCACACACGCGCGCCTGCACACACACACACACACACACACACACACATACGCGCCCGCACACCACACACACATGCACACACACGCGCGCGCGCACGCACGCACGCACGCACGCACACATACACTTTGATATCAATCATTTGTCTTTACAAAAAAAATTATGTAGAAGAAGAAGACAATGCAATTGACATATTCTTGATTCTTGAGTCATCTTAGAAATTACAACCCTTCTCAACTTGATTGAGATAATTATACATTAATGGATGGATCCCTTCTTTTTATTTTATTTTTATTTATTCTTTTATTTTATTTATTCTTTTATATCGAGGATAACAGAATAAGCAATCGTGCTTTTTTTCATCCGGTCCCCGTGTGTATGCAGTTTTGTA
>CM060316.1:47459513-47464513 GCA_030674155.1 Stramonita haemastoma | reverse complement strand
AAACCCAACTCACACACGTGCACACACACACACACACACACACACACACACACACACACACACACACACACACACACACACACACACACACACACACACACACACACGCACACACACACACACATATTTAAAAATATTTCATAAATTCATTTTATTCTTTTATATCGAGAATAATGGGATAAGCACTCTTGTGCTTTGTTTTTTTTTACATCCAGTCCCCGTGTGTATGCAATTTTGGAAATGTCATAATTATGTTCCCACCGGCACACGATGGCCTACTCTTACGAATAGCGGGACAGGATTTAACGTGTGCACAAGATGTTCTGCGTGCGTTCACACACAGGACCTCGGTTTATAGTCTCATCCGAAGGATAAACTCGAAACTCGAAACTTTAAACTCGAATATTTTAATGAGGGTAATTGGATAAGCCATAGGCTGCTTTACACCAGGCCCTCAGAAAAAAAAAAACCCACCACAAAGCAACCAAACAATAAGAAAAAGAAATAAACAAGCCAAAGAGACGTAATTAAGTCAGCAAGTTAATAAACAAATCAAGGACACCATAACAAAATCAATCACGTAGCTATTTTACATAACCACTCAAGGTATCCTATCAATTTTAAACACTTTGCACACACACACACACACACACACACACACACACACACACACACACACACACACACACACACACACACACACACACACTGATATGAATGCCCACAAACAAAATCAACAATCCAAGTGGACAATTCAGAGAGAGAGAGAGAGAGAGAGAGAGAGAGAGAGAGAAGAGAGAGAGAGGGAGAGAGAGAGAGAGAGGAGAGAGAGAGAGAGAGAGAGAGAGAGAGAGAGAGAGAGCACGGAAGGGGGAAGACAAACAATAGCCTACAACCCGGAAGATTATTCACGAGTGCTCGTGTGGGAATAGCCGTGTTACTAATAATAACTTCTGTAGTTTTTGAGAGAGAGGTCGCCATTGGTCAAAATGTCCTTGTGATTTAGTTTCTACGAAACGATTGGTTCATGTAGGCTACGCATGCATCTTCATTCTCATTTGCGTCACAAGCAGACGATGCAAACTGTGAAGGGGAAACTTACAGTCGAAGTGTTTGTCTGATTTTGTGGATTTAGACTTGAAGGACTAGGCGGTGTGTACGACTTGGCGGTGTGTATAAATTTGCTCACATATCTTATCATTTTATCCTTGTTTCTTAGTATAGGTGGGAATTGAGACAATGGCCCCATCTGAGATGGATCAGTGGATGTGTTCAGCAGTTGGCATGAGAGACAGCATTGGCACCTGGGGGAGGGAAGAATGACTCAAACCTAGAAACTGCCCACTAGGCTATTGTGCAAACGGATGATTCATATCGATTCATCAAACCAAGCTGCTGCTGATCAAGAGTTTTGTAAGTCAGCTAAGATATCAGAACAGAGTCCTTGTTCTTTATTTTCAGTCGTAGGCCTAGCAGGTTTCGGCGTCTACATCATTAGGATAATAAATAAGTTGCCTTGCATCGGTCAGTGGCACGATCGTGCTGTGTGTTGCCTCCTACCTCAAAACATACCGAAGAAGTCTTTTGATCAGCAAACTTGAAGCTATTGATAATCACCTGATTACAAAGATTGGATGATAAATGAGAGGTGGAACGAGAAGAACAGTTTATTTCGACCTGGCCGAAGTGTGTAGCGCTGTCAGTATCAGTAGCTCTTAGAACGCACTTGCTGGTACAGGCCTAGGCCTACAGTGACAGTGTGTGAGACACGTTAGGCCTAGATTCACGCATGGGTGCTTTCGACACACTTTTGCCAGACGTGCTGTGAAGCTGTGCATTGGTTCATACAGGATCACTTCTGGATCAAAATACCAGAATTCACCGAAGAAACAAAGTCACTAAAGTTGCACTTGAGCCTATGAGTTACATGACCAGATGTAACCAAACTTGCGTAAACTACTGTGGAGAAAGTGTTGTACTACTTGTAGGCTACTGCTAGTTGATCTTTGGGCAAGTGTACAGTGCAAGGTATCTGTGGTGCATGCAGGTATGTGAAGACTGAAGTCAAATGATGTCACGGAAACACTAAACATCAAGTTGGTCTTGCAAATATTATTCTGGAATCCTAATCATTCAACTGGGGCAGTGTCAAATTAGCAGGCAAAAATGAAACAAGAAATGTCATGTATAGTATCTATTAGCCAGTATACACTTAGATTAGATCATCTCAAGATTATTGTCTATATATAGACTATAATCTTGAGATGATCTAATCTAGGTGTATATGTATACATATGTATATATATTATGTTAATTTGTTATTGCGAACCTGTGCAATGAATACCATTGTTACATACTGTGTCATGACACAGGTGGTCAGCTCTCTGTTTGTGCATACACAGTCACATGTGTGTGGTGTGTGTGTGTGTGTGTGTGTGTGTGTGTGTGTTAATGCATTTAAAACATTTTACAAGTAACAAAGTTTCTAATCATTACCTGTTTTTTCTTTTGCAATATTTGAACAAGCTTTTTTTTTTTAAGCTCCAAATGTTTCAGTCAGTATTTCAGTACATGACATATAATATAGTCTAATATATCTTCTTTCACACAAACTAACAAAGTAATTTCATTGATTCAGTACAGTGTATTTTAGACTCATGAAATAAGTTATAGATTTATATAACTCACAATTTCTTGCTTTCTGATTTTAAAATCTTAAATTTCTTGCTTTCTGATTTTAAATTCTCACTGACCAAGTTTTATACAACTCTGTTGTGTGCAGCATTTTCAAAGACGTAGCAAAATGGGCGGACGGGGTGAAGGAGATAACGATGCCATGGCTTTCATCCACGCTGCTGATGCAGCCACCTGGGCCATGTTTCTGCAGACCAAGCTACACAGTGACAATTACAGGATTCGCTCCTACCTCCATCATGAACCTAATCAAAACTACATTCCAGAATTGTTTAGCAGCTCTCAGACTTGCGCTGTGCTAGTATCACCCATGTTGTTAGAGCCTCAGCACTCGGCGTTCTGGTCACGGTGTGTTGAACGATTCCATCGTCGTACAGTGATTCTCTTTCTGGGTGTTGACCACGCAGAACTGAGATTAACTTTGGGAACATCAGTCAGTGAACTTATTTTTTCCCATCATTGTTTAGACGTGGACGGTTCCAAAGAAGCGGTCAGCAGAGCGTTGATCAAGCTGATAGAGGTGTTTGAGTCGTCAGAACTTTCCATTCTGCACAGTCTGCATGAGGACAGTGATGGGGGGGATGACGAAGAGGACACAGAGGACATCTATGATCGCCCTCCTCGTCCCCGTCAGCAAAATGGTCTCATTAAAATAATGCCTGAAGTGGTGTATGAGGTGTGTATTGATCAATACAGCATTAATCAATAACTCTGTTAAATACTATAAGCTTGTTTGTATCACTATCAGTGTGTGTTTGTTCAGATTATTATAAATGAACACTTTGCAATAGCTCCGAAATTGGAAGTGGAGTTAAAAAAAAGAAGAAATTATATTAAATTAAGGATTGTGGGTGTGATATATTACTTTTTTTCGTTTAGAAAGAAACTTCTGTACAATGTCACTATATATATATATATATACATTTGTGTTCATTATAATAGATACTTGCTCATGAACACAGGCAGAATATGTGTGTGTGTGTGTGTGTGTGTGTGTGTGTGTGTGTGTGTGTGTGTCTTTCTGTCCCAGTGTCTGTGTGACAGTGTGAATCACAAATGGTAATGAATACACATTAGTTTAGGTTTGATGTACACAAATGCAAGGGTACCATATGCATGTGTGCATTCCACATGTTATAAAAAATTTACTCACTAGGGGATGTCATATTAATTTTTTTTTATTAGTAGTAAATTGTCTGTTGGTACTTAAACTACATTTGTTAAATCCTCAGTTAAGTATCCTTTAAGATCTAGTTTACAAGGTTACTTTGTCATATCTTGAATATTTTTCAAACACTTTAGACAATTAGGAGTAGAAAGTTTAACAGGTAAAAGATTGAGCAAAAGGGATGCCTGAAATTTGAGAGTTATTTTCAAGAATAAATCAACTCATTTAAATATTTTTTCCTCCTTTCTCTTGATTATTAATCTAAATCTGCTCTCTCTCTTTCTCTCTCTCTCTCTCTCTCTCTCTCTCTCTCTCTCTCTCTCTCTCTCTCTCTCTCTCTCTCTCTCTCTCTCTCTCTCTCTCTCTCTCTCTCTCTCTCTCTCTGTCTCTCTCTCTCATATGACTTTCCCCATGCACCAATTTCAGCATCCTTATTTTATATAAAATTGTGTTGAGTGATGTACAAATTAGAAACTTCAGGTAAACTGTGTATAATATTACATGTGCAGAGAGACAGCCGGGAAGTGTTAGTGGTGATGGAGAGACAGGCAGACAAATCTCTCACCATGGTTGCTGAAAGCTGCTTTGGTCCCCCCAACAGATTGCTCTGAAGCATGTGACATCCTCAGCCTATTTGGCCACACTCCCTCGTCAGTGTTTTAACCCTTTTTTCTTTGTCATCATAAGTTTAATTTGATTTATAAATCATCATGAATTTTTTTGTTTGTTTGCTTTTTTTATTTTTAGTTGTTTAGTTATGTATATAACTAAGTTTTGAACTTTGGCTCTTCTCGTGACTTCATTTTATGATTTACTGACCAGTATTTTTTGTATGTAATAATGGTGATGATAGTGATAAATGATTACTGTTGTTTCACAGCATGCAGATCTAGTATAATATCTCAGTCTAGGGTCCAGTGCTAAATTTAGTGTGCCCCTTCCTTTTATCAAGTCCAAGTGTGGTCAGTTTCTGCTGTGATTAGCTTCTGCTGGGATGGAATGGATAGCAGCTGACAGTGGGGGAACTGACAGCTGGGGTTTATTTATTTCTTTGTAAAAATATGATTGACTATTTATTATTAGTCAAGATTTCATCTGTGTGTGTGTGTGTGTGGTGTGTGTGTGTGTGTGTGTGTGT
>CM060316.1:47449513-47454513 GCA_030674155.1 Stramonita haemastoma | reverse complement strand
GCACGCACGCACGCACGCAGCACACATGAGAAAGATGATAAATTTTGCAGATTACGCATATGGTTACTATAAACTTTGAACAGTTGGTACTGAAGAGCTGTTGATTTGAACTGCAACTCTTAAAGACTCCTTTATCCAGAATTGAGTGCTGTAGTTATTTCAATGCTGAGTCCATTATTACATTAGTTTTTTTACTCATTGGTTTACTTCACACTAAGTTTTTTTTATAGATTTGTTCTTGTAGTATGCTTTTTTCCTTATTAATTCTATCAATATCAAAGTGCATGTCACATTTTTTTCTCTTTTAAGCTCTGCAAATATTAAAAGTGTGCCACTTGCTTTCTTTTCCTACGCTGTATGATTGAGTACTGTAACTATATGTAACTCCTCCATGAAATACGTTGCATTGCACCTGGCCCATTTTTGCACTAGAAGCCTTTTCAGGCAGTACTTCAATTTGTAATAACTTTTCATAGATTTAAGGGTAGAATTATCAGATTTTCAATCTGGTTTTTTTTTTGTTTTGTTTTTAGCTTTTTTTTAATATTGCATATGAATAATGTGCAAACAATTATAAAAATTGACCTCACTTTTGCAATGCCACTTATATACGATGGAGGGTCACATATGCATTTATCTTTTTCTACTCCTAAGCTATGTGAATATTTCAAAAGTGAGCATGGTTCCCTTTCTTCTTATTCCCTCTTTGATTTTTATTATACTATTAGGAATTAGTGTATTGTACGTGTCTTGGCACTGCTTGGCACTGAGTGTAGCAGAGTGTGTGTTGCTTTATCAGCTTGCTCTGGGGCGCTGTCCACGTGTCGGGAGGTGGTGGTGGTGGTGGATAGGGAGGGGGAGAGACAGCAGACACCCCCGCCCCTTCTCCCTGCTTGAGGAAATTGACTGGTAAGCTGCTACTGCTGCTGACAGCAGAGAATGCTACTACAGTTGTAGTGAGATGGCCGATCCGTAACAGCGCTGTAGATGTTGTGTGCTTATTTTTATTTATTTATTTATATATTCATTTATTTATTTATTTTATTTTATTTTATTTCATTCTGTTATGTCGAGGATAATGGGATAAGCGCTCTTGTGCTTTTTTTTTTTTTTTTACATCCAGTCCCTGTGTGTATGCAGTTTTGTGAATATCATCTGTCACTTATTTATTTATTATTTATTTATTTTTTTATTTATTCTTTTATATCGAGGATAACAGAATAAGCAATCATGTGCTTTTTTCATCATCATCATGATTGAGCTACCTGTCTATACATCTGTGAGTGCAGTGTTAGTCATAGTATATTTGTGGATCTTGCAGGATGGTGGCTTAGTCAGTCAGGCATAGTTTGGTTGTTGGTTTTATTTTAAGGATATACGCATGCAGGATCATACACACATGACTGAACATGAGCATGTGCAAACATGAGCGTGCACACGCACATGCACGTGCATTCCTGTGTGCACGCAACACCTAGTTTGTGAACATGTGTATGCATACACACACACTGTAACACACAAGTTGGATGTAAACACATATTGCACACATATGTTTGTACATATGTTTGTACATATGTGTGTGTGTGTGTGTTCCAGAATCAGTACGAAATGCATGTTTGTACACAAATTTGTATTCATGATTGAATGTGTCTGGAAAATCTGTTTGTTTTTTACACTACTGTACAGTCCTTGAAGAGATCAAGATTATGCAATGAGTTGAAAAAAATAAAGAAAACCACACACACCACACAAGCATGTACATGTGCACACACACATACACACACATGCATGCATACATTACATGCATGTACATGCACCCCCCCCCCCCCCCCCCCCACACACACACACACACACACACACACACATCAGTGCCGGCAGATGCGCTAGGCCTGACTTGTTAGGCACTTAACGGCAACACAACACATTTTAGCTCATATCGCAAACAGCAATAGTTGTGTCTGAGCATTCGATGATGAAGAAGAATAATCATCGTGTCCACAAGTGGTAGGCATGATGTTTTGAGTGTTTTGAAGTGAAATTCAAATAAAGCAACCACATCAGTCTTCTCTCAAAGACTACATGACATGTTCACTTGTTTCAGATGGTTACTCAAAGCCCAGATCATATTCTGAAGGTTGTGTGAAAATCCCATGTGCCAAAATACCCTCAGGTGAGTTGGAAATAAAAGCATTTGCGAACTTGTTGTTTCGAAGGTTTAAAAGAAGACTGTAGGGTTTTTTGGCTATTGGGTTTTTTTTTTTTTTGCTTTTTCTTTCTTTTCTTTGTCCTTGTGGTTGTATTTTCCTCCAAAATTACGATTGTTTATTTTCAATTTGACTAACAACAAGTCTATGAAAACATGAATCTAAAGAGTTTACTTATTTATGTATTACCTTACTGGGTTATTCAGTGCTGCCAACAGCATCTGCTTTGAAATGGCCCAGGCCTAAAGCTTTTTCAGTTGCTGATGTCGGATTTGCCAAGAGCTATGTCAAAATGTCGATATGCTTTGAAATGTGGTGTTGAAACTGTTTACATCTGTGACAAGCTCTTAGCATGACATCCTGTGGTTTCCATCAAAGGAGGAAAAAAAAATCTTCTGAAGCTGGAGACTGGTTGCCTCTATGCAGAGGTACTTGAACATCCCATATACCATCAAAATAATGTATTTTCACTGGACTAAGCGTCTGTTGTCATGCAAAGTTCTATAAGAGAAGGGAGAGAACTCTTTCTTTGAGCTGTTGATTCCTACAAATAGTGAAAAAATCTTTGTCAACTGAACCAATCCAACAAAACAACAACAAAATAATCACAATAAGCAACACTACACAGCCAATTAACAGGATTTTGATGTAGTTTTGTTTCATTCCTCGGTACTCTTTCATTATGTAAATTCATGGAGAAAAGTGTTATTCGTTACTCTTTTCTTTATCTGAATTCAGGGAGAAAAGTGTTATTCTTTACTCTTTTCTTTATCTAAATTCATGGAGAAAAGTGTTATTCTTTCACCAACAGAAGCCAGAATAGCTGAAGAGGACAGCAAGGAGAGCGACCCTCCTCCCCTCACCCCAAAGTGGGACGTGCCCACTCCACCGCCAGCGCTTACACCTTCCCCCCTCACCTCAACGCCACCCCAAGGCCAGACTCCAGCAGCTCAGAAGCCTCAGGCTCCCAGGACGCCCCTCACGAAGAAAACCTCGGCAAACCCTCCACAGAAACCCTGTCACACCCGGAGTCTGGAGCCACAGGGGGATCAGAGCCAAGGAGGGAGGAGAAAGAAGAGGAGAAGGGTGGAGGGAGGGTGTCGTGGATGGTGGGTCCGGCAGTGGAGCGACCAGCTTCTGAGTTGTCCAGTACATCTTCTCAGTCAGACTGCGATTTGTCTGCAGAACAGCCAGACACTTTCCCCGATGTGAGTTGGCTTTTGTTTTGCACTAGTCTTGTTATGGTATACCTGTTTGTTTGTTGTTATTGGTTGCTGTGCTTGTGACTGACTGTTCCTGTCATGGTAATAGACTTTTTCTTTTTGCTGGAAAGCTTGTCAGTATTAATTCATATATATATATACTCCCCCCAAAATGTCAAGAATCTTGTTCTTTTAGATTGCGAAATGTTTTAAGTTTATTTTGCAGAGTTAGAAAAGAACTTTCTTTCTCAATCTTTAAAAAATTTTTTTTTTACCTGTTTGTTTGAAAAACTATTCTCATTTTATGCAGTGTTATCATTTCTATTAAAAGCAGTGTGTTAATATAAATAATTAATTTTCAGTAATCAGATCTTGCTGAACATGAATGCTGTTATGAAACTTAGACTATGATGTACAGAGTACATACATATATTTCCTTTGTTTTTGTCTTCCATATGTATCTTAAAAGCTATTCATTTAAAGCAAAAAAGGAAAGGAAGAAAAGGAAATGAATTGTTTCTGATAAAAACGTAATATCTCTTATGCAAGAAAACAAAGCTTTAGGCATGACTGAACTTTTTTCTGGCTAAGAAGGGCTTGTGTGTTGTTGGTTTTCTGTCAATATTTCACATGCTCTTCTGCTGAGTTTTCCTCACTGAGCCAATGGAAAATATTTATACAAAAGGGAATTTCATTTTCCAGTATCTTCTGTGATAATTACCCAGTAAAAAAGCTTTTCTTTTTATTAGTTTCACATTTGTTTGGTTTTATTTACGATTACTTAAAAAAAGAGTGTGTATGCATGTGTAGGCATTGTGAGTCCTGGTGAGTGTGGAATAAGTGTGTGTGTGTGTGTGTGTGTGTGTGTGTGTGTGTGTGTGTGTGTGTGTGTGTGTGTGTGTGTGTGTCCATCCCTTTCAGTGTCTGCTTATCTGTGTATACATGTATTTTGAAAAGTGGAGAGAGAGAGAGAGAGAGAGAGAGAGAGAGAGAGAGAGAGAGAGAGCAGATGAGAGAGAGACCTGATGTGTGCCTGTACTTTTTAAAAATTCTTTTTAAGTGAACATTGACAAACAGGTGTGTTAAAATATTATTATATATAAGAAATAATTATGGGATTAAAATATGGTTATAGGTAAGAAATTTAGTTGGATGTAGATGTAGATTGTCTGTGTAAGAAAAATATCATGGAATTCAGGTAAACAACTAAAAAATATTAAACAAGTGTAATAGCTGACTATGGATGTAAGATGTGATTCTATGTAAAAAAAAAAAAAAAAATCATGGAATCCAGGTCATCAACTAAGACACATCAGACAAGCATAACAGCTGACTGCATTATATATTATATCACTGTGGTTCAGGACTCGCCAGTGCTGCGGAACAAGAACGCCAAACGCAGCAAGTCGGTGCAGGACAAAATCTCCCACTTCTTCAAGAAAATCAAACCTGCACGACGCCTCCACTCCTCCAGCGAGAGTGACCTGCCCACTAAGGGCCAGAAGGTCAGCTGCATGTTATTAGCAAAGATTGTTGTCTTTGTTGTTATTGTACTTGTATGTCGTTAGCAAAGATTTGTTGTTTTGTTGTTGTA
>CM060316.1:47377013-47444513 GCA_030674155.1 Stramonita haemastoma | reverse complement strand
TTAGAGAGTTTATTCAAATGATGAAAACATATACATATCTTGTAGTAAAAACTACATGGTGTCAGTTTTATCATTACTTCAGAGTAAACTTCAGTGCCAAACCAGTGGACTGGTAGAAATGTACATTGTGTCCATGATATGTGGCGTCCTACGTCAGTTCTAAGTTTCTTCACAGAGGAAATCTAAAAGATCAGTGAAGCAAGATTTTAACAGGATGCTCCTGTAAACATAACCACACAGATGCATACATGTATATATGTGTGCATACACACATGCACACACGCACGCATGCACGCACACACGCACCATGCACGCACACATGCAACTACAATGAAACACACACATACACATGCACACACACACACACATGACTGAACACCAGCACAACACACACACACACCACACACACACACACACAACACACACACACACACACAACACACACACACACACACACACACTTCTATAGAGTATGTGATTTGCATCAGCAAACTTTCTTTAAGCAGAGAAAAGATATCTTGCTTAGCTTGTTGAACTCATTCTTTCTGAAGTTGCTGAATCCATGTAGGTTTTTTGAATTAAAATATATTCTCGCTTATTTTTTATCTTCATCCCAATTCTTTTTATGGCTCAAATTCCATGTTTCTGCCTGTTAAAAATTGCATCCATCTTTTAAGCGAATGAAAAAAGTACAGTATTGTAAAACCATTTCCAGTTGATAAGCCTTTTTGGGTTTATGCTTTGATTTGTGTACTCTACAAGATTCAGTGCTATATAAATCCCATATATTATTATTATTATTATCAATATTATTTACGTTTTAGTTAATTCACAATTATATCTTTATCTTTTTATTGTTTCGGTTAATTGCTTTTGTTGATTGCATATACTTGGAAAATTTATTTGCAGCATAGGTAAAAGCTTTGATTGCTTTAGTGTCCACGTAAAATTACATGTAAACATAAAAGGTCTTTCTCTGAGAATAGAAAAAAAGAACATAACCTGAACTAATTTTATACACTTTTTGTTTTGTTTATATCTGAAGAAGCAAACTGAAGCTGTCCCATTTATTGTGGATACTATTTGCCTCTTAGCCTCAAGTCTAGTTTCACATATTAACTGATATTTGTTGATCAAAACTACAGCAGTCATCTATAAAATGTTTATCAGTGTCACGTAATACTGTGCACACTTTTTGTCGCAGAGGAGACTGTAATTCAGCATTTTTTGTTCTTGCTATATCTCAGTGACTTGACTACTGATGCCTAGGCACAGTAGTATTCAAATAATTTGTATTCAAGGACCAAAAAAAAATATATAGTTAACATAGCCACAAATCGTTGTTTGAGTTTCATGATTTTACCAGCAATAGAATATTGTTTGATTGCCATAATTTAGTGCCAAAGCTTCACGATGAAAATTCATAAATAATCTCTGTGTTTGTTTTTTCCTTTCAGCAAAGACGAGTTTCAATACGCGTCCAGCGGGCAAAAACCGAAGACCTGAGCGAAACACCTATTCTACCAGCTAGGAAGTCCATTGCTGAGCCGAAAGAGACCTTCGTCAGTTTCATCAAATAGACAGACCGCAGAGACTTTCCTGTGCTGGTACACAATGCTCCTGTGATTAGGATCCCTCTGTAATTCACCTCCATTCCTTCTTCTCAGTACCTGCAAAAACTGAAAAATATGAACGCTGTGTCTTGATATTATGGAGTGATGATGAGTGTGTGTGTGTGTGTGTGTGTGTGTGTGTGTGTGTGTGTGCGTGCGTGCGTGCGTGCGTGCGTGTGTGCGTGCGTCGTGTGCGTGTGTGTGTACATTCGAATTTGCTAAAGCTATAAATGGTTATTGATTGATTGTGTGTTGTATAGGTCAAATGCAAGCGCTTTGATTTGTTTTCACAAGATATAGCGCTATATAAATTCCATGTATTATATTATTATTATTTCTGGGTTTGTTTTGTTGTTGTTTTTTGGAGTGGGGGGAGGGGCGCCTCTTTTTGTTTCTGTTGATTCCTCCACTCTGAAGTTGTCACGATAACACCCAATTGTTTGAATCTCATTCAAAGATTCTTTAAACAAAGATTCATGAGACTTGAGAATGGAGGTGAAGTTTGTCATAGTGACGCTCCACACATATGAGACGATGCAAAGCAATTTTAAGTTATTGACTGTTATTATGACAATAAAGTGCTATCAATACAAAAAACAGATTGAAATCGACAACGTACATATTCAATGAATGATGACTGCAAGAGGCAATGAGAACGGGCAAGTTTATTAGTAACGTTGTCAAAGTCTTTGTTTTTAAAACACTTTAAAAGCAAGGAATACAAATAGCCTATATTCATAAGGTATTAACAGATCTAGTTAATAATCAACAAAACTCAAATAACACTGACCCCACCCTTAAGGCTCTACGCAATTGTAATGTGTAAGGATCATTTGGTGAGCGCACTATTAACTTGACAAATGGAAAAACAACAACAACATTGTTTTATTCAACCTAAATTCCTGTTGGGGAAAACATTGTGGATTTTTTTTGTTTGTTTTTGTTTATTATAAAATTTTTTGTATTTATTCATTTTTTGGGGGGGTGAAGGTGGGTGGGAGGGTGGTACTGTTGATTCATATGCTCATTAGATTTTGCCATACAACACTGGCATGAAGTGGTTCATGCATTTTGTTTGTTCATTTGTCATTTGTTTTGGATTCTGCGGGAGTTGTGTTACTGATCAATGTAAAATAATATTTACTACTTGTGATCTTGCTTATTGTATCTTTCGTATCAATCTTTCAATACTAATATGAAGAGATGTACACATTTGAGAAAAAAATGCATTCCTCATGGGGTTTTGTTTTGCTTTGGGTTTTTGTTTTTGTTTTTACTGTGATCCTGACCAGTAAAGATGAGGATTATCATCATCTATTGTACTTCTGTATATATATGGATCTTACCTTCATTTCCATCCATTTTACACGGGTGAAGCCAGCATTCCTAACGTGTGTGTGTGTGTGTGTGTGTGTGTGTGTGTGTGGTGTGTGTGTGTGTGTGTGTGTGTTTGTTTTATTTGTATTTGTCTGTTCATTATAAGTGATATTAGATAAATGTGTAGTGTGTATGTGTGTGTGTATGTTCATTCTTATGCTTAACATCCATTTGCTATAAGTGATATTAGATGGGTGTGTAAATTATGTAAGTGCATGTGTGTGATTTTTTAAAAACTTTTATGTATTATTATTTTCTTTATTTATTACAGACATCGAGCATATGTTGACTGCTTTACAGTATTTCATCCTAATCCAGCAACAAGCATGTAAAGTCATTAAATGTGACTGATGGGGGACAAACAGTATGTTTTTTGCCACCCCTTATGTTTAGAGGATAGGTCGAATTTTTTTGTACCATGATTTCTTTTCATTGTTAATTATTGCTTCTTAAACCCCATCAACCCTCTCTTCACAAGCAATTCAAATTTGTTATAAAGTATTAACATGGACATCTTATAAAATTGAAAAACAGGTGATGATGATGATGTGTGTGGACACAGGTTGTTTTGAGGAAAATGCTTCCTTGTTTACTGCTACTTTCATATCAGCTGAATTCATTCAAGTTTTGAATCATGTCATAATAATAATGATAATGTGTGGAATATGCACAGTGCTAAATGTTGTGAAGCAAACAGATCAAAGCACTTTCATCCAAATCATTTACATGCATGCAACTAAACTTTCTGCTTGTTTGGGAAATTTTAGTCTTGATTAAATATGGTAGTTTTAAATCATAAAACGCTTTTCGTCATGTTATAAAAGTTTTGTGTATTTACTCTGTTGAACACATGGATTGAAGATATGTGATATGGAAAGACCTATGTTACTGGGTAAATATTATGCTTTTAAGCAGTGATATTGATGGGCATTTTCCAGTTAAATGTGTGTGCAACCATGCATGTGTGTGTGTGTGTGTGTGTGTGCGCACAAGCACAGATGCATTTGTGAGTGTTTACATTGGAAACATTGTCATATTTACAAGGATTTTATTGTATATACTATTCTTATGATAATATATTGAGCATGCCAAACAAAACAGTTGACAAAAGTTGTTATCAGTGGTACACTGTTTTGTAGATTTCAATTGTTTTGTGCATATCTTTTATCGTTTTCATGATTTTGTCATTAATAACTACGCATTCATTTGAGTGGTCAGGCATCAAGCTGATATCTCTATAAAATGACAGGAATGTTTGGGTTTGGGGTTCGGTTTTTTGGTCAGCTATGCACTTTGAATGATGCATTACTTCTGTCAGGCATGCAGTCAGTTTTTATGAATTTCATCCAGCTACCTGTTGATATGGATAAAAACACTGCTGACATGATTATAAGCCAGTATGCATACATGTAATCTTTGATATTTTATTTGGTACAGTGAAAGCATGGCCCATTCAAGAGCATTAACACCGACAGGCTTTCCAATACTATGGCATAGGGGATAAAAACGAAGTTGTTGAAGCAGTGTATTATCCGTTTTATCAAAGCCAAAACCCTCAGGCTGAATGGAGCAAGAGAAGCTTAAGTTTGTATTGTAATTTAACACACTTGAAGCATCAAGGACTGTTTTCATTTTGGGGAAAAAGAAAACCAAAACAGAACAAAGACAAGACAAAAATGAAAGTAAAAAGCCAAAATATGCATGACACTTCTTATTGAATTGTACCCCCTCCCCCCCCCCCCCCAAAAAAAAAAGAAACAACATAGGAGAATCTGCTATCTACCTTTTTTCCCCCTCTCCTTTCTTTTGCATAGCCAAACAAGTACCAGTTAATCACAGAAGTAAAAAAAAATCTCTCTTGTTTGTATCTTTGGCTACAGCTGCAATCTTAGCTTCTGCCCCCTTTCAAGTCATTTAGCATCCCTGAAGTTGCAATGCGGCTACCTTAATACTGGGTAAAAATGGTCACATACATAGAATATCACCATGGATAAACCGGAGAGCTCTAGGTGAGGAATGAAAAAATAAAAATCATTTAGTATTTTGACTCAAAGCCTGTATATCATTTGACACAGAAAAATCTGTTGTTTAGGCAAAGTTAGAAGGAGAAGGAAGTGGGGTTGAAGAAAAGAGAGCAGGCAGTTTTTAATTAAAAAAGATAAAAATGTTTAGGTGAGGTCAAAATTTTATGCTATTAGGAGTGTGTGACAGTAACTGGAAAGCCACTGGCTGTGCTTCTGATAGTAGCAATTTCTTTGACATGTCTCCAGCTAGATCTTTGACATGTCTTCAGCTAAATTTTTTACATGTCTTCAGCTAAATTTTGAAATCTTTGACATGTCTTCAGCTAAATCTTTGGCATGCCCTCAGCTAAATCTTTGACACGTCTTTAGCTAAATCTTTGACATGTCTTTAGCTAAATATTTGACATGTGTTCAGCTAAATATTTGACATGCATTGAACTAAATCTTATGCATCTAGTCAGTACATTAGCCTGATATGTTGCAAGGTTTCAGTCACTATCAAGAAGAAACATATTTATATTGAGCACGTACATGAAATAAAACGGTGTGTTCTTTCTTCTCTTTTTTTCTGTATCTTCCATAATATGAGTCACAAGGGTATTGCACTGATATTTTTACTTAGTTAAGTCCTGAGCAAGTAAAACCTGATGGAGTTTATCCCATTCTAGTTGGCAGATTGCAGGCTAGGTATGATTGTGTCATCTGTACCACAATTCAGAGCTCTTCTGTAAAAGGTTGTTGGGATTTTTTTTTTTTTCTATCTTGGTCATTTGATTGAAGACGCACTTGACAGCATAAATGAAATCAGTGAACTGGCTTATCTAATTTGCTTACAAAAATCAGCTGTGATATGATATAAGAATTTGTTGTTTTATGGTATCAACTACTTTTTATTTATATTGTCAGTCTTTTTGAAAAAGTGACTTTGATTTAAGTGGTATCATTTCTTTTAACATACCATTTTGTATCATTTTGTATTCTTTTTACAACAGATATTGTATTATGTTGCATTATTTTGTAATCACCTTACAACAGAAGTTGTCAGATTTTTTTCAATTTGGATAACTCTCCCAGGATTGCTGAAATATATCACTGTGCATATAGATTATATTCCGTCAATCCCCCCTTGCCCACTCTTACCACACACCCCCCCCCCCCCCCCCCCCCCCAAAAATAAAAACCAAGAACAAACTAACTCAGAGACAAAGACAAAAAGAGAGAGATCAAACATCTTGGAAGCCTGTCATTTTCAGTAGATATTTAACTAATAAAATGCTTTAATTTGTGATAATCTGATGTTTTCGTGCTTAGTTTTTTGCTCTTTAAAAATTGTGCCATTTGGTATGTGGTGGGGGATTGAGAATCGAGGAATGCATGTTTTTTTTCCAAGCTCAAGACTTGTTTATCATTTTTATTTCAGTGTTTTTATTATTCATTTATAATTTGAGCATATGAATTATTGTTATGGGTATCTTTATTGGGCATATCTGCTGCTATCCGTATAAATTGAGCTGAATACAGGAATTGATGTGTGTTTTTTTCTGGATGTGCATTTTGTTTAGCTTTTATCATTTCTTCAATTTTTCTGTGCATTGGATTTTGTTTGTGGTTTTGTTTATGAGTTTCATATCACATGCATTTGGGAATCTGTGCCGATTCATCTCTTTTCTCAACTTATTATGGAGAGCACTGAGCAACATATCACATTGCATTGTGTGTGTCGTGTTGTTTTTCACAGCAGATTTCTCTACAGAAACTTTCAGTCTGCTCTCCAAGGGAGAAGGGATGTCCTATGTGCAATACCATCCCCATCCCTCTCAATTTTTTTCTCTCCTGTCTGCATGTATTATTTGCTGTCTGTGGGAATGACTTTTGTGTACAGAATGTTGCCTTCATCTTCTTCATCAAACACTCAGATAGACACTGAAGCCCTGACAAATGCTGTGGTACACCGAAGGAGGCATGTGTTGCCTAAGACACCTCTACCGTTGCTGTAGGCTCTTTTTCATGCTCCAAATGCATTATTGCCCTCAGGACTTAAGTATCATGTCTTGTCAGTGTACTAGAGCCTGCATCATCACTCATGGTCTATTTGAGGGGATACCCAGGGAAAGTCATGGTTAATAATTATGTTGATGATTTGCTGTACATTATGATATTCAACCTTTTTTGCTTCAGAAACGTAGCAAATTTTTTGGTACATGGTAGTGCAATCCTTTTTTTTTTCAGGAATGTTGCACTTGGTTTATTTGTGTATTGACTATACATGTAATTGTGTGTGTGTGCATGTGCACATGTATGTGTGTGTGCAGGGGTGGATGTACATGCACATGTTGCATGTGTATGTAAGCGTACTTGTGAGTGAACAAGTAATTTGGCCTTGTAATAAAAAAAAAAAAAATCAGATTCTGAGTATTAAGTCATTTCAGAATGTGGTCTATATATGAATACATTTATCATCCAGTGTCATCTCATTCTCTAAACAGTTTCAGTTCACAGAACTGCTGCTTGCATGTAGCTGCCACCTCTTGCTCATGACAAGATATTGCAATGGTGGATGAACAGGAAGAGAGGGAAAGTTTGTTTCTGAGGTATGCTGCTGCTGGTTGTGCTGGCAGCTATCAAGTGTCAAAAACAGTACAGTGTTGCTTTCCAAGATCAGAAATCAGTATTCAAAACGGATAAAGCAATTTTTTATGTGCTTAAATGGTGTGTGTGTGTGTGTGTGTGTGTGTGTGTGTATGTGTGTGTATGTGTGTGTGTGTGTGTGTGTGTGTGTGTTTGCCTGCATGTGTGTGTGTGTGTGTGTGTGTGTGTGTGTGTGTGTGTGTGAGCACAAGTTTTTGGTTTTGAAAGTATGCGTTTGTGGCAAGAGGATGAGACTGTTCTATATATCCTTATGAACACACCCTTGTAAAGATCTGTTGTACATGGAATGTAAATTGTTTGCAATAAAGATATCTGTTTTTTTCTTATGAGTGCGTTTCTTGAATACCTGCATTTTGCTGTTTTGTCTGAATTCACCTCTGTCCCGATGGTGCGTTACCTTGACGTGGTGGGATGGCTTGCGTGTTCTGTTTGATCCCCAGAGCTATGTGGGCGGGGGCTTCGGCCTCCGGCAGGTTCAACCATGCTCAACAGGTCTGTGGGGTAGGAGCCAGACTAAATTTGCACCCTGGTCCTCCAGGTTGGGGGTTGTGCTTTGGGTTAACAACCCATTCACTTAAAAATCAGTATGTTACAGAAACCACAAAAATATCTCTAAACAGCGACCTGGTTGGGGGAGAGTCCTCTCTGGCAGAGTCTATGACGCGAGCTGGTGAAAGCCTTCGGGAAGCCAGTGCGCCGACAACTCTTCTGTCAACCAAGTCAACAACCAGGATAGGGACCTGGAACATCAGAACCCTATATGAAACTGGAAAAACAGCACAGGTATGTAGAGAAATGCATAGGTACAACCTGAAGATCCTTGGCCTGTGCGAGACTAGATGGAATGGAACGGGATGGTCAAGACTAGCGAGTGGAGATACCATCATCTACTCTGGACAGGAGGAAGGCCAGCCCCACACACATGGAGTAGCGCTGCTGATGAAACCTGAGGCAACGCGAGCACTACTATCCTGGGAACCAGTGTCACCACGGATCCTCACTGCCCGGTTCAACTCAAAGGGCAGGAAAGTTACCATCCTCCAATGCTATGCTCCAACAAATGCTGCTGACTTAGAAGAAAAAGAAAACTTCTACGAGCAAGTCCAAGCCATAATGGACAAAACGCCAAAGAGGGACATGAAGATCCTAATGGGAGACCTGAATGCAAAAGTTGGGTCAGATAACACCAACAGAGAACTGATCATGGGCAAACATGGCACGGGAGACCAGAATGAAAATGGTGAACTCTTAGCAGAGTTCTGCACCTTCAATGACCTGGTCATTGGAGGCACCATCTTTCCCCACAAGAAAGTCCACAAGACCACATGGACTTCCCCAGATGGCAAGACTGAAAACCAGATCGACCACTTCACCATCGGGCGAAAGTGGAGAAGGAGCCTGCACGATGTCAGGGTGAAGCGCGGAGCAGACGCAGCGTCAGACCACCATCTTGTAATAGCCATCCTCAAGACAAAGCTCAAAGCCTTCACCGACAAGGCAGGAAGACCATCGCACAAATTCAACGTGCAAAGCCTTAAAGACAGAGCGAAAACAGAAGAATTCAAGCTGGAACTAAGAAACAAATTCAGCATGCTTGCCCAGATGCCAGAGGAAACAATCGAAGAGCAGTGGCACAGTCTACATGAGACCTGGAAGACAACATGCCAAGCAGTCTTGGGAAAAAATACAAGAAAACACAAGGAATGGCTGACAACAGAAACATGGGCACTGATCACCGAGAGAAAACAGCTGAAAGACCAGATCAACAGAACACAAGATCAGGAAGAGAAGCAGACATTACAAGCACGATACTGGGACAAAAACCGTGCAGTAAAAAGAAGTGCAAGAAAGGACAAGAGAAATTTCATTGAGGAGCTGACTCAGGAAGCAGAGACTGCAGCAGGCCAAAGAAACATGAAGAGACTCTATGAGATCACGAGGACTCTCTCAGGAAAAAACAGTAAACCTAATTGCCCCATCAAAGACAAGAACGGCAATACCATTCCAGGTGAAGAAGACCAGAGAGCAAGATGGGCAGAGCACTTCAAAGAAACACTCAACAGACCAGCACCATCTGTCCCACCAGATATCCCACCACCTACTGAAATCCTTGGCATCAACACCGGCCCCCCCACCAAAAATGAGATCACCAAAGCCATAAAGTCTTTAAAGTCAGGCAAAGCAGCAGGTCCTGACGGTATACCCCCTGAAGCACTGAAGGCAGACATCCAGACTTCAACTGACATGATGTATCCACTCCTACACAAGATCTGGGAGCAAGAGAGTGTGCCAGAAGTCTGGAAGAAAGGCTACCTCGTGAAGCTACCAAAGAAAGGGGACCTGTCATCCTGCAACAACTGGAGAGGAATCATGCTGCTGTCTATACCAGGGAAAGTACTGACAAGAATAATCTTAGAAAGACTGAAGACGGCACTAGACAAGACACTCAGGGATGAACAGGCAGGCTTCCGACAAAACAGATCATGCACAGATCAGATCGCCACAATGCGCATCATCATCGAGCAGTCCCTAGAGTGGCAGACCCCCTTGTATTCAGTCTTTGTCGACTTCCAGAAGGCATTTGACAGCGTCGACAGAGATGTCATCTGGAGACTGATGCACCACTATGGTTTCCCACCAAAGTTCGTCACCATCATCCAACAGCTCTATGAAGATGCCACTTGCCAAGTCATCCATGATGGTAAATTGACGGAACCCTTCTGCGTACAAACCGGCGTTCGTCAGGGCTGTCTGCTGTCACCAACCATCTTCCTGTTGGTGGTTGACTGGATAATGCGACAGGCCACAGCAGGCAGGAGAACTGGCATACAGTGGACCATCACAAGGCAGCTGGAAGACCTGGACTTCGCAGACGACATCAGCCTTCTCTCACACAGGCACCAAGATGCACAAGAGAAGCTATGGCATGTTGCGGAGGAAGCCGATAAAATAGGCCTCCAAATCAACATCAGGAAGACGGAGGTCATGAGGGTGAACAACAAGAAACAAGACCCAGTGCGACTACACCAAGAAAACATCAAAGAAGTCGACAAATTCACCTACCTGGGCAGTGTCGTTAGTAAAGATGGGGGAACGGACGAAGACATCAAGTGCCGAATAAATAAAGCACGTCATGCCTTCAACACCCTTCGCCCAATCTGGAGATCAACATCCCTCTCACTCCACAACAAGATCCGGATATTCAACACCAATGTCAAGTCGGTCCTACTGTATGGCTCAGAAACCTGGCGGGTGACAAAGACCAACACCCACAAACTCCAGACATTTACCAACAGATGTCTTAGGAACATCCTTGGTATCAGGTGGCCAGAAGTAGTCTCAAACGAAGAACTATGGGACAGGACCAGACACGCTCCAATTGACACAGAGATCAAGAAAAGGAAATGGGGATGGATTGGCCATACGCTCCGCAAGCCTGCTTCAGATGTCACCAGGCAGGCCCTTGACTGGAATCCACAAGGGAAGCGGAAAGTAGGCCGACCAAAACAGACCTGGCGCAGAAGCATTGAAGCAGAGACGAAAGCAGCCGGAATGACATGGGCCGAGCTGAAGAGGATCTCCCAGAACCGAGTCCGTTGGAGGAGTGTTGTTGTGGCCCTATGTTCCCAAGGGAATCCACAGGCATAAGTCAAGTAAGTCAAGTCTGAATTCACCTAGATTTACAACAAGAGTTTAAAAAATAAAGCCAAAAAAACCCTATCAGTTCATATTCAATGAAAAGACAGAGGAGAGAATAATAAATAAAAAAGAGAGAGAGAGAGAGAGAGAAAATAAGACATTTCTGCCACAAAACTAAGCCTTGGTTGTTTTTTTCATCCCCGTCTTTCCGTATTGGACTGTTTATTTCACATAGTTTTAATCATTTTCACAAAAGCAACAAATAAAGACCAGATTAGAGACAAAAAGATATCACAGTTTTTCTTCATCAGACATTTGTCACGCTCACAAGACAACAAATTAATAATGAATGCATTGGAAACAGAATGATAATGTTATGAATTATCTTTATTAGTTCTGATTACTTTTACCAAGTTATACTAATTACACCAAAGACAAGCTTACATCACAGTTTTTCTTCTTTTTTTTTCTTTTCTTTTTTTTAATCACTTTCACAAATTCATATACGTAGAAGAAACAGAATTGATATTATGTCACAGGTTTCCTGAATGTTTTTATTTCTCTCTCACAAAACAACAATAATTATGCATTGACTTGAGAAAAAATCCACAATTTTCAAACATAATAACTCATGGATAGCAGAAACATTAGAAACAAACCACTTTATGACAAATACATGGGAGAAAATCTGATCACTGTTTTCAAATACTTACACTCAGCAAAAACCATTAATTTTGGAACATTTTTCTCTCAAGAATAATTATCACACCTACAAAAGCGACGCATAATGTCTGAAAAATTCACGGTATTCAGTATGCTGAGTGTGTGAGTTCTTCAGTTTGACATTCTTCCATTAAAAGTGAAATTAGCCTAGACAAGATCAATGAAGTGTTGTGTGTGTGTGTGTGTGTGTGTGTGACATGTAGTATATGATATGCATAACTTTGAAGAAACAGACACGTTGTTCTGACAATATATTCAAGAAGGGAACATATAGAGAAAACAGGTTGCTTTCTCCCAAGCTCTCTCTCTCTCTCTCTCTCTCTCTCTCTCTCTCTCTCTCTCTCTCTCTCTCTCTCTCTCTCTCTCTCTCTCTCTCTCTCTCTCTCTCTCTCTCCTCATTTTAATCATGACTTCCAAGAAACCATCTTTTTTAGTCATGTTTTAACGCCGCTATTCTTAAAGAAAAGAGCTCCGAGGTTCACCGATGGTTTGCCTTTTCGTATGTGACTGTTTTTGCCCACCGTGAAGGTAGCTGCATTCCGACTTTAGACATCTATGCTGGATATGTTCGTGTTTCCCTGATTCATTGAATGCTGACATAAACCACAGTATTTGTAACGTGCATATTTGATCCTCTGCATGTGTATAAATCATATGATAATTATATACATGAAGGGAATTAAGGCACTGGCAGGTATGCACACGAAGTTGACCTGGTATGATATGGTAAACTGATCTACAAGGCTAGGTAAGCTCTCTATGGGATTGATAGCATGCTGCACAACAAAATCACCGACCCTCTGAAACTGACAGCAGTGGTCAACATTTCAATGTTTGTCATCGTCGTCATTATTCTTCGCTCTTGGTCAGGAGATGCTCTCTTTTGACCGACGGATGTAAATAGGTTATAAAAACAAAACAAATGAAAACATCACTCATTAAGTCACAGGTAAGGAATTAGCACAGAAAAGTGCAGTCTCGGGTTTTGAAAAATCGCCATGACACAAGCATACTTCACAATACTTAGACTAAACCATTATTACGAGTAGATCATGTTCAGAAAAAAAAGACCCACCAAAAACATTCAAATAATCAAATTCAAACAAGAAATTTCACAAAAGGAAAATTACTATATTACTCGTGAGCATTCGCAGTAGTGGAGAAAGAGAATCTGGAGAATTAATGTTTCTTTCCCTGTCTGCTTACACACACACACACACACACACACACACACACACACACACACACACACACACACACACACACACACACACACACACCATACACATAGAGAGAAGGAGAGAGAGAATAAAATGTTTTCAAAGAAGGCAAAATTGAGAAGCAATACAAAACCAATGCATGCATGACCACAATATTTGATAAAAATCTTATGAACCCTTTTGTCCCCATCCCCCCCTCCCCCAATCCTACACTTCACCACTCAGAATAACGGTACAAAATAAAAAAAATAAACGCTGCTGCATTTGTATGGCTGGCTTTTTCTTTTTTTTTGTTGGTTTTTTTTTTTGGGGGGGGGGTGCTTATCTTGTGATGACCCTGCCAGCTGTTTCCACGGCTAATTTCGATGTCCCCACCACAGCCCTACCCAGATCGTTACATCAAATCCTCAGGGTCAGAAGCCCATAGGGAGCTATCATTATCAGGCCGCCACGAGACCTCCAGCCAGAGGGGCCCTGCACTGCTGCTGAATCACTTTGATGATGTTCAGCAGTCCTGTTCTGAGCAAACATAGGCAGGACATCACCTTCTAAGCCCCTTACTGACGACAATGACAGCCTAGTCGCAGAGTTATACTGAGAAGCCCACCAGGGTTGATGACTCCTACAAATGTTCCTTCAAAGACCTTCTCCCGTAAACCTCCAACCCCGAAAGCTCTGATACAAACTCATTACAGACATAAAAAGTACTCCTTAAGTGAGAGGGACACTGACACAATACAGAGATCACTACGGCCACCGCATCACAGACAATTTTCTTTCATTGTATGATGATCAATGGTGATGAAGATGATGATGATGTAACTATGCTTGTAATGCAGCTATGGAAACACTCGTGCTTTGAGAATCTTTGACGCTGTACTCTACGCTTCGTATGATAGGAGATACAGACCTCTGCAGTATTGGTCAGGTAGTTTGGGCAACACTCACACCCATAAAATGGATAAAGATTGACTGCGTGGTCCCCAAACTTCTCGATGAGCCCATAGCAAATTTAGGAACCGACTAAAATCTGGAAAAAAAACACTTTGACCCTGGGACTCAAACATGCGGCCTGTAAAGAGGGGAGGCCTAAAGGTAAAGGTGTTCCTACAACCTACCTGTGTGGTTGTTGGGGAGTGGGTAGTCAGAGACCTCAGCTTCTCTAGGGGCCAGCATATTGAGGGTGGCGCCCTTCACCTCTCCCTCGCTGCTTTACCTTCCCTGACCCTAAAGAGGGTAGGTACCCATTTACAGCTGGGTGAACTAGGAGACTGTACTGAAGCCAAGGCGAGCAAGCGGTTATCGATCCACTTGGTAACCAGGCTCAATGCTGTATAACAGCTTGGGGAAAGCGAGTGCTCTGATCACTAAGTTATCTGGTCCCCTTACAGGGAGACGGGATAGCATAGTGGTCAGTCTGGGACGATAATTTAATCACAACAACAACAATAGTGGCCACAACATTGCGCTCGCAATTTGACGACCCGGTTCGGTTCCCTTTCAAGGGGATTTTTCTCCTGGATTTTTCTCAAGGGTGCTTACTCAACTCCCCCAAAAGTCCTTCGGATGTGACTATAAACCAAGGTCCCGTGTGCAAACGCACGCAGAACATCTTGCGCACACGTTAAATCCTGCTCCGCTTTTCGTAAGAGTAGGCCATTGTGTGGTGGTAGGAACAGATGACATTTACAAAACTGCATACACACGGGGACTGGATGTAAAAAAGGAACATAAGTACTTATTCCATTATCCTCGATATAAAAGAATAAATAAATAAATAATAAATAAATACGACCACTGTTCCTCTTATTTCTTCTGTTATTTCGAAGGTCAAAATTATGTCCATTTAAAGGAAGAGGGTTTGCATTTTCAGAATTTCTTAGCCCAAAGACTGGCGAAAAAAAACACGATTCCTTAATCTCACAAAACAGTTTGCATACATTAGAAGAGAAAGAAAAATGAGCAAAAAGTACTGATAAGGTAAGTTTTTTAAATAATGTGATCTGTGTGCGTGCACGTACGTGCATAGGCCTATGTATGTGTGCACACGCATGTATGTATCTGTGTGTCTGTTTTCGAGCCAGCGTGCTTGCTGTGCGAGCAATGCTGACCAATGTACCATCTGGAAATAAAATTTTGACTTTGACTTTGAGGTGACTGGCCCATATCCACCTTTACACTTTCGTATGCGCGCTTTTGTCAAGTCAAAATGATCTAAACTGACGGTAAAAGATTAAGTTTACACACCTTTTTTTTCATCCTGACCTCAAAAAGAAGTCAAGAAAGTTGACTTATAAAAGCATTCAAAAGACAAATATCAATCTATATTGAAAAGAACTAAAATAAATGAGGAATATGTGTGTGTGTGTGTGTGTGTGTGTGTGTGTGTGTGTGTGTGTGTGTGTGTGTGTGTGTGTGTGTGTGTGTGTGTGTAAGTGCTTGAAACACACACACACACACACACACACACACACACACACACACACACACACACGTACATATATATTATAATAATGTGCATTCCCATGTGTGTCTGGGGGGGGGGGGGTGGAGGAGGGGGACAGTTAGCATTATACATGCACTTCAGTTCTTGCAACCCAAGACATTAATTTCCATCACAAAAAGATCAAACCACCCCGGCCAACACACCCACCCGACTCAAAAACCTATCACTTATTCCAACCATACTGAACATGACCACCGGAAGGGGCAGAATACTGAGCAGACGTAACGGCAGCGGAGTAAGGACGAGCCGCAGTAGACGCGATGGACGATTCGTAAGATGGCGGCTGACAAGGGGAGACTACTGGCTGGTGAAAACCGCCCATCAGCTGAGGCGGCGGCGGGGGAGGGATGTAAAACACATCCTGGCCCGAAACGTCCACCATGGGGTACACGGCCCCGGTCTCTGGGTCCATGTAACCCACAGTGGGGGTGGGGTCCTCGGGCATGAGGGGGGAGTTGTGCAGGGCCAGGACGATGCTGGAGAGGAGGGTGACGACGGAGGAGGTCAGGCTGAGCGCCAGGGCCCACTCCACCTCGGGCTTTTTGGGGATCAGGCTCCTCACGCGGACGGACTTGAGCAGCTCCTTGAAGCTGTGCGGGTTGTACTCGCCTTGCACGATGACCAGTACCGTGCCCGCCAGTCCTAGAACACCTGTTGGAGGAGGAGGAGAAGGGTTTGTTTTTTGTGTAGTAGTATAGAGAAAGTGTCTGGTCAGGTGTCTTTCAAATTAATTTTAAGTGTGTAGGCTATATATTTGTGTGGGGGGGTGGTTTGGTGGTGTGGGTGGTGGGGGGTAGGGAGGTGTTGGGGTGGGGGGAAGGTGGATGTGTGCGTGTGTGGGGGGGTGGGGGGTGGGAGGTGTGTGTGTGTGTGTGGGTGGGTGAGAGTGTGTGCGTGGGGGTGGGTGGGTGAGGGGGGTAGAAGGAAGGTAATATATACACGTGTATGCATGCGTGCGTGCGTGCGTGCGTGCGTGTGCATGCGTGCGCGTGTGTGTGTGCGTGCGTATGTGTGTATTTGTATGTGTGTGTGTGTGTGTGTGTGTGTAAGCCATACGCATGCTTTTGTGCATCAAACGGACCACCTACCATTTCCGCCACAATGCTCTTTGTTCTGTTCTTGTTTGTTTGCAAGCTTGCTTGTTTGTTTCGTTGTTTTTTTTCCTTTTGCTTTTGTTTGTTTTTAGTCTGCCTTATTTTCTTCAACAACATTCCATCAACTCCACAACCATTCAACCATCTATGCTACATACCTTCTCCTCTCCCCTCTCCCTCCTTCTTCCAATATTGTCTTTGGTTGTTGTCAGTGGAGGCTGACCTAGCCCAAAGGCTTTGACAATCATTGAAGTAAGCAGAGTGCCAAAGCCTACATTAAAATGTTGTTATGCTATGAAATATATTGTGGACAATTGTCTTCAGTCGTGACAAGCTATAATCATAATAACCTGTATTCTTTTTTACTGTGTTTTTTTTGACAGGAGAAAAACTCCTCTTAAGTCGGAATATAACTGCCTAGATGGCGTGACACTTGAAAACAGTCATACACCTAAACTTCTTATCTCGAGCGTACCTAACGCGTTAACAGTCTCGCCGTGATTCCCAGGTGGGATGAGTGAGATAAAGTACACATTCTGGTTGATCTGTGAGGTTTTCAGCTGTGGATCGGGCAACAGTATCAACAACAACAACGAGTACGACAATGACAATGACGACAACAACAACAACGACAACGAGGATGACAACAACAACAACAACAACAACGACGACGACGACAACGACGACGGTTGAAGGACTTACTGGAGAGCGATGTCAGAATTTCCAGAATCCTGGTGTGTTTTGGCCGCCGTTGGATCCAGTTGACCAGCAGGGCGTAAAACAAGGACAGTATCAGGCAGATCAGACACATACACTGTAAGGTCTGGGCCACAGCCAGCCAAACTGTCAACAAAGAGATTTTGTTTGTGTCAACAAACAGTCCAAAACAAAGATATTCAGTTTGTATTCATAAACGGCCCTAAATGAAGGGATTGGTCTTAGTTTGTATCAATAAACAGCTTGAAACGAAGAGATTTAGTTTGTATAGACAGATTTCCCAAATCAAAGAGGTTTAGCTTGTAATACCAAGGAGCATGAAACAAAGAACATTTATCTATCTATCTATCTATCTATCTATCTATCTATCTATCTATCTATCTATCTATCTATCTATCTATCTATCTATCTATCTATCTATCTATCTATCTATCCATTCATCTAGATCCCTTAAAAATAACGATGGTTTCATTGGAGTAGGGTTGGCTGACGACACTGCTTGACAAACTCGGAGCAGTGATCTAACAACTCTTCCAAAACTCCAGGTAAAAATAAAAACTCATTCAGCCAGCCAGTGCCAACAAGTCAGTCAGTCCGTGTCTGTGTGTATGTTTAACACAAAGAATGAACGAGAAAGACAGAGACAGACGGACAGACGGACAGACAGACAGACAGACAGACAAAGAAAGAAAGAGAGAAAGAGAATGTCACATTCGTGACTACAATACTCTTTCTAGGTGACATGTTTCATCCAGTACTGACAATCAATATCCCTATCACTTTCTGTTTTCTAAACTCAAAGGCTCCTCGTGTCACCGGCTGCACGTATACACGCTTTCAAACCCGAGATATAGAGGCGGTAGGATAAACATCTTATTCATCTGTGGCTTTGAGTCACTAAGAGTTCATTAATTTGTGTCATTCGTAATGTGTGGTGAGCCGGGTATGACTGAAAGTAGGGCCTGCCCTTGTTTCCTTTCGTCTTTGGTAATATTAGGGGCGATTCATAATCTGGGCTATATTTATATACACCGTAAGACTTTGTCCTTCGCAAATCTCTTGTGTACACTACATGCAGAAACAAAAGATATCATACAAAGGAGAGAGAGAGAGAGAGAGAGAGAGAGAGAGAGAGAGAGAGAGAGGAGAGAGAGAGAGAGAGAGATAGAGAGAGAGAGAGAGAGAGACAGACAGACAGAGAGACAGAGAGACAGAGAGAGAGAGGAGAGAGAGAGAGAGAATTCTATTTAGAAGATGTTGCTCTAATCCTGTCTCTGTGTGCATGCAGTTATCTAAGTTTTATTATCTGTTCCCAATGGCACAAAGTGTCGACTCATCCGGAGGGCGGAACAGGTTTTAACGTGTATGGAAAATGTTCTACATGCGTTCGCAGAGGACCTTGGTTTATAGTCTATCCGAATGAGAGGAGAGAGAGAGGAGAAGAGGATGAGAAGAGAGGAGAGGAGAGAGAGGAGAGAGAGAGAGAGAGAGAGAGAGAGAGAGAGAAGCAAAGTCCGAGAAAATGTACTAAACAGATAGAGTGACATACACAGAAGAGAAACAAAAAATGAAGAAAAACAAGGATAAAGAGGAAAGAAAGAAGGAAGGAAAAAAGGAAAAAAATCAAAAAGACTCCCCCACCCCCATAAAAGCAGGACAGAAAGAAAAAAGGATAGAAATAAAGAAAGATAGAACGAAAGAATGGACGAAATAAAGAAAAAGAAAGAATAAGAAAAACGAAACAAAGAAAAAAGACCAAAAGAAAAAAAAAACAAAAAAAAAAAACAAACAAGAAAGACAATAAGAAAGAAAGAAATATTACAAAAGCGAACTCGGATACAAAACAAATAAATGATTTTAAAAAAAAAACATACACTTTTCAGATGATGGTATTTAAAACAGACTTAAGCACCTGGTGAAAAATTAATTTACAGACAAACTGCACAAGGACGTAGATGAAATAAACAACCTGGTACTTTCCATACCTTTGCCTATAACGAAGGTTCGACACCCGAGTTCATTGATCGCCTGATATTAACCCTAGGGCAGAAGCTGGAAAAAAACTATTTTCAACTTTCCCTTTAATTAATAGAAGGTATAGTATTTCATGTGCACTTTGAGAGAGAACACTCGAGTTTTATCATTCATCTGCTAGAGAACCTTTGCAATTGCCTCAGCAGGAAAAGCACAGGTTAATCTGTTTTCTATGTCATGTGAACAAGTCTCAGAGAGAGAGAGAGAGAGAGAGAGAGAGAGAGAGAGAGAGAGAGAGAGAGAGAGAGAGAGAGAGAGAGAGAGAGAGAAGAGAGAGAGAGAGAGAGAGAGAGAGAGAGAGAGAATCACATCAATTCAAAAATCAAATCATATCAAATTCTTTTATTTCGAAGATAATGAATAAGCACCCATGTGCCTATTTAGAGAGAGAGAGGAGAGAGAGAGAGAGAGAGAGAGAGAGAGAGAGAGAGAGAGAGAGAGAGAGAGAGAGAGAGAGAGAGAGAGAGAGAGAGAGAGAGAGAGAGAGAGAGAGAGGGGAGAAATCAAATTAAATCAAATCAAATCAAATCGATTTCTTTTATTTCGAGGATAATGAATAAGCGCCCATGTGCGTTTTTACATCAAGTCCCCGTATGTTTAATGTGAAAGAGAGAGAGAGAGAGAGAGAGAGAGAGAGAGAGAGAGAGAGAGAGAGAGAGAGAGAGAGAGCATATTGTATATATTTGTACAGGCATGGCTGGATATTCGAAACAGTCTTCAAGGAAGCAAAATTAGAAAGAAATAAAAACATGATTATAAAAGATAAACAATCATTGTAAATCCAATCCAGTCCAATCCATTACTGTTATTTATAGCCACGTCGAACACAGAGGTCGTTATCGGGCTGTCAATCGTCATGTTATGAAATCTCAGATTAAATCTGCGTAACTACATAGAGATTAAAACAGGGTTGAAACCTAACTCTAATATCGTTCCTTGTTCCTTGTTGATAGGATGGTCACCGTGTTGTGGGAAAAAACCACATCAACGACACATAAGATGAGATATTAAACCAAAGCAGCCTTGTTCATAGTAATCTGCTATGGACATCTTCACTCCTATCAACGGGAAAAGGCCTGATTCTCTCAGGAAGTTAAAAATGGTTTTCCGGTGGAATATTGCAACAGGGGATCTTTAGGGTGTCTGCAGTCAAATTCTTGTGGCTTATATCCTGGGCGTCTCGACAGTCTAAAAGCATAATGTCTGATAAGTATTCGCACATCACAGGTCACACACCATGGGGGGTTCCTTCGCCTTTGAGCAGATGAGTGTGAGTAGTGTGAGAATGACCCGTGTGTATCCTGGTGAGCACCGTTTCCTCCCTTCTGTTTTTGGCACAAAAAGGGGAGGGTTTCCTTCAGGTTAAGGAAAATCTAGAAGATCAGTGTATTGTCGATCTGAGTTTTCCATTCCTCTTACCAAGGTGGTGTACGAGACGTTTGCTTTTAGGCTTTAGATCTATGAATGGCACCATAGACTTTGGTATCTCCTACTTCGCAAGACAGTCAACAACTTCATTGCCACGAATGCCCGTTATTTTGTCCCAGGATCCATACCACAACACTATTACACCCAGCCCATCTCAGGAAGTATACATAGTTTAACTCTTGAAGTTTGGGATGACTTATGTTCATGAAAGCAATAGCCTCCAGAGCTGAGAGCGAATCTGCACGGACCAAAAACCTTTCTCTCAGTTTACTGAATCATTTTTCGGGACAAAAGAAGACATACACTATGGCAAATAAATAAACCGACAGATGTACAGAAAAAGAATATGATTGCAAAAGAACCAAAATCAAACAATTATTTCATTAAAGAGATGAGTTCAAAGCATCATAGATAAGGTAGAGTAATTACTCCTTCATGATAAAAAGGAACTTTTCGTTGTAACTTGATCACTACTTGGAAGCTGAGGGTTATAATGATCTCTTTTCCCTTTAGAGGAAGAGAGACAGAGAGAGACGTACAACACATGTTGCTCAAGAAATCAATCAGCATGGTAATTAGAGCTAGCTGTCTCGTGATGAGGAAGGTGATATGGGCGTGGTAGGCCTACACATTCTTTTTTCAATATATAGACAATCACATGATTGCTCTTTCGCTGACAAAACTGAAACACAAATCCGGTTTATAAGGCAGTCACGTTTTGATGATTATACTTACATGATAGACCGATTTAAAGAATCGACTAAGAAGCATACAAACGTAAAGATTAATGTGTCGACCCCTTCCCCCCCTCACACACATACACAAGAAGAAAAAATGCCAATCAAAACAACAGCCAATACAATACAATACAATACAATACAATACAATACAATACAATACAATACAATACAATACAATACAATACAATACAATACAACACATCAAACACAATTCAATACAACATGCTACAATATTTCTTCTTCTTCGAACGCTCAGACAGCAACTACGGTTTTCTGTCATATGAGTAAATATGCGTTGTACTGCCTTTAAACGCCTGACAAGTCAGGCTCAGCACATCCGACTTCCGCATAGGAGAGAACTGTTAAGGTATCTTTTAGGTCTTTCTGGAAATAAAAGGCAAGAGAATTGACCAAAAAGGCAGAAAATAGACAAGGAGGAGGTGACAGGAAAAAACAAAAACAAAGCAGAAACAAAAAGAGGGGTACAAAAAAGGAAAATCATGGTACAGATTTTCCAGAAAGTGGGATGCTATTTCTACTGACAGGCCCCCAGCATCCCCAAGGGGGCTGTTCAATACAATACAATACAATACAATACAATACAATACAATACAATACAATACAATACAATACAATACGATACGATACGATACGATACGATACGATACATACGATACAACACAACACAACACAACACAACACAACACAACCAACAAACACAACACAACACAACACAACACAACACAACACAATACATAGTAGGCACCCATCAGTCTCGGAAGACTATGGATTTGCGCTCTAGTCTTTAGAGCGCAAAGCCTGGGTAAGTAAGTATGGAGGGCAAGCTGTTAACCATGCAGCAGACCCCCCCTCTCCACGCCACTGGAATGATCCATTGGAAAGGCAGAATGCAACACAACACAACACAACACAACACAACACAACACAACCCAACCAACCCAACCCAACCCAACCCAACCCAATACAATACAATACAATACAACACAATACAACACATACAATAAGTCCCCATCCCTACACCACACCACACCACCACACCACACAACAACAATCACAGACTCTCTAGCTGTGGGCAGTGACTCACCAGGCACGCCCTGGATGGTTTCGTTGCAGACCTGCACGAAGAGGGCCTGCATGCAGGTCCGCCACAGCCCCCGTGTATGAAGAGCAGGCCCAGCCTCAGCTTGTACCAGTAGGGCGACGAGAACCCCGCCACGAACAGCGTCAGGCTGAACAGCAGCAGGGCCAGACCCAACTTGTACCCCACTGCTCTTCGGGAAAACACTGCCATTGTCTGGTTGTATTGTTTGTTGTTTTTTCTGAGAATGATTTGTCTAAATGTAAAGTCTGTCAATTTCTGTTCCTTAGGGGAAATTGTGTGGTGTTTGTGTTAAAGGGTTCGAATTCTTACAATGTCCGACTTAAATGGTTTGACTTTTTACAATGTAAAGAATATCTGTCCTCTGGGAAAAATGGATACGTGTTCGTCAGAAATGGTTCGAATTCTCACAATGTTCGTCTTAAACGGTTTGGATTCTTACAATGTAAAGGATATCTGTCCTCTTGGAAAAGAATGGATATAGGCGTTATCCGAGATGATTTCGAATTCTCACAACTTCAGAATATCAACCTCTGTCCTTAGAGAAAATAGTAAGGTATTTGTCTTAAATGGCTCAAATTTCAACAATGTAGAAATACGATATCAACTTTTTCTCTGAGTGAAAATGGTGAATTGTTTTGCTTAAATTATTCGAAATTCCACAAGTAAAAATTTATTAACTTTTGTCTCCAGGAAAATTATGAGGCGCTCATCTTAAATGGTTCAGATTCTTACAACCATAGAATATCAGCTTCTGTCCTTGTGAAAATAGTGAATTTTCGTCTGTAATAGTTTGAATTCTCGTCCTCTATGTTTATGAATATAAATTGATGACGAAGGGAAAAGGTTCAAAAAGATCTTTTGGGCTTCAAAACCACCTTAAGTCTTAACTCTGGTAATTTTTTTAGATGTCTGAATATGTACCTAAGTCCTAAAAATGCGCATAAGGCATGACCATCTACTAAATAACTGAGACAGCTTATGAAAAAACTTTTTAAAACACAGTTTTTTCCTTTTAAAAGAAAAGTGGCTTGTTTAATCATCAATGGCGGTCAATTGTGCATAATATTAACACTTAGTACGTGAGTCTATGAACCCAAGCAACTATAACAACTTGTTTTCTAACCCTCTCGTTGTCTTTGCTTTGTTTCTTTTCTTCCTGTCACCTCTTTTTGTATAATTTCTGCCTTCTTGGTCCACTCTCCTGCTTTTTTTCAGAGAGATTTTAAAAGAGATACATTCTTTCCACGCGAAAGTTGGCGCTGGGCTTACTTGTGTGGGTCAAGCGCTTACCCAAGGCAAAGCTTTTTCGCTCATAAGACGACAAATGTTGTCTGCTGTTTTGACATTCACGATGAAGAAGAAGACTAAAAAAAAAAGACCCTTGCTTTGGCTGTATGTAGTGATACTTGATCGTAGGAAGAGTGGTGCTGGTACACTAAGGTCGGAAAATGCTCGTGTCATTTATTGTAGCATTCTTTAACTCCATAGTTATGATTAGCCTTCAAATACTTCGAGATATCAAAGCTCAAGATACATCTTTAAACAGACTTAATTACCAGGTGTTGTTTTAATTACCAGGTTTTTTCCTTTATATATGTGTCGTTTCAACAGCAAAATGGAGCAATGGCAGAAATGTGACATATTATATATATATATTATATATATATATATATTATATATATATATATACATATATATATATATATATATATATATATATATATATATATATATATATATATATTATATTACAAATTCACGTGTTATTGAGGAAAATGTAGTGAGGAAAGACAAGTGTGGGTACCAACTTCTCAATCAAGACAATGTTGTGTCTAACATCTCTCAATGTTGTGCCTCAAAAAGGCATGGTTCTTACACAGAAATGCCTACAATGCTGCCACTGAAAGACATTGTTCCCTAGATTTATTTTCATTTCTTTTTTTTTTAATTTTGAATCTTTGATAAGTCATTTTCAAAATGATTGAGAAGTTGGTACCTGCTCCTGTCTTTCCTCACTACGTTTTCCTCAATAACAAATTCACATGTCATGTGTTACTTGATAATAAATTTCTTAAACACTACGTATTCATTCACCGTTATTGGATCAAAAGTGTATTGATTTACCAAACAAACACACACATATATATAAAAACAGCGATCTACTTGATAAAAAGTAAGACACCACTCTTTTAATCACTGCACGGTTTACTTCACAGGTGTATTTGCACAAAGTTCAATGCTCCCAACAACAGGAAGGCAAAGGGAATCTTCTGCACATTATCACTATCTCTCTCTCTCTTGCACCTGCCTACTTATCTGGGCATCTTAGCACGTGCGCATCGTAGCAGTCAACTTGCTGTGGTAAACCGTAGCTCTGTCAGCCACGTATTATCCTGGTGACACACGTCTTGGCACCGTGCAGATAACGCGTGTTTTGATTGGAAGAAAAGCTGTTATCCTTGGCCAATCAGAACAAGCGCTTTCCAAGACGGTCGGTTAATAATTATGATGCTTACAAGACTAAATCTTGACAATATGCTTGTTTGAGAGATGTGACACAAACGCCAGAGGAAAATACTGAATTAGAATTTTACTTTTTTTCTGTGTGAATGTCTTCGTTTAGAAACAGCCCCTTTTAAGAATGCTGAAATGAATTGCTGAAATGTTTCCTAGTTTCTTGCCTAAGGACAGATAAATGATTCTGAGAGAGAGAGAGAGAGAGAGAGAGAGAGAGAGAGAGAGGAGAGAGAGAGAGAGAGAGAGAGAGAGAGAGAGAGACAGAGACAGAGAGACAGAGACAGAGACAGAGACAGAGAGACAGAGAGACAGAGACAGAGACAGGCAGACAGACAGAGGCAGACAGACAGACAGATAGACAGACAAAGACAGAGTCAGACAGGCAGATAAAGACGAGAGAGAGAGAGAGAGAGAGAGAGAGAGAGAGGAGAGAGAGAGAGAGAGAGAGGAGGAGGAGAGAGAGAGAGACAGACAGACAGACAGACAGACAGGAGAGAGAGAGAGAGAGGGGGGGGGGATTCGACGTTTTACTTATTAAATTTCGTGGCTCGTTTTGAGAGGGAGTGAAACGAAAATGTAGATATAACAAGTCAAAAAGCTACACTATCAGGGATATGTGGTAATCTACCAAACCAGTGACTATTTACACTTTATACTCAGAGTTTTAGATAAATTATAGTGGCAAACATCAAAGTGATTAGAACAGTTTCCTTTGTCAGAAGCAAAGTAAACTGATTCATTACAGGCTGCTGTATTAAAAAAGTTAAAGTCTGTCCGAGCTAAGGCTCATCAGGCGTGCTTATCCGGTTTCTATGGCGTTAAGCGACTGAGAGTCATAGACTCCCCTGGATAGGACGCCGTCTATCGCAGGTTAACCCCACAGAGTTGTACCCTTTTACACCTGGTGGGTGAGAAAATAGCCGTAAAGTGCTTTTCCAAGGCACAACGCCACAGCCGGGGCTGGGTTCGAACCCCAACCTTTAGTTACGAGTCAACGCCCTAACACTAGACTACAGCGGGCGCTGCTGTATTAGTTTGGATTTTTTTTTTTTTTTTTTTTTTTGTTTGTTTGTTCCTGGCTAAACGTGACTTCCAATGGTGAGATTTGGTATGCAACCATGTTTACCAAGACTATGTTGCCGCATTCCAACTTCGAGATCTTTACGGAATAATGATTCTTAGATCTAGTAACTCAGGACAACAGGTAAAAACAAAGCAAATTCCTTCTATTCAGCACTGTTACCAAAAATCCCCCGCAAAACATGACAGTTAATGCGTGTTCTATGACGACAAAAACAAGAAAACAGGTAGGAGCTCCCGCATTTGTGTGTTTAGATTGTGGATCATTTTCGTTGATAGGTCTAGTCTGAACCCAGTACATTGACTCTTTGTCTTTTATCACCAGCACTATCTCATCTGATTACCCGCAGGACTGGTGCTTAATCTTTTTTTAAAGAAGTCAGGAAAAGATAGGGGTGGTTACATCTTTCGGCTTGACATAAGAAGTGTATATAACTATCAGTCAGGTCTCCTCCATGGGGTACTTGACCTGTTTATACAACCGTACAACGTCGGTATTGCCACGTGGTAGAACGTGTACATGCCCTATTTCACAGGTGGAACTCTGGCTCCATCCCAGTTATTGTTTTTCTAAACATCCTACATGCACAGTCTTCACAGTTGTTTTCTTCCATTTCATGCACAAAATCACAGACATCGTCTTTTCTTCTTTTTTTTTTTTAATTATTCACGGTCATCATAGATATCATGGTTCATTCATTATCACATCCACTTTGCCACAGTCAGTTTTTTTTCCACATTTTTTTTTTTGCATCATGGCTATCCCATTTCACTACATACTGTTTTATCATATAAAACTGTCTCTGTCTTTGTCTGTCGTTTCATACCATTTTGGTGACTGTTTTTAGAGCTTCCCTTGAGTGAAGGTTATGGCTGTTGTATGTAGGCTACATATACGTAACAGTAACGCTGTAATGGTCAACAAATCTGAAGGAGAATGATTCGGTTCACTCGACTCCTCCTCCTGTTTTGTATGCAATGAGGTGTTGTTACACGGTTTCCTCTGTCCTGTACACTGCAGATCTCTTTTTTCCTGTCTTTTTTGAAATGGACACTTTCGCCAAAATGTTACATTGTGACAGGAGATGAGAGAGGTATGGACTGGTAACTAGTTTTATTTTCCAGAAGTCTCACAACAGTGGTCATCTCTTACATCCATCCACTTTCAAAGGCGTCATTTTTTGGAAAGCAGACTTCAGCATTCATACTAGCATAGCTGCAAGTTCCTCTTCAGGAATCATCGGAATTTCGAAAACACAAACAAATCTACTAGAGAGAGAGACAAGGCAAGGCAAGTAAAGGAGAGGCAAAGTCTTTTATTGGAGGATAATAGATAAGCACTCGTGTGCTTTTTTACATCCAGCCCCCGCCCTTTTCAGGGATACATCAAGTTGAAAAGATACTAAACAAAAAAAGTTTACGCAGTACCAAACAACACACAAGAATAAGGACACTATATATGATAAGGTAATAAAAATTGCACTCGTTCAGGAGACAAAAATCTGAAGTCACAATAAACAGATTTTGATTATGGAAGAAAAGAAAAGCGTTAATAGATAAAGAGCAAACAAGAGAACAAAATGAAATAATCAACTCAAAAAAACATCAATCCACCACCATCTTTCAAAAGTTAAAAAGGAACTAAGGAAGAAAGGAATGAGGGAGAAGGAAGTAGAAGAAAAGGGAGGAAGGAAGTAGAAGAAAGAGAGAGGAAGGAAGTAGAAGAAGAGAGAGGAAGGAAGTAGAAAAGAGAGAGGAAGGAAGTAGAAGAAGAGGGAGGAAGGAAGTAGAAGAAAGAGGGAGGAAGGAAGTAGAAGAAAGAGAAGTAAAACTTTATAATAAGCAATAAAGCTCCAAAATTCAACAGCTGCTGACCCCATTAAAATTTTGTGCTCAGAACAGGCTTAAAGGCTTTGCACTTAAAATCCAGATAGCAATGTTATTTGAAGAAGTTTACAGCAGCTGTTAAATGGTCAAAAAAACTTTTTTTTTTTCGTTCTCTGGTTAGAGCTCTAACTAGGTTTACTCATAGTGAGATTTTTGCGTAATTATTGGATATTTTCCCCACCATTAAGGTAGCCACATTCCCACTTTGTAGATGTGTAAACACGACGCAGTGCGCACGCGGTTTTTTAAAAAATTTATTTGTTATCTATTCTTATTGGCACGAATGGGCTACAAATCCGAAATGTAGAATGGGTTTTAACGTGTTCGAACATGACACCTCGGCTTATAATCTTATCCGAAAGAGGGGGAGTAGAGTCAGCACTGGTGTTAACTTGAATGGGCATTTGGGTGGTGGATTAAACCTGGGCTCAGTCCCTGGCAGTCAAATCGCTGGGTAACAGAGGCTATCTCATAACAATTATTTACATATGTAAAGGTTATACGTTGTCAGATTAGGGGTAGGCTACTTTCAAAAGGGAATGCCACCTTTATGCATTTATCTATGATAGAGATGACTACCATGTGTTTTGAACTTGACCTTTTATACATGATACTTAAGTTCTGCTATAAAATGTTTTATACCCTTTCCTTTCCATGAGTCAGGTTGACTTTAATTTCTGACCTTGGCAACTGAAAGAAATGATAAAAAAAAGAAAACATCAAAATATAAGAAATCACACAAAATAAAAAAAAAACATCAGCAAGAGTCATTTTCAGGAGTGTACTTGCTTCATGCTTCAGTAAGGATTCATTCCATAAGTATAAAGTTTTATTCCACTGCTTTGCCAGTCAAAAAAGAAACCAAAGGGGAGAGAGAAAGAGAGAGAGAGGGGGGGGGGGGGGCTTTTTTGGGGAGGCATACATTCAATCTTTCTGAAATAAAGTGAGGTTTGACTTCATGGGCATTATCCTTTTTGAGAAAAAAAAAAGGTATTTGACTAAAATAAAGGCAGAAATTGATATATGAAAAAAAGCAAAACTTCTTGATAGATAGAGTGGTTGATTGAAAACTAACCGATACACTCACATTCTACAAGCAAAACTTCTTGATAGATAAATGAGTGGTTGATTGAAAACTAACCCGATACACTCACATTCTGTTGCAACATTCAAGGTAAACATGAGCCATTTTAGCAGAAAAAAACTGATTCAAACTTTGCACAAAGGGGGATAGGCCCTACCCGTTGTTGAGGCTGCACTACTGTATCAGCTTGCTGATAATATTGGTATGTTCTTTAGAGTGCCAGTTTGAAAACTTTTTGTTGATTTTCACAAATTTTTCAAAGTATGAAAAAATGCGCTGTGTATTTAGTATGGGGATTGAGGACATGGAGCAATCCTAGGTAGTCACGAGAAAGTTGGAAATGATTATCAAATGCGGATTGCTTGTGTTCCTACAGCGTTGACCAGCATGCATATTGCTGCTAAGAAGCTAGCAGACATCAAAGGACTGAAGGGGTACATTGTTCACTGAAAAATAAGAAAAAATTCAAACCTACCAACTTTGTGTAAAATCACATTGTTTTTGAGTCAGAGGCTGGTTTTTCACAAAAAGTGTTTTTTTTCTTTTGTTTTGAATGATGTGAATGCCTTAGTGCGTGTCGTATGATATTAAGAGTCATATAGAAAAACAGATGGAAAAGCGCGGTTTTTTTAAACGGAGGTGTGTAGCCTGACTGGTTAGAATAACAAGAAGACACACAGAGTTCTCCCTCTTCCTCCTAACATGGCGCGCACCTAGCAGGTGAGCACGAGTTCAATGTTGGGATTGAGGCCAGATACAGGAGTATTTTGTGAATTTTAGTGGTTAGGCTATAGTCTCACTTTTTAAGTTATCAGATGGATTAATCTGCACACATGCTATCACAGGGTAATTATTTTCAATTGCCTTTTTTCATGGTAAAGAATTTGGAAAATTTGACACCGGTCATAATCACGTGGCAATGACAGTGGAAGTAAGCATTGAATTTCACTTTGTCCTGACACAAAGCATTTACAAGCTTTGGGTTTCATATTTCAGGCATTTTTTTTAAAACGTGCTCTTTAATTTTTGTTGAATTGCATTTCCTTACTTCGTATTAGAAAAGCAAAGTTACTCCGGGAGAGTTTTTTAGTCCATGTTCAGCAATGCCAAGGTAAGATTTTGCATAGAGGAACCTTTGCCAGCCAAATTCAAAGTCATATTGAAGCTAGCTGTTAATGTTGCCACATTCCTATTGTGAAAGTGCCTGAATAGAACACCAGTGCAATGCATTTTATAAATCTTGTCGTCTGTTTCTAATTCAGATCATTTGGGATAAAATCTATTACATTTATTCATAGTTCTGGGCTGCCAAACTATTGATTTGAGCTACAAAGTCATGGGAGAAAAAAACCCTAACATTTTTCCTGTAAAGCCCAACCCTTTTCAGGTGACAGATTATATACTGCATTATGCATATGTTCATGTCATTCATACCAGCAGCCCTGGCTGGGTCTTCAGTTGTGATTTGGGGGGGGGGGGGGGCGAAGAGGGGGATAATGCCTAATGCATTCAGGATGTTATGCAAATTGCTTATGAGTAAAACTATGGAAGGATGGACAGAATGTGTAAAAGTTGGTTTAAAAAAAAGAGGGTCCATTTAGCTTTTTTAAGCAGCCCAGTCCCAACAGAGCCATAATTGTTGCATTACAAAATATATACAAAATATCACACTCATTGTTCACTTGAACATGATGCAGAATGCATACATAATATCAAAGCCAGTGTGTGTGTGTGTGTGTGTGTGTGTGTGTGTGTGTGTGTGTGTGTGTGTGTGTGTGTGTGTGTTTTAACCTATTATAGGAGTAAAATGAAGTGTTAACTATGAGCCAGTGTGCATACTTTTAATGTTTACAAGTTTTTATGGTAATTCATCAGACCAAAAAAGAGAACGCTTATTACTAAAGATGCAATGATAATTACCTGCAAAAACATGTCCATCCTTTTACATGAAAAACTAGTCCACACAAACACACACACACACACACACACACACACACACACACACACACACACACACACACACACACACACACACACCTCTCTCTCTCTCTCTCTCTCTCTCTCTCTCTCCCTCCCCCCTCTCTCTCTCTCTCTCTCTCTGCTTTAACAGTGCCATGTTAGTAAACACACGTTTGTCTGTTAACAGACACTGGCTGGCTGTGATGAACTTGTCACCAGGACACTGGGATGAAGGTGTCCGCACTACAGCCTGGCAGAGTTCACGACATCTTCACTGTATGTATTTCTTTCTTAGGATCTCTGTTGAGGTATGGAGAAAGGATGATAAGACAAAAATACTGTAGCAACGACTTTAAGGGCTTCTTGACTTGGTGTCTGGGACAAAAAGGTATGCTGGTCTTGGGACTGTTGAATTGTGGTACTTTTAATCCAATGCTTGTGGAGTTGATGCACGAGATTGCAAATTTTCAGGTTTTCAAGGCTGAGCTACAGCAGAACAACATACTGTTTATATTTCTGAGTTGAGTTTACACAAACTTAAGTAAATTAAGACAAAATGAATGGAGTGCAATGCAAAACAAACAAAATGAAATATAAAACGGAATAAATCAAAAACTGTAAACCAAACCAGTAAAAAAAAAAAGTAAACCAAACAATGAATTAAAAGGGGAAAACAGAACTGAAAATTAAAACCTAAACAAATGGAGCACTCATACAAGACTCCAAACAAAAGCCACTTCAAAGCAGGAACAAGCAAAACAAACAAAAAAGATAAAAACTAAAATGGAAAATTGAATACGGAGGAGGGAGAAGGAAATAAGCACTGCAAGGACTCCCTGGCTGGTGACTGTGTTCTAGCCTGCATGTAAATAAAGCTCCAGGCTGGTTTCAGGTTTTGAGCACAGTGGGACTAGCCTGGATACAGTTGTTGTAAGGTAAGTTTGGAATGAGTGATGTGAGATTAGACGGACTGGTGCTCGGCAGATGATGAAACTATAAACCTGTGAAATGAACTATAAAAAAAAAAGATAAAAAACCCCTTTAAAATAAAATGGAAAAATAAAGAAAACTACACATTCCAAAGAGCGAACCAATCATAATAAACTGAAATAAACTGAATGAAATAACCTAAAAAAAACAAATAAAAAATCCTTAAACAATAAAGGAAAAATCAACTTTAGGAATTGCTAAGTAATATAAAAAAGAAAAACTAAAGGAAAAATCCTTCACCCCCTCCCCGCTGAAAATTCAAATCAGCCAAACCAAGTGCAAAATCCAAAGAATAAATAAACAAAAACAAACTGGGAAAAAGTTCTTGCATGAGATTGAAGAATATCACTTTCATTGTCATCATAATCATCAACATCGCAATCAGTCTTTTGATCAAGAGGGTCATCATCATCATAGTTCCTTGGCCAAGATGGTCATCATCATCATCATCATCATCATCATCATCATCATCATCATCATCATCATCATCAGTCTGTTGACCAAGATGGTCATCATCATCATTATAGTCCTTGACCAAGACGGTTTTCAGAGGGACTCGAGCAATACAGCAGGCAACAGTTGTATTGTTTCCCAGGCTGGTCCGTATCCAGCCATTCACAGCAGTACTGACATTTCTGGTTTGAAAGCAGGACCAGCAGCTTATTATGTGCTTTTTTCTGAATGATGATCTTTTACCAGGAGTTAGATGAGGTCCGGAGAGTTTCAGACAGGCCCAGCACCATTAGAAGCCTTCTTCATCACTTCAGACATAAGGTACAGATTAATCCATTTTTTAGAAATCTTTCTGTCTTGTCTGATCTTTGTGCATATCTGGAAATTATTCATTTAGATATTGTAGTTTTAAAATATTTTGCCCCCCTTTCTCTGGTTTTTCTGTCATTGCAGGATTGTTTGCCTTCTTGTCTGTCTGTTATCTGCCATTTCTGTCTGTCTTTTGTCTATAAATTCTGTATTTTGTCTGCTATTTCTGTCTTTTTGACTAGCATTTGTCTTTTACTTTCATTTTCTGTCTTTTGCCAGAGTTGGAATCCAGTGCTGAGGACAGTGGGTTGCAGTAATGTCATCACAACTTGCAGAGCCTCATCACAGGTATATTTCTAAATGAGTAAGTAAGCTTTTATGGTCACATTTTTGTCTTTGTTTGTTGACTCGCAGGTCAGTTTTAGTGGACATCCTTATTTAATTATGTGCGCCTAAAATTGCCATTTGCGTTTTTTTTGGTATTATTACTGATTTGTGTTGCTAATAATTTGTGTTAGGCTGTTGTGATATTTGTGGAGGATATCTCTTCAGCCCGGCCCCAAATAGTTTTATGGCCACTAGTTCATTGTAATGTAAAGGGCTCTTACAACAGTTTTCACTATGTCCTTCAATGTGACTACAGAAAAACCAGCAAATAAAATGTTCAGGTAACAACATATTTTTAGTTTGCATTTTTAATTGTTCTCATGTGCATTGGAAAGCTGGTTGGTTCGGGGGGGGGGAGCTTGCAATGGAGGGGTTGAAGATTGATTGTGACATTGTTTTGTGGTAGCCCTTGTGGATTTGATCTTTAAAAAATTGTCAAGTCGTTTTAAAAATTATCTGAGCAAAAAATGCAAAGGTGATTTTTTGCAAGGGCTGTAAAGAATAAAAGATCTGTAAGTACATTAATTCATTTTGTTTCAAAATAAAATGATCAGATGTATGAAATATGTAAGCAAACGACATAAAGAAATTTTCAGTGTGGCTTGTCATTTCTTTCTTTCAGGAATTGTGGGGGTGAACTGGATTAAGTGGCAAGGAATCAGCATCATGGTGGAACGACAGCCATCATGTACATCTTTGTGGAGGAGTTGAATGATCCCACTATGTAGAGGTAATATATGAGATGATAAAGAAATCAGGGTTATATAGATATGAAAAATCCGGGTTATATAAATATGAAATCATCTTAAAAGAATAACTGTGAATTTATAAAGTTTCAAAGTAGTGAAAGTGACTCATTTAGGTATTTGTCCCAATGACTCAAAACACAAAACAGTGGTGGTTTTGAAGTGTCAATATTGGATTTTATAAAATCATAACATTGAATAATTTTGAAATTTCAATCAATGAAACAACAAATGAGATTAAATTGACCCATTTAGGTATTTGACCTAACGAACCCAAATGGGGTTATCTTTTTTCAAAGTATTGAATCTTATTTTCCGTTTTTGCAGTTAAGGTCCAGCTTTCACATCCGTACAACAGGATGGATAAGACGAGTGCTTGAAATAATTTAAGTTTTCTGGAGACTGGTGTTCCTGCTTTTCTGAATCCTGGCCAGTTCTGCCATGGCCGAGGTTGCAATGGTTTGTCTGATGTTTAGTTCAACCAGAGAGGGGCCATCTTTGGTCAGAGTGGAGCCAAGATAATTGAATGAGTCTTACTTCAAGTTGTTGGACCACCCCTGATAATGCTCAACAAATCTTCATTGGTACTGTGTACCTTGCTCTTCTGTGCACTCACCTCCTTACCAAAAGCGTTAGCTCATTCTTTCTTGCATATAATACCAAAAGCGTTAGCTCATTCTTTCTTGCATAATATATATAATACCATAAGCGTTAGCTCAATTTTTCTGGCATATAATACCATAAGTGTTAGCTCATTCGTCTCGCTTGCATGTAATACCACACGTGCTAAGTCATTCTCATTGCTTGCATATAATACCATAAACGTTAGCTCATTTTTTCTTGCATATAATACCATAAGTGTTAGCTCATTTTTTCTTGCATATAATACCATAAGTGTTAGCTCATTTTTTCTTGCATATAATACCATAAGTGTTAGCTCATTCTTTCTTGCATATAATACCATAAGTGTTAGCTCATTTTTTCTGGCATATAATACCGTAAGTGTTAGCTCATTCTTTGTTGCATATAATACCATAAGTGTTAGCTCATTCATGTGGCTTGCGTGTAATACCACACGTGCTAAGTCATTCTTATGGCTTGCATATACCATAAGTCCTAGCTCATTCTTCTAGCTTGCATAGAAGTTCTTGGGATTCCTTATTAATGGTTCTATGGAGGTCAATATCATCAGCAAATTGCAGATTGCAAATAGGTGTGTCAACAGACAGTTCAGAAAATTTTATCCTCTAAGCCTTATCTAATACTATTAGGTTACTAGAAATACAACAAAAAGGGGGAGGGCTTATGGAAGTAGCATTTTTTCATATATATTCTGCACTTGGCCATTTTTATTGTTATCATGAGTTAAATATTTCTCAAAAGTGAGCAAAACTAGCTTTTAAAAATGACGTGGGAAGAAAACCACTCTGCTGATAGCAAAACTGAAATTTGTCTCAAAAAATCCAAACAGCAGAATAAGCTGGTATGATTGGTAAATTATAGTTTAAATAATGCTCCATACCACTGTGCCTACGGTTACGTACCATTGTGTTTACCTGCTGTTGTGTCTACATACATTTAGAACTGACCGACCAACAGCCCCAACCCCAATGCATGCTAACTGTTATTGCTAACACTAACACTAACCTTGTTTCTTAATCCTGGCCCCTCATGTGGACACAAAGACAGGTAGATACATTGGTACAAGCTGACAACAGTGGTCAAATATTTTTCCTGGGGTTTGAGGGAGGAGGGGGCAGTTTTGTCAGAAAAAAATGCTAGGAATGGGAGACTGCATGTTCTAGTCTGCCGGAATAGGGAAAGGAAGGGGGGTGGGGGAGAAGGGGGTGATGGGTCATGGACATTTTATTACTTAAATACGCTGTCAGGGTTCTTTGTGTCCATCAATTTCACTTGTAGAACCCCATCTCTGCTGAATTTATCATATTTTCATCATCTTTTTTTCATAGACCAGGCTTTACATCTCTATACGTGAAGCAGCATAAAATGTTTACCTTCAAGCTTTGCTGGTATACCTCTGTCTATCCATGTGTTCAAATGGACCATTTTTTGCTTGGCCATGCCTATTCTTGAGCTGATGTCCTTGCTGCAAGATCCTGAGTTAGCTTTGACAGAGATCACATCCGTAAAGTTATGCAGGTTTTCCAGGTCTGGTTTTATTTTATTCCTATGCTCTGCTGTAGCTGGTTAGCTGATCTTTCTATTTGCTCGACTTTGGTATTTTTGGCATTCAGTTTCAGTCCTGCCTTGTTTCCTGCAGCATCTACTTGAATTAGAATTCTTTTCTTAGTTGTGTCATCTCTGGATAAAAGGGAGGTGTCATCAGTGTATTTTATGTTGGTGAAATTCCACTCTCCTATTTTAAATCCCATACATTCTGTGTCTGCATCTCTCATCGTATGCTCTGAGTGTATGTTGAAAAGATGTGGAGAGAAAATAAAACCTTGCTGAACTCCCTTTCATGAGGTAGATCCAGTGTCTCGAGAAGGCTGCTGGTGTTGGTAAAGAGATGCCTAGAGTGAGATCCGATGTCTTCAGAAGCCCATAGCTGCTGATATTGGTAGAGAGATACTAAGAGTGAGACCCAATGTCTGGAAAAGCCCATTGTTACTGGTGTTGGTAGAGAGATACTAAGAGTGAGACCCAATGTCTGGAGAAGCCCATTGCTGCTGGTGTTGGTAGAGAGATACTAAGAGTGAGACCCAATGTCTGGAAAAGCCCATTGCTGCTGGTGTTGGTAGAGAGATGCCTCGAGTGAGATCCGATGTCTTCAGAAGCCCATTGTTTCTGGTGTTGGTAGAGATACTAAGAGTGATATCCAATGTCTGGAGAAGCCCATAACTGACAGGCCTGTGAACAAGGGATTTTGTATGAAACTGTCCAATGCCTTGCTGTAGTCTGTAACAATTGTAGGCTTTCTGTTCAGCGTTCCTGATTTTTTTCCTATAAGTATCTATAATACAATCAACGTATCTGTTGTTCTGCTGTTTGTTCTTTAACCTGCCTGGTAGTCTGAGAACTCTTCTTCCACTTTGGGTTTAATTCTGTTTGATGAGGATCAGAGTTTTGCCAGTATGGCTAAGGGACAGTGTAGGAATAGAGAAAGAGGGAGGGAGGGAGGGAGGGAGGGAGGGGGAGAGAGAGAGAGAGAGAGAGAGAGAGAGAGAGAGAGAGAGAAGAGAGAGAGAGAGAGAGAGAGAGAGAGAGCGCACAAATAAGGGCAAAGGAATGATCTATACAACAAGTAGATCCATGCAGTGGTATATCTTTATGGCATATTGTCAACAATACATGCTGCTGTAAAACAAGCATAAAAGTAGCATACTTGCTTGAGTGTGCGTGTGCGTGATTAAGTGGAAAACACACCAAATGTTAGGTGCTGTTCACATTTCTGTTCTCCTAGAGAGTTTTTGTATGTGAAACTTAGACACTGGGATGGGCACAGGATGTCCATTCTGTGGTGGTACTTTGATTTTTTTATGTTAACATGTTTATCCTTTTTTTACGTTTTTGTGTAATCTGGGGATGATAAATTATCTCGTTTTAAGTGTGATCGATGTGGGTTTTCCCACGACGCAGTGGCCGTCCTGGGTTGACCCTTATGGTCGACCGAGGCGTCGATACAAGCAAGGACAGTTGAGTTGGTTTTATACCTCGTTTTAAACTGTACATAGTCGCACACTTTTAATAATAGTTTTAAAAATGTGACGAGGTGATAGCCCTGATATGGCCTATGTGGTCGGCGGGGCTATAAGCAACATCATTGGATTGGATTGGGGATGATAAATGAAGCAGAATGGCTCGTGTCCTCAGCACACCTTGGTTTATTTGCCTTAAGGAATGAAATGATATGGGTATTATGTCATTTGATGTTATTTTTTTTCATATGGACAGTGCTAAATATTTGAAAGTATTAGGAGGTGTTGGTTTTGAACCAGAAGTTGAAAGTTACTGGAGCCACTGAAAATGAATGAGGTGACAGCCCTGATATGGCTTTCGTGGTCAGTAGGGCTAAAACCGATATTGTATGGTATTGTGTGTGCTTTTTGTGAAGGGAGACGGGTTTTTTTTTCTTTTCTTAAAAAATGTGATAAACAGATTGTGACCCCGTACCATTTAATGGCCTTTGATATGGGTAGCAATGCCATGAGCTTTTCTTGGCAGGAAACCTGTCTACTGATATTCCACTAGTTGGAAGATCATTTTACATCAATTCGTGTATCTGATGAAAAATTTGTAGAACAGTTGTGCCATAGCATTTACTTTTTGTGTTTTTTATAATGAGATAAATTGGGCTTTAACACTGTTCCTACGTTAAGGGAGAGAACTCCCATCCCTTGTTGAAACATCTCTATCATTATTATCATAATCCCTATCATCAATGCAGTTGTGGCTCCATTTCTGTGGTCACACACCCCTATCCACATCATCAGTGCAAAGTCTGGCCCGTCCCTTTGACACACCTTCATCATCATCATCATCATCATCATCATCATCATCATCATCATCATCATCATCATCATCTTTATCACCATCAGTGCAAGAGTGGTCCATTTCCCTTGGTAGCACACCTGTATCATCGCCATCATCATCATCATCAAACAGCCTTATCATCGCCATCATCATCATCATCAAACAGCCTTCATCATCATCATCATCATCATCATCAGTGCAACCACCACCATCATCATCATCATCATGAATGCTTGTGTGGCCCACTTCACTTGGTCACACACCCCTGTCATCATCCTCATCCTCATCAATACTTGTTTGATCCACTTCTCTTAGTCACATACCCTATACTCATTATCATCATCATCATCATCATCATCATCATCATCTCATCCATCATCCATCACCAATGCAACCACCACCACCACCCCCACTACCATCACCACCACCACCCTCCTCCTCCTCCTCACCATCATCAATGCATGTGCATCCGACTTCACTTGGCCACACACCCCTGTCATCATCCTCATCCTCATCAATGCTAGTGTGGCCCACTTCTCTTGGTCACATACCATCTATCATCATCATCATCTCATCATCATCATCATCATCATCATCATCAATGCAAGCATTCCCACACCACCACCCATCATCATCATCATTTTCATCATCAGTGCAACCATTCCCACCACCAACACCACCATCATCATCTTGATCATCATCATCATCATCATCATCATCATATCATCATCAATTTAAGCATGGCCTACTTCCCTTACTTACTAGCCTCCTGCCCGCCACCCCCATATCATCATTATAGATAGATGTGGGGCCCACTTGGTCACACACTCCTGTCCTCTTCCTCATCCTCATCAATGCATGTGTGGCCCACATCCTTTGGCCACACACCCCTGTCATCATCGTTATCACTATCAATGCAAGTGTGGCCCGCTTTTATTGGTCACACATCAATATCGTCATCATCATCATCATCATCATCATCATCATCCTCATCATCATCACCAGTGCAAATATCCCCATCATCATAATCATCATCAGTGCACTATGGCTTATTTCCCATTCCCACCCCCTCAAGTAATATCATTATTCATCAGTGCAAGTTTGGTTCACTTCACTTGGTCGCACACACCTGCCATCATTATTATCAATGTAATAATTTCCATCATCATCATCATCATCATCATCATCATCATCATCATCATCACCACCATTGCAAGTGTGGTCAACTTCCCTTGCTTACCAGCCCCCTGCCCCATCCCCAACCCCAGTAATATCGTCATCAATAGATGTGTGGCCCATTTCACTTGGTCGCATTCCCCTATCATATTCATCATCCATGCAAACATCCCCTCATCATCATCATCATCATCATCTGTCATCCCCGCCCTGCCCCCCTCCCCCCCAAACAGTAATATTATCATCATCAGTGCAAGTGTGGCTCACTTCACTTGGTCACACACCCGTCATCATCATGATCACATCCTCATCAATGCAAGTGTGGCACTTCACTGATACACACCCTGTCATCATCATGATCACCATCCTCATCAATGCAAGTGTGGCTCACTTCACTTGATCACACACCCCTGTCATCATCATGATCACCATCCTCATCAATGCAAGTGTGGCTCACTTCACTTGATCACACACCCCTGTCATCATCATGATCACCATCCTCATCAATGCAAGTGTGGCCACTTCACTATGATCACACACCCTGTCATCATCATGATCACATCCTCATCAATGCAATTGGCTCACTTCATTGATACACACCTGTATCATCATGATCACCATCTCATCAATCAATGCACTTTCACTTGCAACATCCCCTTCATCATCATGATCACCATCCTCATCAATCAAGTGTGCTCACTTCACTTGATCACACACCCGATATCATCATATCATCTCATAATGCAAGTGTGCCCACTTCTATAGGTCACACCCGTCATCATCATGCCATATAAATGAACACTCCATCATTCATTGCAAACATCCCTATCATTATCACCATCATCATCATCTATCATCTATCATCATGATCATGCATTATCATGCAAACACCCCTATCATCATCATCATCATCATCAATGTAATATCATATCATCATATCATCATGCATCATCATCATCATCATCATCAATGCAAACATCCCTATCATCATCACCACCACCATCATCATCAATACCTGTGTGGCCCATTTCCCTTGATCACTCCCCCCCCACCCTCTAGTAAGTTTCATCATCATCATACATCATCATCATAAAGGCAAGTGTGGCTCGCTTTACTTGGTCACCCCTCCCAGTTATATAATCGCCATCAATGCAAGTGTGGCCTATTTCATTTGGTCGCACACCCCTGTCACCATTCTCATCATTGCAAGTGTGACCCATATCCTTTTGTTAGACACCCTTATCATCATCATCATCATCATCATCATCATCATCATCATAACCATCATCATCATAACCATCACCAATGCTAGTGTGGCCCAATTCTATTGGTCACACATCCCTATCATGTTATTCATCATCATCATCATCATTATCATCATCATCATCATCATCATCATCATCATCAGTGCAAATATCCCCATTATCATCAACAATGCATGTATGGCCCATTTCCCTTCGACTCCCCCCTCATACTACACAGTAATATCATCAATGCAAGTGTGGCTCACTTCGCTTGGCACACACATACCTGTCATCCTCATCACCATCCTCATCAGTGCAAGTGTGGCCCATTTCTAATGGTCTACATATACACACCCCATGTCATCATCACACAACCCCCATTTCTTAACATATCATTCATCATTCATGCATATTTTGTGTGTGCCCACTTCCTTTGCCCACTGCCCCCCCCCCCCCAATCCCTGAATATCATGATCATCAATGGATGTGTGGCCCACTTCACTTGGTCACACAATCCTGTCATCACCATCATCATCACTATCAATGCAATTGTGGCCCACTTTATTGGTCACACACCCCCTATCATCATCATTGTCATCGTCATCAGCATCATATCATCATCATTATATATGTAAACATCCCCATTATTATCATTGTCGTCGTCGTCATCATCATCATCGTCATCGTCATCATCATCAATCCATGTATGGCCCATTTCATCATCATCATCATCATCATCATCATCACATATCAATCCATGTATGGCCCATTTCCTTTTGTCACCCGCCCCCTCCCTGTAAAATCATCATAATCGATGTAAGTGTGACTCATTTCACATAGTCACACCCCCCTGTCATCTCATCCTCATCGGTGCTAGTGAGACCTACATCTCTTAGTCATACACCCTTGTCATCATCTTTAACATCATGGCCCACTTCACTTAAGCACCAACACCCCCCTCCACTCCCCAGGAACATATTGGTCATCATGACTTCGTGTGTGGCCCACTTCACTTCGTTACACACCCCTGTCATCATCATCATCATCAATGCTAGTGTGGCCCACTTCACTTCGTTACACACCCCTGTCATCGTCATCCTCATCATCAATGCTAGTGTGGCCCACTTTCACTTAGTTACACACCCCTCTGTCATCATCATCATCATCATCATCATCATCAGTCCCATCCATCTCATCAACATCATTATCATTACCATCATCATCAATGCTAGTGTGGCCCACTTCACTTGTTACACACCCCTGTCATCACATCACATCATCACATCATTATCATTCATATGACCCACTCATTCACATCATCATCATACTAGTGTGTGGCCCACTTCACTTCGTTACACACCCCTGTCATCATCATCATCATCATCATCATCATCATCATCATCATCAATGCTAGTGTGGCCCACTTCACTTGTTACACACCGCCCTGTCATCATCATCATCATCATCATCATCATCATCATCAATGCTAGTGTGGCCCACTTCACTTGTTACACACCCCTGTCATCATCATCATCATCATCATCATCATCATCATCATCATCTCATCATCAATGCTAGTGTGGCCCACTTCACTTCGTTACACACCCCTGTCATCATCACCTCACACATCATCATCATACATCATCATCGATGCTAGTGTGGCCCACCACTTAGTTACACATCCATGTCATCATCATCATCATCATCATCATCATCATCATCATCATCAATGCTAGTGTGGCCCACCACTTAGTTACACATCCCTGTCGTCATCATCATCATCATCAATGCTAATGTGGCCCACTTAGTTACCAACTCACCCCTATCATCATCATCATCATCTCATCATCAATGCTAGTGTGGCCCACCACTTAGTTACACATCCCTGTCACACCCACATCATCATCATCATCATCATCGATGCTAGTGTGGCCCACCACTTAGTTACACACCCCTGTCATCATCATCATCATCATCATCATCATATCATAATCATAAACAATGCTATAGTGACCAACTTTACTTGGTCACACACCCCTGTCATCGTCAACATCATCAATGCTAGTGCAACCTACATCTCTTAGTTTTAAACCCTTATCATCATTATCACCACCACTGTCATTGCAACCACCACCACCACCATCATCTTTTCATAATTATCATCATCATCAATGCATGTATGGCCCACTTCACTTGTTCATACACCCCTGTCATCATCATCCATCATCATCATCATCATCATCATCAAATGCTAGTATGGCCCACTTCTCTTGGTCACATACGTTACCTCTATCATCATCATTGTAGTCATCGTCATCAATGCTAGTGTGGCCCACTTCACTTGGTCACATTCCTCTATCACCATTACCATCATCATCATCATCATCATCATCATCATCATCATCATCATCAATGCAACCACTCCCACCACCACCACCACCACCATCATCCATCATCATCATCTCATCATCATCATCATCATCATCTACAATGTAAGTGTGGCACACTTCCCCTGCTCACCCCCCCCCCCCCCCCACCATATTCTATTATCATTATAAATGGATGTGTGGCCTACTTCACTTGGTTACATACCCCTGGCCCTGTAATCATCATCATCATCATCATCACATCACCATCAATGCAAACATTCCCATCACCATCATCAATCCATGTATGGCCCATTTCCCTTTGTCCCCCTCCCCCCTACCAGAACTATCATCATCATCGATGCAAGTGTAACCTACTTTACTTGGTCAGCACCCGTCATCATCATCTCCATCCTCATCAAAATAAGTGTGGCCCACTGCCCTTGGTTACAAACCCCTGTCATCATCACCATCACAAATCCCATCATTATTACCTCCATTGTCATCATCATCCTCATCAATGCTAGTGTGGCCCACTCTTGGTCACACACCCCTGTCATTATCATTATCATCATCAGTGCAACCACCTCCATCATCATCTCATCATCATCATCATCATCATCATCAATGCATGTGTGACCCACTTCACTTGGTCACACTCCCCTGTCATCCTCATCCTCATCAATGCAAGTGTTGCCCACCTCTATTGGTCACACACTTCTTTAATCATCATCACCATCATCATCACCATCATCATCAATGCAATCATCCCTATTATCATTAATGCATTATGGCCCATTTCCCTTGGTCACCCCCCACCCCCTACCCCAGTAGTATTATAACCAATGCAAGTGTGGCTCACTTCACTTGGTCACACCCTTATCATCATCATCATCATCATCATCATCATCATCATCATCATCAATGCCAGTGTGGCCCATTCCAATGGTCACACACCCCTGTCAGCAGCATCACCACAAATGGCACCACCCCCATTATAATTATATGGCCCACTTCATCATCATCATCATTCATCATCAATGCAACCACTCCCACCACCACATTACCATCATCATCATCATCAATGCAAGTGCAGCACACTTCCCTTGCTCCCCCCCCAGCCCCCATAATATCATCATCATCAATGGATGTATGACCTACTTCACTTGGTCACATACCCCTGTCATGCTCATCATTGCAAGTGTCGCTCACTTATATTGGTCGCACATCCCTTTCATCATCACCATCATCATCATGCAAACATCCCCATCATCATTCATCATCATCTGTCTTTGTATGGTCCACTTCCCTTTGTTTGCCCCCCCCCCCACCCCCACCTGCCATATTATTATCATAATCAACGCAAGTATGGCTCACTTCAGTGGGTCACACCCATCGTCATTATCACCATCCTCAACAAAGCAAATGTTGCCCATTTCTCTTGGTCACACACCCTGTCATCATCATAACCATCACAAATGGAACCACCTCCATCATCATTATCTTCAAAGCATGTATGGCCAATTTCCCCTGATCATCACCCCTCTCATCCTTCCCCTACCTTGCTCAGTAACATCTTGATCATCATGAATCCATGTGTGACCCACTTCCCTTGGTCACCCTTCCCTTCCCCTAAGTAATATTATCAATGCAAGTAGGGCTCACTTCACTTGGTCACACACCTATGTCATCATCACCACCATCATCAATGCAAATCTAACCAGCTTCTTTTGGTTGCACATCCCAAGTTATCATCATCATCATCATCATCATCATTACCAATGCATGTGTGGCCCACTTGTATTGGTTGCACATCCCTATCATCATCATCATCATCATCATCATCATCATCATTCATCATCAATGCAAATATCCCTTTCATCATCACCATCATCATCATCATCAATGCATGCGTGGCCTACTTCCCTTCGTCACCCCCCTCCCTAATAATGTGATAATCATCATCAATGTAGTTGTGGCTCATTTCACTTGGCTTGACATCCTATCATCACCATCATTGCAAATGTGGACTTTCTGCCTTGGTCATACAACCCAATCATCATCATCCTCATCATCGATACAACCACCCCTATCACCATCATTGCAAGTGTGCCCCACTTTCCCTGATTAAAATCAATAAAAGCCAATACTAAATAATTCAAATAGTCAGACTGATGGATCTTATCTAACTTAGGCTTAAGTTGTGTGTGTATTTGTGCGTGTATGTGTTGTCTATTTGATCATTTATGCTTTTATATCGGGGATAATGGAATAAACACTTTGTGCTTTTTTATTTTTACATGTAATCCTAATGTGTATGCTGTTTTGTAAATTCTGTCATCCGTTCCCATCAGCACAGAAATGCCTACTCTTCCAAAAAAGCGGTACAGGTTTTTAACAAGTGAGCAAGATATTCTGTGTGCGTTCGCACACTGGTCTCAGTCTCTTGTTCTTGATGTTGCTGTTGTTGCTCATCTTCTTATGATGGAGGCTCGATTTATACCCTCATCAATAAATTAATGCAAACATGCATTTATGCACGAGAAGAAGAGTGTTTGTGTGTTCGGCGAGCATGTGAGTGTACATGAGAGTATGCCTAGCCGTCTTCCTGCCTCTGCAATCGTGTATTTTGTATTTTATTGTGACGTGTTGTTCTTCATTCTTCTTATTGCTGCTATGTTGTTGTTGTTGTTGTTCTTCTTCTTCTTCTTCTTCTTCTTCTTCTTCTTCTTTTCTTCTTCTTCTTCTTCGTCAAACGCCAAAGACAGCAACTCTTGTTGTCTATCATGTGCGTGAAAATGCGCTGCACTGCCATTAAGCGCCCGACAAAATTGTGACAAAAGTGCTTTAATGTGCTTTGTCACAACTCTTCTGCACCCAAAACTTGCAATGAAAAAACTAGTTAGGATAGAAAAGAAATTGTAATGGCAGTAGATAAGTTGCTTTGTAAAAATTAAATGACCAATAAAGAACCATTTGAATCCTGTGCTATTACTCCTTTCAAAGTTGGGGATTTTTTTGTCAGAAACTTCAGAAAAGCGTATGAGGAGCTTCTAATGTGCTGAAATAGTGCATTACATTGAACTTGCACAGATTATCAAAAATACGGTTTCTCTTGGGGGGAGGTAACGCAGTGTACCTTAATTTGTGACATAGTGTGTCGAATGGGGGGGGGGGGAGGTCTGAAATGCATCGATGGGGGGGGGGGGGGTCTGAATCCCTCCAGGTATCGTAAAAAAACTGAGACATAGCGTGGCAGAACACGAGTCTCTGTTCCGCGAGCTCTTAGAAAACAACGAGCAAGTCACGAGTGACTGTGCCAGTGGAGGAAATGTTTAAGTTAAGGCACATCTGTGGACAGCCTAAAACGTTTGCTTATTTCGGTTTTGACGTTGTGCTGTACTTTATAAACTGTATAGTGAACAATATTGAATGAACGATTTTGGCTACACTGTCATTTGAAATGACAGTATACTGAAGTGATGCTACTGCATGCAGAATATTTCTTTTAAATCCACAACTTTATACATGCCATGAAAAAAGAAATAGTAGTCTCATGCCTGACTGCATAACAATACATTGGCGAAGACTTTGGCGACAAACTAAGAGTATTTCATGTTTCTGCAGCTTGCAATATAGTTACTTTATCGAATTTTTAACGTGCATATTTATCCTCTGCAAGCATATGTACGCTTAGGGAAGATTGACACTGACAGTCTGCATGAAACGTGACCTGGAAGACAGAGAAAAATCAAGTTCCTATTTTCGCTAGGCACAGCTGCTACAACTGAACAAAAAATAAAAAATAAAAAAATAAACACACACACATACAGGCACGCACGCACGCACGCACGCACGTACTCAAACCGGGGGGCGGATAGCCTAGTGGTCAGAACATTGCGCTGGCAATTTGAAGACCCGGGTTCGAGTCCGGTCGAGGAAATTTTCTTCCTGGAGTTAACATCAGTGCTGACTCCCACTCTCCCCAAAAGTCCTTCGGATGAGACTTTAAACCGAGGCCCCGTGTGCGAACGCACGCAGAACATCTTGCGCACACGTTAAATCCTGTTCCGCTTTTCGTAAGAGTAGGCCATCGTGTGCCGGTGGGAACAGATGACATGATTTACAAAACTGCATACACACGGGGACCGGATGAAAAAAAGCATATGATTGCTTATTCTGTTATCCTCGATATAAAAGAATAAATAAATAAATAAAAAACACACGCGCGCGCACACACACACACACACGCACGCACGCACACATACACTTACACACACACCACACACACACACACACACACACACACACACACACACACACACACACACACAATTTCGGGGACGGATAGCCTAGTGGTCAGAACATTGCGCTGGCAATTTGACGACCCGGGTTCGATTCCGGTCGAGGAGATTTTTTTCCCGGAGTTAACATCAGTGCTGACTCCACTCTCCCCAAAAGTCCTTTGGATGAGACTTTAAACCGAGGCCCCGTGTGCGAACGCAAGCAGAACTTGCGCACACGTTAAATCCTGTTCCGCTTTTCTTAAGAGTAGGCCATCGTGTGCCGGTGGGAATACATGACATTTACAAAACTGCATACACACGGGGACTGATGTAAAAAAGCACAGGGGTGCTTATTCCATTATCCTCGATATAAAGAATAATCAAATAAAATCACACACACACACACACACACACCACACACACACACACACACACACACACACACACAAATTAAAGTCAAAACAAAGTGAATGTCATCAATTTCTGAAACAAGTTTATGTAAAAAACAGTTTCCGCCACCTTTGAATACGAAAATTCAAGCAACAACAACAATGATTATAACATCTGACCTTTCGTATCGCAGATATTTTAAGGTCACAACTTGCAAAAGATACTTTTGCACAAGACACAACACAATACACATTTTTAGATATGATCTGATAAAAAAAATATGTCTGTAATTCACTTCCTTTATCTCTCAGCACTTCGCACATCATTTCAACTCCCCCCCACCCCCACCCCCACCCCCTTGTCCTACACTACCTACCTACCAACATTAATTCACGTATGACTATTGTTTGTGTTTCATGAAAGGAGTTTTCTCTTTTTATTTCATGGATGCATATGAATCGAATAAAAATTGATCATGATGAAAGCCCTAGTACAGGTAGGATTGTTATCAAAAGCATGAACATGAGAAACGTGGCTTCTTCACAGTTTTAATGTTTAACCTTCTTAGATCACCCTTATTTATTTAATACTTGCGCATGCAGTAGTTTTACTCTTGTCACTGTCGTATTTAAAATCTGTGTAGTGTGTATACTATTTAAAAGTTTTCTTAAAAAAATAAAAAGACGAAAGACCCGATTCCTGGATCGTTGTCTATCCCCTTTTTAGTTAAGAGCTCTAGCGCTATAAATAGCTAGGTTACGTGTTGATAATATTATATGTACAGCTGCAGTGCAGGTCTGACTGTGAATGCCGACATGCTTCACCAAAAAGGGCTGCTTATGACTACCAAGACAAAAAGCAGTACAGTTTGTAATCTTAGATGAACATTCCTCCAACCCAAAAAATATTTTCACTGGTTCAATCCCAATAAGTGAGCGTGATTGCTCTGATGTCATGCCACATAAAGTTAAGGATAATAAAAAAAAAATTGCTCACTTTTTCGTAATTACCCTACGAGTACGAAATGAATACAAACACTTTATTCTCAAAAAACAAAAGCCCTTAAAGGCAAATAGCCAGAATTAGACTAGTATTCACCAATAACATCGACTGTAATCTTCCTGACCTCCCACCAAGCTATGCTGTTTCTCAGTTTTAAAGCACCACCAACATTGCGCTGGCATTTGACGACCCGGTTCGATTCGAGTCGATTTTTTCCTGGAGTTAACATCAGTGCTGACTCCGTCTCCCCAAAAGTCCTTCGGATAAGACTTTAAACCGAGGCCCGTGTGCGAAGGCACGCAGAACATCTTGCACACACGTTAAATCCTGTTCGCTTTTCGTAAGAGTAGGCCATCGTGTGCCGGTGGGACAGATGACATTTACAAAACTGCATACACACGGGGACTGGATGTAAAAAAAAAGGACAAGAGTGCTTATCCTATTATCCTCGATATAAAAGATTAAAACAAATAAGTAAAACAAAAATAAAATGACCCAAGTCTGCAAATATTTTGGGAAGCTGGGCGCCACCTCTTCAGTCTTAAATCCCCCTCCTACGAAGTTTATCCTCAGTTGTTTGGCATTGTACTCCAGTTTATGAATCTAGGGCCTGATCTGAACGCTCAGAAAGCAGTTTTACCTCTAGCATGTAAAACAGATTTAGTCATTCATCTGTAGGAAAAACTGGCTTCCATCCTAACATACAGTCATTACCGTCCTGTAACACAAAGGTGCTGCTGCAAATAAGCTAGGGAATGAATAGTCATAGTTTTACATTAGGTTTAAACCGACATACCTTGTTACCGAAGTAGAATATGAATATCATAAACAAATATATATAATAACATTCACAAGATTACCACTCATTCTTGACCTTCTAGATCACATTTTCTGAAATATCACATAATTTTAGAATTGTTAAATTAAAACATTGAACCAGCATGGCTTAGACGTCACTGAACAGCAGTGGTACATTTAGTGTCTTTTTCTTCGTTCCTCGGCTAAAGCGGAGGTTCACCAATGGTGAGATTTGCCTATTCAACCGTCTTTCACCCACCATGAACGGAAGTCGCAATCAAATTTCGGGGATATAGTCTAAACACGATAGCTGTGTGCATGCGTTTTGTTTATAAAAAATGGTCATCACTTCCTACCAGCACACAATGGCCTATCTATCTATCTATCTATCTATCTATCTATCTATCTATCTATCTATCTATCTATCTATCTATCTATCTATCTATCTATCTATCTATCTATCTATCTATCTATCCCTTAGTCTGGCGACCATGGGGGCACCCCCGAAGACTTGACAACCAGTTCCTCCATTCCTCCTCTCTGTTCAGCCTATGGCCTACCCCTCCCAGAATTGAAACAGGGGTTTTGACGTATGTACTACATGTTTATGTGTGCTAACACATGGAGCCTCAGTTTGTAGTCTCATCCGAAGGACCTTTGGAGGAGAGTAGTCAGTTTTGATGTTAAAGTCCAGGTATAACTGCCTAAAACAGGCACCTTCCTTATTGACTCGATTTCAAGTGGTCAGATCACAAGGGCATCTTGCTGACCCACGGAGCTACCCGCCATAGTCACCAGACGCTTTCGTGTTGAATTCTGAGCATGGATCTTTAGGATAGACATTAAAGAAATGACATACAACAACACTGAGAGAGAGAGAGAGAGAGAGAGAGAGAGAGAGAGGAGAGAGAGAGAGAGAGAGAGAGAGAGAGAGAGAGAGAGAGAGAGAGAGAATGGTTGTGTGTGTGTGTGTGTGTGTGTGTGATGGATGATATTAAGTTCAAACGCATAACTATTCAGAAAAGACCTAACTAAGCACTCTCCGACAGTCATCCCGTCAGTGAGCACTTGCCTGTCTTCACCGAGTCCCAGACTTTACGGAGGGCAGAAACGGAGCGGAGCCCAGTTTGGGAAAGGTCGGTATAGTTCACCACGGTCACATCTCCGGTACACGGCCCTCTGTGCTGCAAAGCTATAGCTGTGCACTCGCCGGACCCCGGCACTAAGGGCTAACACACCCGTGACGTAGGCATCCTCGTTGATCACCAGAGGCAAGTGCTCTGACGCCAGACGTAAGGAGTGGACAGCGTCACCAGATATGACGTAAGAGTGACCTATACGTAGTTGGGCCAATTATGGAGCGGATACTGCCAAAAGGGGACTTGCCAGCGACCCGACCGTGACACTCTGAGTATGCTTTTGACTTTTCTGTGACCCAGAATAAAGTGGAAGTTCTCCTGCGAAAATAAATGAAGCGTATCTAGGAGAAGAGGCAGGTTGACAAATGTATCTTCGTCTACTTTGACAACGTGTTCAGCTTTAGTGCAGTGGTATCTACCCACTGCAACACCGAGGCCATTTTCAAACTAAGGTTTCGGTAGGTGTCGGCAAAATCTCCTACCACAATGTCTTGAAAAGCGTCAGCCTCAGAACTATGTCTGTCTGATTGTAGGTTTTGGACACTCCGAGAAAAAAGAGCAGTTTGACCCTGGTGGTGTTTAATGGGGATGCACCTGGCCACTTGTGACCGTAAGCCATACTGCCCCACGTTTCCCTGATGGCTCGTCTTTGCGCTTTGTGACCATACACTGACGGTATGACGATCAACACAAAGGGACCCTCCATTGGACAGGTGGTCTGAACAAGCCAGGTAAAGTCGAAACGATTGACCACAGTTGGTCTTAATTTGAAAAAAGACATGTTCTGAGCAATTTGAGGGTCGTGGCTTAAGAGTTTCATTTTAGAAACGATTTCCGCGGCTCTCTGATGGCGAATCTTCAATCCTTCTCCCGGGTCGTTGTGGTCGTGATGCGCCTTCTCCACCAGCTGCTGTAGCTTTCTGCTGCATCGTCTTTGGCCCCTGAGTTGTTTCTGTACACACGATAGCTGTCATTGAATACAGGGTCAGTTATTTGGTCAGACAGTACTGCTGGAGGATCGGGGGTGGGAAGGTGGGAACAGCTGTCAGCTTGCGCCACATGGACATATGCTTTGTGCGGAGAATGTGGGCCTGAAACAGCTTCATGCCAGTGGCCACGTTCAAAGTGTGGGTGAGTGAGGGGCTACGGAAAAACAACACGATGTACAGTATCCACAGCAGGCAGGAGAACATGGCGCAGGCAAAGGTACGCTGGAAGAACTTGTTGGCCCACAGCATGCCCTGTGAAGACAAAGAAAATAGCAGCCATGAGTGTGGTGGGGCTTTGAAAAGATGATACAGTGCTATCTACGTGACACATACACACACGTGCACGCTCGTACGCACGCACGCACACACACATACATACACACATACGTGACAAATGACAAAATTTACAAAACCGCATACACACGGAGACTGGACGTAAAAAGCACATGAGTGCTTATTCCATTATACTCGATTTAAAATGATCAATAACTGAGTAAATAAATAGATAAAACACACGCACGCACGCACGCACGCACGCACGCACGCACGCGCCGCGCGCGCGCGAGCGTGCGCGCACACACACACACACACACACACACACACACACACACACACACACACACACACACACACACACCACTGTCATCTCTTTGTGTCGTGAAATGTAAAACATCTCTGCCCATCTGCTGAAACACTCTCATCCAGAGTAAACAAAACAGCATTTAACCAGTCTCTCAAAGATTTATTTCGCATACACACACGCAATACACTAATGACGCCAACAGACATGATAGAATCCACATGGTACCCCCATGACAAATTCTAATGTAAAATAGCACAGGTCCACCATTTCGATTTCAAGCATGGAAATCAACCCTACGAGTACTTATACAAAACTGTTTCCACGCTTCTTGAATCTGATATTAGCATCAGCAAACCCAGACTTGCAATGTTCATGACCCCATATAATCAGCATATAAAGTTGATATATGCATCCCGTTTTGGCTTGCTTTCTTACATCTGTTCACACAGTATGATTCTAGTCTCATGGGAAGATCATATTGTGAATCATAAAGTTGATCCCTAAAATATCTTAAAGTCAGAAATCGAGGCACTAAAATTAACTCAGAATAATGAGCTATAATATACACAGGTGAGACGTAGATTTGATTCAGCATGATCTAAATATCCTGCCTTCTCCAATTAATGAATGCACTACACACACACACGCACGCACGCACGCACGCACGCACGCACGCACACACACACACACACACACACACACAACACACACACACACACACACACACACACACACACACACACACACACGAATTATGCATGAACCAGACATGGGTCTGAAACACAGACTCTCGACACAACTCACTTGTATTCTTCACTGATATAGAAGTTGGCAGTAAGGCGACACTAATCTCATGTAGGTATCAGACACTATCGCATTATCTTTGACACTTGGATATTGGCAAAATGCAACGTGAAAAAAATCACAAGTAACCGCACCATGTGTTTCGGTTTGAAGTCAACTTTCCAGTAAGAGAATTCCTTTATTTGTCACAGACAACACGTTGCCACACATATCCTCGTGTTGGATTCAAATGTAATGTCTTTGAGCCGAAGTTGTGCCAACCATTATCTCCCTCTCCTGACCTTAATGCCACCCCCACCCCCATATCCCGTCTCTTTGTTGTCGCAACACTTGGTGTGCGAGAGTTAGCATCAGTACCGACTCCACTCTGCCCAAAGTCCTTTGGATGAGACCATTAACCGAGGCCCCGTGTGCAAACGCTCCCAGAACATCTTGCGCACACGTTAAATCCTGTTCCGCTTTTCGTAAGAGTGAGCCATTGTGTGCCAGTGGGAGCAGTTGACAAGATATTACAAAACTGTATGCACACGGGGACTGGAGGTAAAAAGGCACATGAGTGCTTATTCTTTTATCCTTGATGCAAAATAATAAATAGATAAATAATAGATAATAAATGAAAAGTAGTATCACCTATCTTTTTCCCCGATTTCGTTGTGTTATCCTTTCTCTTAACAATAGTTCATCATCTTGAACTAGAATCTTTGTTTCTTCTTTATTCGTCTTCCTTTCTGGTGCCAACACTGTAAATAAAAGTCTGGAACTAGCGCGCTAACTTGGCTGGTTTGGACAAGGGGCAATATACCCTACTAAGGACGGGTAACTCTTCTAAGGGTGCGTGACGTCATCTCGACACAGCCCAAAAAAAAAGACGAAAATTTTTCTTCATATCAAAACAATAGGTAAGCAAGCCTCTTGGACGCATACAAAATCATTTAGGCCTACTACGATGTCCAGACACAAACGAAAATCAGGGAAAGTGTGTACTAGTCATTCACTTCTGAAGAAAGTGATACTGAAGGAACTTAATTGTGTCAACGGTTCCACAGTCGAAGACAAGAACACCCAAGGGATGTATTTTTAACGATTTCAAAAATTCACAATTTACAATAGTTTATTTCCATTAACTCTTTTGAGCTACAGAGAAATATATATATTTTTTAAAGTATACTTATCAATAAATGAATGATGGGTATAAAGAGGAAGAAAAAACACAAGATATACAAAGACAAAAGTAATGTCATGAATTAGACATGGTTATACACTGTTAGGGTTGATGCATCCTAAGAGGATGGCTGCAATTAAATCCTGTACTTTCAAGGAAGTAGGTCGATAAAAGCATGTATCTGAAGTGATAAAAAACCGCAACAACAACAAAAATTACATAAATTAATACAGTAACCTTCGATGGCGTAATTCTTTTGGCAGTCACTCCACCAAAAACAAAATAAAAGGAAATTCTGGTTAACCAAGAATATGATGACACAACATCGTCACCTCTACATCCACAAAGAAGAACAACAACTTGTCAACTCCTACCTACCATGAGATACCAAAAGATTTGAATCATACACACAAACATCTTTTCCCGTGTAGCTATACTTACGGTCCCACAGTGATTCCTAGTCCTCAAGAGGGAGACAGAGTACATATAGCGCGTAGATATCAGTCTGTTATGCTGGGGAACATGTCATAACAACAACAAGACAACAGCAAATAATAATACAAGATTTCATAATCAAACAAACAGGAACACTTACCATTACGAATGAATCACCTCTCTTTCAGAGCGCAAGACTGAGCAGGTAACTGCAAGATAGAATCAGAGTAAAAAAGAGAGGACAGAAAATGTGTGTCGATAACACATATGGACATCTGTGGCAAGCAGATCGCGGGAATATAGACACGCGCGAGCAAATACACCACACACATACACACATACATACACACAACAAACACACACACACCAACACACAAAAACGGACACACACACAATCGCATACACACACACACATACACACATACACACACAAGGTGCTCGGGCGTGCACACACACATGCATTAAATACACTCATAATTTATACACATACACAATACCACACAGGCGCAGATACGCGCATGCGCACACATACACACGCAAACACGCACGCACACAGGCACACGCACCCCCCCCCCTCCCCCCCCCCCCCCCCCCCCCCACACACAACCGTCTGATATCGCTACAGTGGACACAAGTCAAATACAAGAACGAAGGGACACACACACACACACACACACACACACAGACTCTCTCTCTCTCTCTCTCTCTCTCTCTCTCTCTCTCTCTCTCTCTCTCTCTCTCTCTCTCTCTCTCTCTCTCTCTCTCTCCTCTATATGCTTAGCGATTACTTTGGTCATGGTGAGGTTTATGCACATAAGGAACTAAAAAGTTGAATATCAAAGCACACCGACTTTGGAAAAATGTGTGTAAAACCAGACATTTAAGCACCTTATATTTCACCAGTGTGCATGTAAGCCTACTTGCACGAGCGTAGTTATTTCTCTAGTTTTTATCTCCGACTCCTCTTCCAATCTGTATGTCTGCTTTTGTGTGTTGTATTGTACAGTATTGTGTTGTAGTGTATGTATTTGTAGATGTATAATATATATTTTTTTCCATTCACGGCAGAATTCTCTGTAAATATTCGGGCTGCTCTCCTAGGGTAAGCGTATTGCACAAGAGCAGCGCCACCCATTTTATTCCTTTCTGTATGTGTAGGGCCTATTTGTTTCCCCTTGATAGTGGCTTTTTTTTCCCACAGAATTTTACCAGGTTCAAATTTCTCGTTGCCAGGCAGCTTTTACGTGTTCTGAATGAGTGCTGCACGGTTTATTGTCTCATGCAAAGGACTTGACACCTACACGACAAATCAAGGTCTAGTGGACGGGGTGGGGGGGGGGGGGGGGGGGGGTAAAAGTTCGTGCAAAAACGGGAATGGAACCCATACTTTCAATGTTGGCTTTCTAGACTAGACAGGTGCCTAACCTTGAAGCCACCAATCCGCGACTAACAAAATGGTTCATTTTTCTAATCATTCCCACAGATCTTGAGAGAGAGAGGGAAGGTGAGAGAGGGGACAGAGAGTGAGAGAGGAGAAGAGACAGACAGAGAGAGAGACAGACAGACAGAGGACAGACAGAGAGAGAGAGACAGGAGACAGAAAGAGAGAGAGAGAGAAGAGAACACTGCTAACTAAATAGATCCCAACATCTCTTTCTATACTTTTTGGCAGATGCAGTAGCCTATATGTTCTATGTTATTTGATTTGAATTGATTTACTTTATTTTCTTTTCTCTGTTTGGGGGTAAAAGTCTAATATTACCACGTGTGCATATCCTTCAGGTGAGACTTAACTGAGGCCTGTATGCGAACGCACACAGAGAGTCTTGCGCGCACCATAAAACGTATTCCCCCTTTCAAAAGAGTAAGCCATTTGTGCCGTGGGACAGGATGACAACACTTAGAAAAATGCAGGCACAGGTGGTACGGATGTGAACACGAGGACGAATGCTATTCCGTTATCTTTTAATTAATTCAAAACAGATGTAAAAAGATCAAAATACTGTAAAAAAGGCAACAAAATCATGGATTCCATATCTAGTTCTCAACTTCCTCATTTCATGCCTCTCCTTGACAACTTTGACCTGGAAGAGAGAGGAGCCTGAGGAGAAGGTGAACGGTTGACACAGAGGACGAGGAGAGGCAGACATAAAAGACACCACTACAAATACACACACACACACACACACACACAACACTGACACAATCACACTGTGTCGTGTGTCTGTTTGGTCTGTGTTTGGTGTGTGTGGTGTCTGTGTGTGGTTCAAGAGCGAGCGAGCGCTCATTTCTCATGTAGGTCCACTCTTGGAACGCACTTCCATTGAAATAAACAATGCTTACTTCCTCCTTTAAAAGGTTGCTCAAAACACACCTTTTTATCCGATTCTTGTCCCTGACCACAGATCAAAATTGATTTCCCATTTGATGACTCATCTCTGACCCAGGGCTGGTCTTTTGCTGTTTTTGGATATGATAAGGTTCTTCATTTTTATTTTACTTCATCTTATTTTTTTGGTTAATGTGAGTACATGTAGGGTAAATCCGTGAATGTGCCGTTTTCTTTGTTATTCCGTGTTGTGTGTTTTGTTATGCGTGTAATTTTTGCGCGCGTGCGTGCGTGTGTGTGTGTGTGTGTGTGTGTGTGTGTGTGTGTGTGTGTGTGTGTGTGTGTGTGTGTGTGGTGTGTGTGTGTATGTGTGTTGTGAGAGAGTGTGTGGTGTATGCATTGTATTGCATGACATTTTCTTGATGATATTGCTCTTATTTTACTTTTATTCTCTGGCCATGTAGTATGCTGTGTATTGTATGTGCATGCATTTTTTCCTTATTTTTTGTGCTAGTCAAATTTTTCACGTTCATATGTAACCTATTTAAATTGATTTGATTGTACAGCGCGGTGAGCCCATGTTTTTGGGAATCGCGCTATATAAGCCTCCATTTTATATTATTATTATTATTATTATTATTATTATTATTATTATTATTATTATTATTATTATTATTATATCATCATTATTATTATTATTTACACATTACACACAAAACACACCACACAAACAAACAAACAAAAAACACACACCACGTTTAGTTACATTCAATTTTGTGAGAGACAGACAGACAGTTATAGACAGCCGAAAAACTGAAAGCAGCTTTATTTTGCACGTTCAATTCTGCTTACTATTTAAACCACTGACCATCAGGATAACACAGACAAAAAATAACCAGAATTATATCAAAAAAATGCGGCAGAACAAATATCAGAACATATTCAAAGTCACGTGATGAACAATAAAAAAAACAATAAACCAAATCCTAGAGGTCTACCATACATAATTCGTTTCAAGATATTTTTTCTGTAGGCTACGTGTGGTATTCAAGTAATCATTCTTCTAAAAGATCGTAAAAAAAATTATTAGCTTGTGGACGCATATGCAAGTATAACCATAGTTAAGTGCTGCTTTATCTGATTGCAAATGAGTGGGGGATGTTCAAGTGTTATAAATTAATATGCGTGCAAGTGAGAATGGAAACAGGAAGTTATAGATGTGTGTGTGTGTGTTTTATTTTATTTCATTTTATTATTCTTTTATATCGAGGATAATGGGATAATCACTCTTGTGCTTTTTTACATCCAGTCCCCGTGTATATGCAGTTTTGTAAATATCTGTTCCCACCGGCACACGATGGCCTACTCTTACGATAAGCGGAACATGATTTAACGTGTGCGCAAGATATTCTGTGTGTGTGTGTGTGTGTGTGTGTGTGTGTGTGTGTGTGTGTGTGTGTGTGTGTGTGTGTGTGTGTGTGTGTGTGTGTGGTGTGTATTGGGAGGAGGTGTACATGTGTGTGTACATGTGTGTGTGCGCATGCGTCCATGTGTGTGTGTGTGTGCGTGTGCGTGTGTGTGTATGAGTGTATTGGGGTGTGCGTGTCCATGTATGTGTACATGTGTGTGTATGTGTGAGTGTGTTTGTGTGTGTGTGCGCTTGTGTGTGTGCGCGCGCGCTTGTGTTGGTGTGTGTGTGTGTGTCATGCTTGGGAGCGTGCACGTGTATGTGTTTATCTAGTGTGTCGGTCAGAAACTGTTTATCTTTCTGTCACTTTCTTCTCTGCCTGCATGTTTGCACGCGGAGCTTCACATCTGGCTGTATGCCTGCCTGGGTATCTGCCTCATGTCTTCACACACTAGCACAAACACACACATTTAAACAAACAAGCACACACACACACAAATGCACTCACACACACACCAAACACACAAAACACTCACACACACATGCACACACACACACTCGCACGCATGCCCTCGCACGCACGCGCACATAAACCTATAAACAATTTCTTTAGAAAAACCAGCCAACCGGCCATACAAACAACCAGCCAATCAGCCGATCACTCATCACTCACTCACTCACTCACTCATTCACTCACTCACTCACTCACTCACTTATTCACTCATCAATCAATCAAACAATCAATCAATCAATCCGAATAATGAATAAACAAATCAATAATCAACCGATAACCGACCAACCAACCAATCAATCAATCAACAAGCCAACCAACCAACCAACTATCCAGCCAATCAACCAACCAACCAACCAACCAATTTTCCAAACATACCTTATTATTTTTTTTCTTTGTTACCGTCCTGTATTCTGGTAGTGGAGTGTACACAGAGATGTCACGTCCGAACTGATAAACGACACCTGCCCAATCTTCTCTATCTCTGATTCAACTGAACGAATCAACTTCTATATTATATCGGTGATATTGATCTCATTAATGCTCTTGCCGTCCCCAAGCCACCTGAGGCGATAACAACAGGACAGTCTGAAGAAAACAAGAGGAAATATGGAAAATAACAACCAAATAAACCCGGAGAGAAATCTGAGATTTTTTTAAAATGCACATAATTATAATCCCACTATGTATAAGCGGCGCTATTGGTAGAGGTCATCTTTGGGGTCGCAGTGGTGGTGGTAGTAGTCGTGGTGGGTGTGTGGTTGGTGGGATTGGTGGTGTAGTCGTTGTGATAATTGTCGTAGATGCAGTGGTGCTACGGCAGAAGTGGTGGTTGTGGTGGTGGTGGTGGTTCCTTATCAAAGGGGTGGGATCAATGGTGGTGGTGTGGTGGTGGTGGTGGTTGGTGGTGGTGGTGGTGGTGGTGGTGGTGGTTGGTGGTGGTGGTGGTGGTGTGATGGTGGGTTGTGATTTGGTGGCGTGTGATGATTAGTGGGGTTACTAGAGATGATGGTAGTCTTTGATAGTTACAGCAGCAGCGGCAGCAATAGTAGTAGCAGTAGTAGTAGTAGTAGTAGTAGCAGCAGCAGCAGCAGCAGCAGCAGCAGCAGCAGCATAGTAGTAGTAGTATGTAGTAGTAGTAGTAGTAGTAGAAGTAGTAGTAGCTGTTGTTGTAGAAGTAGTAGTAGTAGTAGTAGTAGTAGTAGTATAGTAGTAGTAGTAGTATAGTAGTACTACTACTACTACTACTACTACTACTACTACTATAGCAGCAGCCGCAGCAGCAGCGGCAGCAACATTAAAAAAACAGCGGTTGCAGCAGTAGCAGCAGCAGTGACAGTATTAGTAGTATTAGTAGTAGTAGTAGTAGTAGCAGCAGCAGCAGCAGCAGCAGCAACAGCAGCAGGAACAGCAGCAGCAGCAGCAGCAGCAAGAACAGCAGCAGCAGCAGCAGCAGCAGAGGAAGAAGAAGAAGAAAGAAGAAGAAGAAGAAGAAGAAGAAGAAGAAGAAGAAGAAGAAGAAGGAGGAGGAGGAGGAGGAGGAGGAGGAAGAGGAAGAAGAAGAAGAAGAAGAAGAAGAAGAAGAAGAAGAAGAAGAAGAACAAGAACAAGAACAAGAACAAAAACAAGACCAAGAACAAGAAAACTGAAGAAAATAAGGAGAAAAAAAGAGAAAGAGACACTGCAGGACAAAGACAACGAGAACAACAGCATCATCAACAACTGAAACAGGCCAGCAAACAAACAACTAACAAACAAATCAAGATCAACAAGTGTCTCTGGTACTTTGTACTTCCATGTCATAAAATACCAAACAAAAACAAACACAAACCCCAAAATAAAAACCAACTAGAAACAAAAACTCGAAAACACTCCAAACTCCGAGCTCACAACTCTAAAAGTAAAACGACGTTTTATCCTTTTAGCTTTATTATTTTGAAAATTGAAATAAGATAATTTTCTTGGCCATGCCAATTGTATGAAATCTACAGATGTTATATCAATCAAGTTCTATTACAGGTTTGGTCGACTGCACATGCATTTAAAACATGTGTAATGCTTGTGTACACGGTGTCTTCGTGTGTGTGTGTGTGTGTGTGTGTGTGTGTGTGTGTGTGTGTGTGTGTGTGTGTGTGTGTGTGTGTGTGCTCGCGTGTGTGTGAGTGCATGCACGCGTGTGTGTGTGCGTGTGTGTGTGTGTGTGTGTGTGTGTGTGTGTGTGTGTGTGTGTGTGTGTGTGTGTGTGTGTGTGTGTGTGGTGTGTGTTGGGGTGGTGGGTGGTGGACACGCTCTGATTTTACACTTGATAGAGAACATGCTATACCTAGTCAAAATATTCCTGGTAAATCTTCCAAACAATATCAGTCCTGATAAATCCCCATCGAACAAAACAAAACAAATTGAAAAATCCAAACAAATGCACACAGTAAAGATACCCAGCTCATTTTCAGAGCATCTCATTAACAGCTTTAACGAGACAAACCACGTTGATGACACTTCTCACAGGAACTTTTGTTCTATTCTTCTTTGAGAATATAAACAAAAAGGTGAATGGGATTTACAACTACATCAACTAAGCTGTGTAAAAATCCATGGGGTGTTAAATAGTTGTTCTTATGTTTGTTTTGCTTTGTTTGTTTGATTCTACTATTGTTTATTTGTTTTTATGTTTGTTCACCTCAATGAAAACCGCAGAACAAGAGCTAATTGTAGCGTATCAGGGCTTGTCCATAGCCTACGTATCCTGACATCCTAGGATTTTGTACAATTAATGAGTCAAAGTACAAGGTTATAAAGATAAATCTGAGTAACATTTTACTTTTTCTATTGAGTTTCTTCTCTGTTGAATCAAACACACACGCTTTCATCTGGATAAACTTTAACCACCGACCATGAATATGCAAGACCTATATGCAACCCTTTTTTGTAATTTTTCACATGTAAACAATAATACCTATATACACATATTTCTTGGCTTTTTCAAAATTTAATATGAGACACGCAATTTTGATGTTGCAATTTTGATGTTACACTGTTCGTTTCGTTACCGATCCATTCTTTATCCATTCTTTTTCAATAGCCGGGTTTCGAACTCACTGACCTCCTCGTAGGGAGTCCCACTGTGCTGACTTGCTTCAAAAAGACACTAGGCTATTTTTATATGCTCTTCCCAAAGGAATCTGTAGAAGTTTTTGCCTTGACTGCCCGCAAGTCTGTCTACGCACGCACGTTATCTTTAGTCACGATAAGCTTTCCACACTAGCCGCAACATCTTTGTCCTCCTCTTCACCTGACCCAATGCCGGAACATATATTTCTCTGCATCAACATCCACAAATGCCTCAGTTTTCCAGCGTTGCACAGCGTTTCTGCAACGTAGCCCCCGTTTACCACACTACACTCTGGAACTTTTCTGAATCTTGAAGCAAACAGTCTGCAATGGAGGCGAGTGATGTTCAAAGTTTTGGCGACAATGCCCGTCAAAAAAGCATCCTCAATGGCAAGGAGGCGGAAGTGACGACATGATGACGTCAGATTTGGACACAGTCTCCGGAAATGACGTAGGAGTGACCAACAGTGTAGTAAGGGTAGTGCTCTGCTGGGTAAAGACGATGAGGCACCGCCCATTTTCCGTGACGCAGCACTTTGGATGGCTGTGACGTATATGCAAAGCCAATGATGTAATGGGTGTAGTTGAGTGACGACACAGTGGCCAGAAGCTGGAGCAGAAGGGGTAAGTTGACAAAGGTGTCCTGAAACAAGACACACAGCAAGACTGGCTTAAAGGTTTGTCTTAATTGCTTGTGGATCGGTTGGAAGGAACTTTTGTATGTATGCCGTTGGGAACAGTATCATTAACATCCTCAACTTTCGGAGATTTTGTGCTAGGAATATCACCTTTTCTTTCACCCTCTCTGTTTCTACGTTCTGTCTGTCTGTCTGTCTGTCTGTTGTCTGTCCATCAGTCAGTCTTTCTGTCTGTCCGTCTGTCTGTCTGTCTGTGTATCTATCTCTGTCTCTTTCTGTCTCTTTCTGTCGCTTTCTGCAAGTCTCTCTTTTCTCTCTCTCTCTCTCTCTCTCTCTCTCTCTCTCTCTCTCTCTTCCTCTCTTATCTCTCTCTATCTCTCTTCTGTCTCTGCTCTGTCTGTCTGTCTGTCTGTCTGTCTGCCCTGTCTGTCTGTCTGTCTGTCTGTCTGTCTGTCTGTCTGTCTTCTCTCTCTCTTCTTCTCTCTCTCTCTCTCTCTCTCTCTCTCTTCTCTCTCTCTCTCTCTCTCTCTCTCTCTCTCTCTCTCTCTCTCTCTCTCTCTCTTCTCTCTCTCTCTCTCTCTCCCCAGGACAGCAACTACAGCTACCTTAATGGTAGGATAAAATGGTCAGGTACACAAAACGTTCACCATTTTGTGAACCTCAGGGTTCTTACCAGGAACAAAACAACAACAAACCAAAAGCGAAAAAAAAAAACAGGTTTAAGGAAATTTTCCACTCAACACATATTTGGTCAATCTCACCTCGTCCACTTTCAAGAGGTGTCTGGCCAGTGGGCAGTAGAGGGTCATCCATCTCAGAATGGTCAGTGTCTTCAGGCTCAGGTTTCCATAGCTGTCCTCAAAATCTGCCTGATGTGATAAAAAGAGTTCTCTAGGTCAGGTTTGTGCGCACTTTGTGGTGTGTGTGTTGGTGTGTGTGTGTGTGGTGTGTGTGTGTGTGTGTGTGTGTGTGTGTGGTGTGTGTGCGTGCTTTGGTCCTCTGTTCTGTCTTTTGTCCTCTTGTCCTGTGTGCTCTGTGTGCTTGCTGTGTAGAGGTTTTGTGCGCACTTTGTGTGTGTGATGTTGTGTGTGTGTGTGTGTGTGTGTGTGTGTGTTGTGTGTCTGTGTGTTGTGTATGTTGTGTGTGTGTTGTGTCTGTGTGTGTTGTGTGTGTGTTGTTGTTGTGTTGTGTGTGTGTGTATTGTGTTTGATTTTGTGTGTGTGTGTGTGTCTTGTTTTGTGTGTGTGTGTGTGTGTGTCTTTGATTGTGTTTGTGTGTCTTTGATTTTGTGTGTGTGTGTGTGGTGTGTGGCGCGCGCGCACGAGGGCGCACGTGTGTGTATTTTGATTACCCGACGTTTCTATCAGTATGAATGGCTTTCTCCTCCAAAAGATGGAACGTATTTTTAGCGTTTGTGCAAGATGTTCTTGTCAAACTGGAAGAAAGGACAAGACTGGGAATCGAACACCAAACCTCACAGTTTACTTATTAGGTAGGGGAAGTCTTAACCGACCTGTCACCTTCCCTCCTGTACCAGGTGTAACTGTCTAGGTTCATAAAGATCTCTGACCGTTCGTGAGTATAAAGGTGAAATTTACTATCAAAGTTTAATGACTCATTTGTATTCAAAATATCAATTAAGGAAAAAGGATATGAGTCATCAAGTGAAAGAAAACGTGCAAAGGTGTTAACAAACAAACTAAAACTCTCTCTCTCTCTCTCTCTCTCTCTCTCTCTCTCTCTCTCTCTCTCTCTCTCCTCTTCTCTCTCTCTCTCTCTCTCTCTCTCTCCACACACATAACACACACACACACACACACACACACACACTCGCACACACACACACACACACACACACACACACACACACACACACACACAACACACACCACACACACACACACACACACACACACACACACACACACACACACACACACACAATTTAAACAGAATAACAGTCTTGTTGTTTCCAACCCGCAGGCACCGGCAATTAATTCGACAGCTTTCGTAATGCACAGGCAGGCGATAAATTTCGTTCGAATGATGTGCAACAAGGCGTGACTAGTACACTTACGCACCTGGAACACTCCTTTCCAACCTGACACTATGGCCTAGTGTCATGCATGAACGTTCGTTACTTAACAGCTAGCAGCAGGGAAACTGTTATGCTTTGGGACTTGGTTTACAGATGTAGTGTTGTTATTCACCCAACAGTGGGGAATTATCAGCGTTCAAATGATACATTTTTGTTTTTGTTTGCCCTGCATTACCTTAAAAAAATTAGAATGTTTGTCAACACCATAGACATTCTGAGATCTTCAAAGCTTGAAGAGATAAAGAAACAAAGAAAAAAAAACACACAAAAATTTTGAAAGAAAATTCAGCGAGTCTTTTATTGTGTGTTGTGTTTGTGTGTGTGTGTGTGTGGGGGGTTTATTGTTTTGTATTTTCATTTGTTTTATTTTTTTGCGTTTCTTTGTGGGATGATATAGGCCTTCGGTATAGATAAGCATTTGTCCACCTTTTGGAAATTCTGTGCTTGGAATTCCCTCTTTTCTATCCCCTCCTTGTTTCTGCTTTGTTTCCTTTATTTCTGTCACCTCTTTCTGGTCTATTTTCTGCCTTCTCGGTCAATTCTCCTACCGTTTTCCCAGAAAGACTTCAAAGATAGCAAGTCTCTCCTACGCTGAAGTTCGGCTTTCGTTGGGCTTGGACCTGGGTCAGGCGCTTAACGAGCGAGCGCAACACACATTTTCGCTCATACAACAGACAAGAGAAAATTGCTGGTCTGAGCGTTGGACGAATAGAAAGAAGAAAGTTGGTTTGGTATTATTTTCATTTCAGGAAAAACAAACTGTGTTAATTATGACGGAAAGTGCATCTGTGTATTTAAAACTACTCTAATCATGTGAACAAGCTATTCTATTCTTATTTTTTTTAAAAATTGCTTTTCAACATTTTGTTTATTCGTAACAGTTAATGTCAAAACGACATGCATTTTATTTGTACAAAAGGATACACTAATAGAAGTTACACATCCCACAATAAACTCTTTCAAATTACTTCCCAAGGATCTGTTCATGAAAGAAATTCCTGTTGTTATTACTAGGGAAATAATCCAAAGTATGTTACTTTTTTTTTTTTTTTACACAGAAACTCTCTCGTTTAAATCAGAAATTATCAACATTAATACCATTTTGGCTGTGAACAGTCACTTCTTTCGTGCTGACTATCGCATTAATGACCTAGTGACATCAATGGGATACCATAACTTGAGGATTTTATTTTCAGGAAAGTGAGAAACTATAATAGTGAAGAGAGAGGGGTGAAATAGGGGTGGTGGTGGTGGTGGTGTGTGTGTGTGTGGGGGGGGGGGGGGGGTCATTTAATGCTCTCTACCAGGGAGATGCTGTAGTTATGAAAAATTAATGTACCCACAGGTGTTACCAACAGGATAGCAGCTCCTGTGACCCCACTCTCCCCATCCTTCGGATAAGACTATAAACAGAGCCCCGTGTGCGAACACACGCAAAACATCTTGCGAACACGTAAAACCCCGTTCCGCTCTTCGTTAGGGTAGGCCATTATGTGCCAGTTGAAACAGATGAAAAGATTTTTACAAAACTGCATACACACGGAGACTGGATGCAAAAAAGCACGTGAGTGCGTTTTCCATTATCCTCGATATAAAAGAACAAGTAAATCAATAAACAGATAGATAATAAATACATAAATAAATAAATAAATAAATAAATAAATAAATATATAAATAAATAAATAAATAAATGTGTCCTTGTTCTATTGCCCTCAGAACGGGATTTTCTGGCAAATTTAACACTATGTCATCTTACAGCCTGAATGATCTTGGAGATATATACTTCTGCAAGAAAAGATAAAAGTAACTTGTGTGAAATCGCAGTTACAGATTTCTGATTTATTTTGTTGCATCAGATAAAAGCAGATAATGTGAAATCGCACTAAAAGATTATTATTTGAATTGAAGAGAGTACTTTCTTTCTTTCTTCCTTCAAAATCCTTTTAATTGTTTATTTTTTCTTCCTTCCATTCTCTCCACCTGTCGTTCTTTCTGTTGTCATTCACTTTTCTCTCTTGATTACATTCTTTCTTTTCTTTCTGTGTGGTCTCTTCCATTTTTTAAAATATACCTTCTTTGATTTACTTTGTGCTTGCATTAGAGCACCTGCATTAAACTTCCTATTGTTACTGACAGACTTCCCCCAAAAAGGGGGAAAAAAACGTCGTGGAGAGTTCTTTTTTCTTGTTTTAAAAATTCTTTTTATTCTTTATATTGAGGATAATGGAATAAGCACTCCTT